>JAKZAP010000003.1:30198821-30556570 GCA_023053575.1 Branchinecta lynchi
CGCGTTTTGAGCCTAGTGTGACTAGGCTCTTAGATTTTGTAATTCCGCATTGGCACGTTTCAGCATATCCTGGCAGTGTGCTTCCCATTAAAAGGCGAATTAATTTTTCCGAGTAAATTGCAGTCGATTTGTAACTCTTAAAGTTTAATTGAAAAGGGCAGAGATGGGACAGTCTTGTTACGCCTCACTTATCACTTAAAGTTTAACCGAAAAGGGCTGAGATAGGACAATCTAGTTACCCATCACTTATTTACTTAAATACGCTTGAAGACCAGATGAAAATGCGTTACTTCGTTGCTCCGCTATTCACGAATAATCGATTTTAATATAGTGGAATTTCTCTGTCAGATTTGTGGTACGTCTATGTGCTTGTACCTGTGTTGTATACTTGACGAAAAAGATTTGAAAAACTGGTGTTCAGGCCGGTCAAGGCACTAAGCAGTCTTCACCAAGATCACCACTGACCACTGAAAAGCCGCGTTTCTGTTGAGATTCAAATTCTCCGCGTTATAGTAGAATTCGCGTTGTGGGGACGGCTGCAGATACAGAACGTCACTACTAGAGTCGATAGTGGAAAATCAAAAATCTATTAGCACAATCCAAATAATGTAGGGTGTTCAGCTGAATGGTACAAAAATAAGGTGGCTTTTCAGTTAAACTTTAAGGAGGCTTGAAGACCCGATGAAAATGCGTTACTTCGTTGCTCCACTATTCACGAATAATTAATTTTGAAATAGTGGAATTTTCCTGCCAGATTTGTGGTACTACCTGTGCCGTATGCTTGACGAAAAAGATTTATGAAAGTTTTTCTTCAGGCACTAAGCAGTCTTCACCAAGCTTAACACCGCCTACTGAAAAGCCGCGTTTGTGTTCAGATTCAAATATTCCGCGTCATAGTAGAATTTGCGCTGTAGGGACAGCCGTAGATATTCTGAACCTCACTACTAGAGCAGATAGTGGACAAATCAAAAAATCTCTTAGCAGAATCTAAATAACTCAGTGTATTCAAGTAAATGATACAAAAATAAGTTTGCTTTTCAGTTAAACTTTAACCACCCCAGTTACCCCGCAGTGCAGGCCGAATCCTACCCGCAAAGGTCAGATCTAGGTATTATGGTATATCCCGACCACCAAGCTTTGACCGTCCTGCCCGCAAAGGACCGTCTCGTTCCCAACACTTTAAGCGTGACAAGGTTTCTGCCCTCCTCTACCCCTCTCCCACTGTGTCAGCTCCGGTCCGGGTCTATAAAGGAGATATCTAGGGCTTAGGACTTAGGACTCACAGTGTCCTCTTCCGATCGAGATAGAGATATAAACAGGATAAAAAGTTTATTTTACAAATCGACCTTCATTGTTATACAACCAAATTTGCACTCTTTGCAATTTGCACACTCGGAGTATGCAACAAGGTTTCTAGCAACCTCTTTAACTCCCCCGCAGTTGCCAGTTTCGTTCACCACCTGTAAATAGAAATCTGGGACATGCGCTCTATCGAACTGCCAAATTTCATGCAGATCGGATTCGGATCGTTGTTCGAGAGTTGCTACAAGATTCCGGAGTGCGATTCGTTGTTGGGGTCAGATAGGGAAGTGACAGTTTCAGAAACAATCTGGTCAGGTCCCTGATATACCCTGCAATCTTCGTGCCCCTGGCCCGTCTGGATACTGGAAGTGCCCTAACTCACGATCAGCGGACCGACCGACTTTCCAACGGGAAAGCGATCGATACATGTCGCTTGAGCCGAAGTATGCAGGTGTCCGGAGTCTTGGAACACCTTGGAGTCCGGAATTTACTATGTTTCTGATATGTAACAGCTTATGAGCGCTACCAACACCTGATTTTCCTTAGTACTGTATTGACTTATTGCGTCACTATACCTATGTCTGCGTAGCTATGGGAAATGCGTAATTTTTCCGGGTTTGAAAGGAAATACCTAAATTCCGGTCAAACATCCGCAATTGTGTGTGAGCTTTACTGCCTGTGTCATCCTTGTCGACGAAGATCGTGGTCTAAGGAATTCAGGTGCTGGTATCTACTCGACAAAGCTGCACCGGTTTTGACCAGGATATAGGCATGTGTAAGACGGAAAGTTATATTTGTTTCCATGTGCTTGCAAGGACGATGTCTGTGCCTGTATGAGGAGGACTGGCTGTGACAGACTGGAGTTCTTGCCAGGATTTGAAAACTATCATCAGTTCCATATAGCATTGTTCAAATCGGTTTAATTAGCTGCAGAAGGTTTTTCCGCGTCATCGTTTCTTGACTCTTGACTTTTCTAGAACAACCCAAGCAGGCGGAGATTTGTTACTGCTGCATAAAAGAAAATAGGATCGATTTCTACTTTTCTGAAGCATGCCCGTCAGTTCCTGCTCTCAGTAGAAGCTGAAGTGTATAACTCTTACGGAGCTTAACACATCATCAATTTGACCAATGCCCTTGGAGTACATTTTTCCGTTTTCTGACGGAAGTTCCTTACATCAGGCCAGGAAAATCATCTATCTGCACTGCTGTTATGAGCCGTCTGTCCGTCGTGCCAGAACGGACAAACCGTGTTACTGGACAAGCAAACGACAAGCTTCACGAGACAGAAGACGGAGGACTCGAACCCCTGCCGAGTTCCCTTACGAACTGCGATTGTGCGGCCACAGTGACAAGGCGGAAGTGACTGTGACCCTAGTAAATTTTTTAGGCACAGCCTTACTCGGAGCTGCGAGTATATATTCCTCAAATCATAGCCCGCTTGACACCTAGCTTTGCCACATGCAGAAGCACGGCGGCGTGATACGAACATCGTGGCCGGCTACGGCCAAACTTTCAGAATTTTATGCGTCAACGCTACCATTGCTAGTGCATGAGTGCACCTAGTTCCTGGTTGAAATCTGACCTTTAAGGGGGGGGGGTCGCCACTTCCAAGACGCTCCATTCGCCGCGTCCAAGAGGACTAGGTTCTAAAAATCCCCCAATGCCTCATTATCCACAGTCAGGGTTGCCAAGTGTCACACCCCTCCAACTCCCACCACAGTGCCCGGAGCCTATCTAGAGCATCATGATTTGTATCGTTTGATCAAAAGTACTTTTCGACTTTGTGGTTAAGATGCACACTTAAAGGGAGCTAGAACTTCATTTGTAAGCAAAACCCTTGAGGCAAAAATGATAATGGGCTCATGGGATCATGAAAATGTATATTTTGCTTAAAAATATTTTTCTGTCTTTGCGGTTAAGATTGGTATTTTGAGGAATGGTCGGATTTGGCAAGTACCGAGTTCCAAGCCAATCTTGTCGAATCTCTAATATTCCAGCCAAATTTCATAGTCATAGCACATATGGAAGTACCTTAACTCGCGATCACCGGAATTTCGGACCCCTCCAACTCCCACCACAGTACCCGGAGCCTATCTAGAGCATCTGTTTGATCACACAAAGCCCCATCTCGATCCCTCCAGTCTAAGCGGTTCATGTATTTTCCGGTCCTCCCCTCCCCTCAATAGTTGTCGGATCCGGTCCGGACATGAAAAAGATCACCAGAGATGTGTCCTCTGTTCAAAGTATAGAATTTTACTGGAATCCGATACCGGGGAGGGGTCGCCGGTTATTTTGACGGGGGGCTATGTCCGGGGGGGGGGGCGCGTCGCCTAGCCCCCTGCTTATGGTACTTGCAGCCTCTGGCTCAAGTGCCAAATACCGATCGCAATTCCGTCTGTCGGGCGGTCTTTCACACTTTTTCGAGTTAGGGTACTTCCAGAAGTGCTAGCACGATGAAACTTGGCAGGCTTATCAGGGACCCGACCAAACTAGCTTGGAAATAACCAATTTCCCGATCCGACCATCTGGGGGGAGTGGAGGGTGGGGGAAGCTGGAAAAGTGAGTAGTGCGTAATTTTCGAACGGGTGATCCGATTCCAATGAAACTGGATAACTGAATAGAAGACATATCTATGATGTCCCCTTTTGAAGGCCGGACCTGCTTTGACAGCTACGGGGAGTTGGGGGGGGGGGGGGGGGGGGTAAGACAGAAAATCTCGAGAAACTTGCTGGGAAGAAAAATGGTCGACGAAGTTGGAGTGGATCGGAGACTTGGGGGGGGGGGGGGGGTCCGAAATCCCGGTGATGGTGTTTTCTGGGATTTTCACGACGAAACTTGGCAGGCGTATCAGGAACCCGATCAAACTGACTTGGATAAAAATTTCGTCGATACGATCATCGTCGGGTGGGGGAGTGGAGGGAGGGGAATCCGGAATATAGTCATGCGTAACTTTGGAACGGGTAAAAAATATACTTTTGACCAAACTATATATATTAATGATCCCCAAGAGTCTGTTATCGTTTTTGCCTCAAGGGTTATGCTCAGGGGTGTCCCGAGGGGGGGGTCGGAGGTGTGCTGCCCTCCGACAGTTAGTTCCCCTGCCCTCCCTGGTAGTTTCCCTGCCCTCCGACAGGACCCCCAGAAGGTCTGTGGAAAAAATTCTGGTAAATTTTGACTGGTGCGGCGAAGCCGCGCCAGTCAAAATTTGTCAGATTCACCTGAACCTGATGATTTTTATGCAGTCTACTGGATTATTGCTCAGGGAAACTACCGGAATTTTGCTCAGGGAATCTACCGGAATCTTGCTCAAGGAATCTACCGGAACTTGTCTCAGGGAATTTACTGGAGTCTGGATCAGGGGATCTACCGGACTTTGCCCCACGGAATCTACTAGAATTTTGATATCTATCGGAATTTTGCTCAGGGAATCTACCGGAATTTTGCTCATAGAATATACCGCAATTTTGCCCAGGGAATCTACCGGAATTTCCTCAGGGAATCTACCGGAATTTTGCTCAGGGAATCTACCGGAATCTTGCTCAAGGAATCTACCGGAACTTGTCTCAGGGAATTTACTGGAGACTGGATCAGGGAATCTACCGAAATTTTGCTCCGGGAATCTACCGGAATATTTCTCAGATTCACCTGAACCTGATGATTTTTATGCAGTCTACTGGATTATTGCTCAGGGAAACTACCGGAATTTTGCTCAGGGAATCTACCGGAATCTTGCTCAAGGAATCTACCGGAACTTGTCTCAGGGAATTTACTGGAGTCTGGATCAGGGGATCTACCGGACTTTGCCCCACGGAATCTACTAGAATTTTGATATCTATCGGAATTTTGCTCAGGGAATCTACCGGAATTTTGCTCATAGAATATACCGCAATTTTGCCCAGGGAATCTACCGGAATTTCCTCAGGGAATCTACCGGAATTTTGCTCAGGGAATCTACCGGAATCTTGCTCAAGGAATCTACCGGAACTTGTCTCAGGGAATTTACTGGAGACTGGATCAGGGAATCTACCGAAATTTCGCTCCGGGAATCTACCGGAATATTTCTCAGGGAACCTACCGGAATTTTGCTCAGGGCATTTGCCGAAATCTTGCTCAAGGAATCTACCGGAACTTGTCTCAGGGAATTAACTGGAGGCTGGATCAGGGGATCTACCGAATTTTGACCCATGGAATCTACTAGAATTTTGGAATCTGCCGGAATTTTGCTCAAGGAATCTACCAAAAGTTTGCTCAGAGAATCTACCGGAATTCTGCTCAGGGAATCTACCGGAATTTTCCTCAAGAAATCTACCGAAACTTTGCTCAGGGAATCTACCGAAGTCTTTCTCAAGGAATCTACCGAAGTCTTTCTCAAGGAATCTACCGAAGTCTTTCTTAATGAATTTATCGGAACTTGTCTTGGGGAATTTACTAGAGGCTGGATCGTGGAATCTACCGGACTTTGCTCCGAGGCATCAACCAGAATTTGGCTCAGGGAATCTAGTGGAATTTTGTTTCTTACCCGATAAGTATAGACTCACAGCTTACCAGGATGACCTAACAAGTTCGTTTTCCCACAAGTTCGTTTTTTCCAACTTGAGCGGCTTTGAGCCTTAAGAGGAGCCTTGCCAAGAAGGACCGAAATATAGCTCTAATAAAATTCAGCTGACGTACATCAAATATATCAACACTATCAAATATGATTCGCAGTCAGCTTGGGCTGAAGGAAGATTTAAAATCATTTTCCTACTTTTCTACAGGCTTAACTTCTCCCTTGTCGCATCTTCAGCCCTGGAAAGGCAGCCCTTTGTTTAAATTCAAATTCTCCGCGTCTGGATGAATTTTGGTTTGCCATGCAAGCAGCCCTCGCTCTGAACCTTATTACGAAAACTACAAAATCCCTCAGATGTGTTCCAAATATTTCAGTATTAAATATCAGAATGAAAAAGAAGCTGCCTTTTCAGTAAAACTTTAACCAGCCTATTTTGTGTTATTTGTAACCCATAATAGAAGTGAGAACACAATAGTAGGCCTATTCTAGAGTTTCTCCAGAGATGGTCATTACGGTGACATTTCCTGTAAAACCTGAAAAAATTCCGGCAAAATTCTGAAGCTGCTCCCCCCCCCCCCCCTATCAAGAAGGCTTCGAGACGCCCCTGGTTATGCTTACAGATGAATTTCTAGCGCCTTTAAAGTGCGCATCATTACAGACAAGTTAAACAAGAGCTGGAAGTTCATATGGCACTTGCAAGGCTGGGTCAGATGGAAGTGATGGTCAAAAGTATTTTTTTTTTCACTCTTTGGTTGAGATGCTCCAAATTTGCAAGAATGGGTCAGAGGATGGAAGTGATGGTCAAAAGTTTTTTTTCACTTTTTGGTTAAGATGCGCATTTTACAGATCTAAAAATTAATTTCTTAGTGAAACCCTTGAGACAAAAAGGATCATGTACTCATGGCGATCGTGAAAAAGTAAATTTCGCTTAAAAGTATTTTCTGTATTTTGCGGTTAAGACGAGTTCTTTAAGGAATGGTGGGATCGGAGAAGTTACAATGTGTAACCCAATGATGTCAAGCTTCTAATGCTCCAGCAAAGTTTTATCGGCCTAGCACATCTGGAAGTACCTTAACTCACGATCACCTGAATTCTGGACACCCACTACAGTTCCCCCCTTCCCCCTCGGTACCCGAATCCGGTCCGATTCTGTCACTAATGCACCTAGGACTTGTGCCTGTACTTCCCACCAAGTTTCATTCTGATCGCTCCACTCAATGCGTGTCACAAGATTTCCGGTTCTCCCCTCCGACCCCCGACCCCCAGTTCATCGGATCCGCCCCGGACTTGAAATGGGACATTTGATACAGAAGGTCTTTCAAGATATCAAGTTTCATTGAGATCCGATAACCCAGAAAGTTATGCATGTCACTACTTTCCGGATTCCGCCGTCCCCCCCTCCCCCCACGATGGTCGGATCGGGCGAGTGACCGTTTCCAATTAATCTGGCCGGGTCCCTGATATGCCTGTCAAGTTTTATCGTCCTAGCCCACCTGGAAGTACATTAACTACGGATCGCAGGAATTCCGGAACCCCCCTCGAACTCCCCCCACAGTGTCCGAATCCGATCCAGTTCTATTAGTAATTTATCCAGAGCTTGCGCCTTTTCTTCCCACCAAGTTTCCCCCCCCCCCCCCGATTCATCGGATCCGGTCTGGACTTGAAATGAGACATCTGAGACACGATGTTCCAGATATCAAGTTTCATTAAGATCCGATCACCCATTCGAAAGTTATGCATGTCCCTATTTTCCAGATTCCGCGACCTCCCCCTCCCCCCACGATGGTCGGATCCGGGAACGGGCTATTTCCAAAATAGTTTGATCGGGTCCCTGATATGCCTGCGAACTTTCATCGTCCTAGCCCTTCTAGAAGTACCCTAACTGGAGAACAGTGCCGACCGACCGAAAAGTGATCGGTATATGGCGCTTGAGCGGAGCTGGAAGTGCCATACAAATAAAAACTTTTTACCAGACGATATATTCGCGTGATTTTCAAGTCCATGATCATTCTTATCTCAAGGGTTCTGCTTACAGATGATCAGAACAAACCCACGAAAAGGCAAATTCTATATTTCATCCTGAACGAGCCTTGCAAGTGCCATATGAGCTTGAAGCTCTTGTTACTATCTCTGTCAAGAGTGTCGGTAATGAGGCAAAGGGGGAGATTTTCAGAAACTAGTCTGCTTGGACCGATGAACGAGTCGTTAGCACTGCAATTGGACGAAATTACTCTGTTGTTACTCTAGTTACTGATAAGGCTCAGTATTAAAGCAGGAAGCAGTAATACTGCCCATATGAAAATAAACAAAACAGTTGCCCCTAGCAACGTAGGCGTTTTGCAAACGACACGCTAGATGAGACAGTTGAAATGTCGGTATCAGTGTGGGAGTTGATACTTGGAAAAGGCTTAGAAAATTCTTCTCGAATAAGGCAACTTCATGAATTTTGCAGTCGTTAGCACTGCAATTGGACGGAAAATTACTCTGTTGTTACTCTAGTTACTGATAAGGCTCAGTATTAAAGCAGGAAGCAGTAATACCTTGGTAATACTGCCCATATGAAAATAAACAAAACGGTTGCCCCTAGCAACGTAGGCGTTGTGCAAACGACACGCTAGATGAGACAGTTGAAATGTCGGTATCAGTGTGGGAGTTGATACTTGGAAAAGGCTTAGAAAATTCTTCTCTAAGGAAAGAACGTAGTGTTGTGATTGTAGGGTTTAAATCCTCTGTAAGTTGCGTTTATGGATCATGTGGTAATTGTCTGGTCATCAATAATCGTCAATCGATAGAAAACAAACGTGACTTTATTCTTAGTTTCGAAAATATGAAAATGCATAACAAAATCCCGGCATATCTTCTCCGAAACCTTGGATTTTGGTTTATCTTACTGAATTTTCGGGCTTGGAATATCCGTCGTGTAGAAAGAAGTTGTGTGGAAACACCGGGAAACTATGGTAACGAAGAAACATGGAACTGGATAGCATCCCAAGCCTAAGGGCCAGGGGCGGATCCAGCCTTTCGTTCTAGGGGGGGCGATTCTTACCGAAAAGAGTGGGGGTAGTGGCCTTTTTGTCGGCCACAAGGCTGATTTTTTTCGTGTTTTAAGTGTCCCTGTCGGTCTCTTATTTAACGAAAATGTGGTTTTATATATTACAATAATGCTTACAAAAACTGTACTTGATCAACTTACAACTGTTTACAAGAAAAATTCAAGCTTTCTGGCTCCACTGTTCGCAAACCTGTCTGTCAAGCGTCCTTTGTCCAAGTTTTCCTACATTAATATCGCTTAAACGACGAAAGTCCTCGTGACGGATGTTCAAATTTCACTATACATGGAACGAAATGTTTGTTTTTACCAGGTCCGGTTGCATTGCGTCTCGAATCTAGCTAAAATTTACCGGGTGAACTGTTGCTATGCTATGAGCGAGGTATGAGGTGAGAAATAGTCGAGGCTAGCTTGACAGAGGAAAAGCTGTGGGTTGAACGTAGTGTAAAAGGTTCTAGAGTCTAGTTACAGTAGTCAGAACATGCATTAATGCAGACTTCCGTAAGTGCAGTAAACAAAACAAAACAATTACAGCCCGTCTAGGGGGGGGCGATCGCCCCCCCCCCCCTGGATCCGCCCCTGCTAAGGGCTCGGAAATAACGCAATAGGGCCAAATAACAATTCGGTTCAATCATTGGTACATTGTTTGACTGATTTTGATTCATAGTGTAAAAAATCTATGCGCGAGCGTGATAGAGAACTATCGTCGTAGGGAGGGTACCGGATCCTTACCCTTAGCTTATTTCCGAGATTATGGTAGCGTTGAGTCGGAAGAGGCGCTGGGTTCTATCTCCTACGTTTAGGCAAGGAAACCCAATAGCATGACGTGCGATCTTGTATTTGTAATCGTACTTACACCTTGCTTACACGTCGGAAAAGGCACATCAAGAATGGTAATCCAAATTAAGATTGAACTGTAACTGCAACAGCAACTGACGCAACACAACGGAATAGAGCTGAACTAGTACAGGGAACTATTACAACTGTACTATCCCTGAACTTGTGTACAACAAGAACTGACTGTCTCACGACAAATAACTAACTTCATTCGCGGAAATGTGTTTCTCGAGGGGTTGCTCTCTGTCCGCCACCGGTGTACACCTCGACATGGCACCGACACGGCACCGGCACGGCACCACGGCACGGCAACGGCGCAACACCGCGGCACCAGCTCGGCACCGGCACGGCACCGCACGGCACCGCACGGCACCGGCGCGCCTCTAGCACGATACGCCGGCCACGGACAAATTTTCTGCAGATTACTCTTCGCCATCTGGTATCTGGTATCTGGCGCCCAATAACGAAGGTACTTGAATGAAAGAATTATTGAAAACATGCAACCGAAGAAGAAGCTGAACTAGATATGAGGAGATGCTGTTGACCAAATGCGCAAAGTGGTCAACCATGGTTTGGTACTGGTGCTTGGCGATACTTGGATTTTTCGATATATCGATATTTTCACTTTCGATATTCGATAATCGATATATCGATATTGATATTTGCTTACCATGCTTCGTTTCGCCAAAATCTAAGAACCAAATTTTCATTAAATAGCATCTTGGATCATTTCAAACTCAGAATAAATGAGAAATGAATTAGGGAAAACATATTGTCCAATTTCGGATATATAAGTGTAGGTTAGTTCGGATTATTTACAATAATTACGATGAACAAATATCGTTTTCGATAGCGATATTTACGTTTCGATATCGATATTTGGTGCGATATATCGATCGATCGATATCCGATATATCGCATACTGGATCATCTCGAACTCCGGATAAATAAGAAAGGAATTGCGGAATACACATTGCTCCAACTTCGTATATATAAGTGTGGGTTATGTTGGATTAATTGCAATCTTTACGAATGAACAAATATCGTTATCGATATCGATATTTACTTTCGATATCGATATTTTGTCCGATACACGGATATATCGTTATCGGTATCGAATATCGCCCAAAACTTGAGTCAGCTTCAGTATATTTTGCTTCTGGTGAAGGTAATTCAGTGGCGACCAATCTTTTTTTCATATTTGTAGAGTGTGCTAAGAATGATACTTGGCAGGCATATTTAACTTGGAAAAAGTCAATTTCCCCATCAGACACTCTGGGAGAGAGGTATGCTTATTTGAACGTTCGTGCTTCGAACTTTGCCATTTTCATGCACTTGCTGTGGCTAAATATATGTACCAGTTAGCCTAAGTAGGTAGTCAAGGAAGGAAAAGATTGGTTCATAAATTCTTTTATAGAGCCAACCACATTCCTTAAAGTACTCATCATAACCACAAAGTACAGAAAATACTTTGGAGCAAAACATATATTTTCATGATCCCCATGAGCCCATGATTATTTGTGAAACAAGGGTTTTGCTTCAAAATGAATTTCCAGCTCCCTTAAAGGACCCCTCGCACTAATCACTCTTCAACTTACAGTATTTTAAAGTATTTGAATACTTTAACTATGCTGTGCTTTCAATAAATAACTAACTGTTTTGGCTGTTTTAAGCCTTTTCCGAGACCCGTTGACTTCTACGAAACAGGGAAACAATTTGCATAACCGATTTTCCTGATGGAAAAAATTCTCGCAGACAACCGTCGCGCAACCGTCTCGAACCGTCGACAGCGTGATACACATCGAAGGTAGCAAAACACGGCAAGTGAGAAAATCAGCGAGGTTTTGTTAGAGGGGTTAGAATGTACCGCACGAAACGTGGGTCTCCGGGTTTAGAAATATATGTAATGATTACGGAAGTAGGTTGCATTAGTATTATAGGTTGCATTAGTTTGAGCAAAATATACAACTACGTGATCCCCATGAGCCCATAGTCACTTTTGCCTAAAGGGTTTTGCTTTCACATGAATTTCTAGTGCCCTTAAAGTGCAAAAATAAAATACTTTTCACCAGATCATTCTCTTGATTTCCAAGGGCCCACAATCATTCTTATTTCAATTGTATGGCTTATAATTAAACACAAGAAACCCAAGAATTTACAAATTCCTAAATTTCATCCTCTGACCCAGCCTTGCAAGTACCATATGAGCTGCTAGCTCTTGTATTCAACACACATTGCCGACTTCATTCTCGGCCAATACTTTATCACAATACTGTAATTTGAAGTAAAAAAAACCGCGGCACCGGCTTGGCACCGGCACGGCACCGCGGCACCGGCTCGGCACCGGCACGGCACCGACATGGCACCGCGGCACCGGCTCGGCACCGGCACGGCACCGACATGGCACCGCGGCACCGGCTCGGCACCGCGGCACGCGCCACTTGTTGTACATCGTTTTTGGGAGTGAGCAACCCCTCGGTGTTTCTGCTAAGGTCATCATCCAAATCATCAAGCCATTGGGAGCAACGTCAGCGTCGTTCCCTTTCGGCCTCTCTTCTTGGCTCGGTGGCCTGCGTCGTCTGCACGTTTTTTCTTCTTCGTTGGGCATATGTCTGCTTGGGTCAGACGGGATCTAGCTGGCTTCTCTCTCCTGTAGGATCTTAATCATCTGGTTCTGAGATAGTCAACTACTTTAAAACTTCAGCTGTTTTTACCCTCTTTCCATGCCCCCTTGAAAACTGAACTCCGTTCGCGGGTATAGCTTAAAACTAACTAACTTTAAAATGATTCAAACTCCTAACTTTTAACTCCGCAATACTGTGTGGGTTTCAGGGGTCGAACCCCCTACCCCCCCATCCCCGCGCCCCGGATACGTCATTGCTTCTAACCAACATCAGTTGGCACAGTAGTGACAACACTACAATGTTGGACTTTTCGAGACATTCAAACTGACATCTTGGTTGAGGAACAAATACTGGCGCTACAGTATTAAAAGCTGACGCAACTGGTGTATCAGTTGGCGAATAAATGCTGATGGGTCATTCTTGCGCACTTGGGAATTCACGACTGTCAATTAAAGCGTTTCGTTACAATAGATATTGTGTATATTACTGTTTAGTTTTTATGTACTTATTGCGTGTATAGTTTTTTTTTCTATACGTACTCTCCTTTTCCCATAGTAAACTTGTGGCTTATTTATTGTGTAGAAATTTAAGTTATTTAGACAATCTGTGCTCCCAATCTATGTTCTGGGTTAGCGGGTCAGTGACATGTATCGATAATTTACTTCATTTGACTCATAACGACCCAAAATATTTTACTTCCAGGGAAAGACTACACTTGCCAACATTTTGTTAAATAAGGACGGCAGACCCAAGCCAACATTTGGAGTTGACTACACTTTCTGTAAGCGACATCACAAAGACGGCGTAAGTATAAAACAAATGATAATTTAAAAAAGTCCTAAAACCCGCTGTTTCTGCAGCCCCTATGTGTATGTCGTGATATCAGATCAACCTGTCCGTTCTACGAAATTGCCTTAATAATAAGACCTGAGGTTTCGATGGGATCCCACAAATCTAATGTTTGATCCAGACAATTGGGTCTTGTCTTCACCAGATCCAGTCTTCGCCACGCTAATCATCTGAGAAAACCAAGTTCAGATATACCTCTATAAGCCATTTCTACTTTGGCGGTACTGACCGAAACTTCCTGCTTTACCTCTGCCTAATTTCCAGTTTCAACCGAATTCTCAGCGAACTACGTGACCAGCAAAAAAAGAACAATTCAGAAATTAATTCAGCGTATCTCCTTATCCCTATAAATAACATCTAATAAATATAAATAAATAAACTCTTTATTTCCATAATAGCACGTGGCTAGCGGCGGACGTCATACGTTACAAAAATAAAACGATTTATACTATATACAATTAATTAACATTTCAGACGTCTAACGTTTTTCCCATCGATTCGTCATTGAAGTGGCCCACGAAGTAAGGGACGAAGGACGATAGGTATCTCTTTGAAGATTTTCGAGGCGGGGGACAGAGGAGTTGGCATCTTGAAGTGAGGATTCCTCGACGAGTCCTCGGCCCACTGCTGCGTGCCTCTTGAAAATCAGGCAGGATTTTACGGTGAGCCTCGGACTGCAGGCATTGTTTCCCGAAGCGCATGGTGAGGTCGTGACGCCTTTCAGCCAGCCTTTGCAGCCTCAGTTTTTGCAGGCTGTCATCATAGGACATGTAATTAGCCCCAAGCATAATTTTACATGCCCGTTTCTGGACATTTTCAAGTTTTTCGGTTTGCACAGCAGTTAGTCCTGGATGCCAAGCTGGACAGGCGTATTCGGTCTGGGACCGGACGTACATGCAGTATAGCCCACGCATAATTGAGACGTTGATGTTGAATCGGGTAAGGCATGCAAACGATTTCAGACATAGGGCAGCCTTTTGGAGAATGGATTCAACATGCGATCCCATTTAAGGTTGCTTTTGAAAATCACCCCCAAAATTTTTATTTGATCCTTGATGTCTAGTCCAATATCGTCTTGCGGGGGGATCGCAGATTTTAAGAAGCTAACTTGTAACACATGGCTCTTTGTTTCGCTAACAGTAAGCATGACATCTTGAAGGTCGTGTTTTAGCTTGGAAAATATAGATGAGATGGTGATTTGCTCTGCGACCCTAGTTGAGGTTCGGAATGAAATGCTCGACAGGTCGTCGGCGAACTTTTAGCGACTCTGTGATTCTGCTAGGACGGAGTTGAACACGATCAGGAAAAGTAGCGGTCCTAATTTTGTCCCTTGAGGGGCTCCACACCAAATTTCAGCAAATTCAGATACTTCTTTGTCTCCGAGCGCGACACACTGCCTCCGTTTGTGCAAGAAACTGGCTACCATACGCAAAAGAAACTGCCGAGCGCCCATTTTTTTCGCTCGGTTGATGGCTACTCGGTGATTAAGGCTGTCGAAAGCCTTTACGATGTCACTGATTAGCACTTCTGCGTATGCCTCATCTTTCTCGAGATGTCTCATCAGATCATCAATGAGGCTTACGAGATAGTGGGTGGTGTTGTGTTCGGGCCGGAACCCAAATTGCCGGGGATCTAAATTTGCTTCGATGTCTTCGAATAGATATTCATAAATGAAACCTTCAAACACCTTAGAAAGACACGGTGTTTTTGAGATAGGGCGCAGGTCGTTCGGCGAAACCGGTTTTTTTACTTTGGGAATAGGAGTGATATAGGCTGACTTGAAGCAGTCAGGAAATGCACCATCGATGAGACATTGGTTGAAACAGGCTGCCAGAATGGGACCAAGTTCCTCGGAGCACGTAGCTATCAGCTCGATAGGAATTTCTAGGGGGTAGTTACTCGTCCTGGTGTCTAGTCGTTTGAGCTTCTCGCATACTGCTTCTGGGTGAATGATCGGGATTTCTTCGACGGGTCCATTTTCAGGTAGCTCGGCTAGAGGTGGGTGCGTGCGACAGATATTTGCGAAGTGCGAGTTGATCTGGTTAGCACTTACGGGTCAAATCAACTTCGAATGAAACTTTAACTTCTAAAAAATTCCCGGTTTCAACCGGATTCCGGACGAATAATATGTCCGGAAAAAAAACGGTTGTCATGTACAGATTCAGCGTCTTTACTTAGCCCTACATCTGTCTGTCATCAACTTCGAATAAAAATTTAAGTTATAACAAATTTTCCAGTTTCAGCCGGATTTCGGGTGAACTACTTGGTCGGGTAGAAAATTGTTTTCATATTCGTGTTCAGCATGTCTTCTTACCACTTAATAGACCATCTCGTTAGCTGTTTAAAAATATTTTGTCTGTCCCTTAACTTGAACCCCCTCCCCCGCCCCTAAATGTAGGGCTACAGAGCCCATCTAAGACCTCGACCTTTCCCTTGACCTAAAAGATCCTCGCACCAAGTTTCATCAAAATATCTCATTCCCTTCGAGAGTTATCGTGCTTACAGACGGACGGACGGACGAACAACTTTTGCGATGTCATAGGTATCCGTCCACTTACGTTTTGGGATCCCAAAAACTGCACATATGTTACTTCCTTCAGGTTGCTACTCGCAAGTGTCTTAACTCCTTTGGTCCTTGACCACTTGCATAAGACTCGGTGGCGCGGGAGTTCTTATTTTCCTGCCAATTGATAATCATCATTAAATATCAGCACAAAATGTAACAAGTTCGACCTCGCGAATATTTTCGGTGTCTCCTTTCGTTTTTAGTGGAGTGCTCCTTGGAACAGTCCACTATTGCGAGCGCTGTAGCAGCTTTCAGCTTTCGGTTTTCGTTTTTATGGCACTTGAGCTTACTCAAGTGCCATATAGCGATTGTAATATCTGTCCGTCAGTCGGTCTGTCGGTCCCGGTTTTGCTAGTTCGGGCACTTCCAGATAAGCTAGGACGATGAAACTTGGCAGGCATATCAGGAACTGGACCAGATTAAATTAGAAATTGTCGCTTCCTCGATCCGACCATCTGGAGGGGAGTGGAGGGAGGGGGAATCCGGAAAAAATAGGAAGAATGAGATATTTTTAGCTTACGAACGGGTGATCGGATCTTAATGAAACTTGATATATGGAAGGACTTCGTGTCTCAGACCCTCCATTTTAAATCCAGACAGAACCGGTGACACTGGGGGGACTTGGAGGGGGAAACCGGAAATCTTGGAAAACACTTAGAGTGGAGGGATCCGGATGAAACTTGGTGGAAAGTACAAGCAAAAGTCCTAGATACGTGACTGATATAACCGGAACGGATCCGCTCACTTTGGGGGAGTTGGGGGGGGGAGAAGTCCGAATTTGTAGTGATCCCGCGAGTTCCGTGCTTCCTGATGTGCTGGGACGATGGAAATTTACAGGTATGTCTGGGACCCGACCAAATTAAATAGTAAATCGTCAATTCCCCGATTCGACCATCTGGGGGGGGGGGGAGTGGAGGGAGGGTGAAGCCAAAATTTGAGGTATTTTTAGCTTGCGAACGGGTGATCGGATCTTGATGAAAATTGATATTTAGGATGACCTCGTGTTCAGACATCTCACTTTAAATCCGGGCCGGATCCGATGACACTGGGGGGAGTTGGAGGAGGGAACCGGAAATTTTGAGAAACGCTTAAAGTGGAGGGATCGGGATGAAACTTGGTGGGAAAAATAAGCACAGGTCCTAGACACGTCATTGACATAACCGGACCGGATCAGGGCACTGTGGGGAGTTGGGGTGGGGGTCCGGATTTCTAGCGATCCCGCGAGTTCGGCATACTTCCTGATGTCCTAGGGCGATGAAACTTGGCTGGTATGTCAGGGATCCGAACAGATTGACTTGAGAACAGCCGTTTCCCCGACCCGACCATCGTGGGGGGAGTGGGTGGATGGGGAGTCCGGAATCTAGTGGCGTGCATAACGTTTGAACGGGTGATCGGATTTGAATGAAACTTGTCTGGTGAGCTATCGCCTCGGACGTTCAGTGTCACGTCCGGGTCGGGTCCGATACCTATGGGGATGGGGGGTGGGGGTGGAAAACTCAAGAAACTCTAAAAGCAGAGGGATTGGGACGAAACTTAAGGGATGGAACAAGCATTAGGCCTAGATGAAATTGACGGAGCCAGATGGTTTCGGGGCTCTGTGGGGGGAGTTGGAGGGGGTTTCCTGGAATTCCGGTAGTCGTGAGTTAGAATAGTTCCAGATGTAAAACGACAACGAAACTTTGCAGGCATATTAGCGACCCGAATTATCTTGACTTAAGAACCTGACACAACATACCCCCGGAAACTTCCGTTCCTAGATCCGAGCATTTTTTGGGGAGCAAGAGAAGAGAATATGGAAATTGACTTCTATAAATTGCGAACGAGTGGTCTGATTCGAGTGAAACTTCATGGGTGATACGAATCGATGGCCTCGACATGTAAAACATGCGTTCGAACCATATTCGACCACGATTAGGGGAATTGGGGGTGGGGGGACTTTTGACATGCACAAAAACCAAACGGATGGACCGAATGAGATGCAAATTCGACAATGCCGAGTATATGCGGCCTACATTTGTTATTTGGCGTCTGGGCCGGATTCGGCCAAGGTAGGGGGGGTACTGGAAACTTGCAGATGGGCTATGCTCCAATTTCAGTAAAACTTGATGGACAGGAACAGGGAATTAAGAGATTGGGCCCGAACCGGCTCCGACATCGTTGGTGGGAGGGGGGGGGGGGATGCTCAGATTCGAGTGAAACTTGATAGATGGTATAAAAGAAGATGCTTTAGGTGGTCGATTTTTTTTTTATTCCGAACCAGATTCGGCCACGGTAGGTGGAGATAGAGTGAGTACCGGAAATCCTGTAGCACGTCTAGGGATCAAACAAATGGATTTATTGGGATGAAAGTTTGAACAGTCATGTGCATCTGCTACAGACAATCTAGACGATGCCGGAACAGCTCAGAAATGAGTGAAACTAAATATCCTATTTCTATTTCCGAACCGCATTTTTGGATGGCGGGTGTATTTTGTGACGTTCTCATCTACTTTCTTGTACATCCTACTCGTACAAGTGCCATATGAGCTCGTAGCTCTTGTTTTGTGGAGTGTTCCTTGGAACAATCACTATTGCGAGCGCTGTAGCAGCTTTCGGATTTCGGTTTTCGGTTTCCACCGTATTTTGTGGAGCTCATAACTCGTGAACCGGAGAAAGTATCAAGTTCAAACTGTGTACACTTGTGGGTATTGGGGTCTAGTTGGGTCTTTTGGGGGTCCCACCCCACACTCCAACGTGGTCCAGGGCCAATTGGGCCCAGATTGCCCAGTGAATAATGTTCATAACTTGCCAGAACTGGACATAGGACGACGAAATTTCTTGGACGCGTAGATCCTAGGGCTGGGAAATTGCTTTTAAAATTGCACCTCACCCACCCACCCGATTCAAGGGCAACTGGGCCTAGATTGCCCAGGAGTAAAGTTCGTTACCGGTGACAGGAATCAACAGTTATCAAGTTGGAACTTGGTAGGTTTGTGAGCATTGGGGTCTCTTTTTTCTTTTTGCGGCCCACAAATCATAACCCCACTTGGTTCAGGGGCAATTGGGCCCAGATTGCCCATTTTTGTATGTGTTTATCTTGACAAAAATGGTGATAGCGATGGAATTCCTTTGTGCTCTTGGATCATCGGGTTTGGAATATCAATGCGGAGTTGAACCCCCCCCCCCCCTCGATGGGCAAGTGGGCCCAGTTTGCCTATGAGTAAAGTTTTTGACCCGTGACTGGAATCAAACTCTAAGTTGGTATAGTCGAGGATATTTAAGTCTAGATATGCAATTTGATGGATCCCGGTCCACCCCACCCCCCACCCTCCCGTCTATGACATGTCTTAAGTTCAACTCTTGTATACTTGTGAATATATATGTATAGATGCGGATTATGGTGTAACACCAACAAATAAGACCACGCGGCGTACTGTAACCCGCTGTAACCAGACCCGTATCCAGTAATTTATTTCGGGGGGGGGGCGGGTTGCCCGCGGATCGGACAAAAAAGACACAGATCAGAGGGAAAAGGCTATACAAAATGATTATTTTTGTATGTTTTGGGGTGGGGTGGGGGGGGGGGGCTCGACCCTTAACCCCCCCCCCCTGGAGACGATTTTGGCCGTAACCCTTAATGATCAGTTGGAAACTCGTCGGTTTTGTCATATGATCGATGATATGCCGTTCTTATTGAAGTTGTGACAGAGGGGGATCAGACAATAAAACGATTTGTTGTATTACACTTTTTATTAACTAGCTAATGGAAAAGAGGTTTAAAGTGCCGGACCGTTCTTGCAAGAGTTTGAATATCTTCTTTGGATTTCTAAATGCGGTTTGTTTACATTAAAATCTTTATATTGGGATGATTTCAAGTTAGGTTATTTCAGTATTTGTTGGTTAGTGGTGATGTGAAATTTCTTGTTTCTATCGCTGTTTGTGTACAAGATGGGATAAACATTTTACTTTCACAATCCACGTCTGAGCGCTTGCGCACTTGTTATTTCTGTTCTTACTCGCAATTGCTCGCTAGATGCGGATTATGGTGTAACACTAACAAACAAGACCACGCGGCGTACTGTAACCCGCTGTAACCCTTAATAATCAGTTGGAAACTGGTCGGTTTTGTCATATGATCGATGATGTGCCGTTCTTATTGAAGTTGTGACAAGAGGGGTATCAGGCAATAAAAAGATTTGGTTTTATTACACTTTTTATTACCTTGCTAATGGAGAAGAGGTTTAAAGTGTCGGACCGTTCTTGCAAGAGTTTGAATATCTTCTTTGGATTTCTAAATCTGGTTTGTTTACATTAAAAGCTTTTAAACTGGGATGATTTCAAATTAGGTTATTTCAGTATTTGTTGGTTATTGGTGGTGTGAAATGTCTTCATGTCTCAGCGCTTGCGCACTTGTTATTTCTATTCTTACTCGCAATTGTGCGCTGTTCAGGACTGAAATATTGGCTTGTATTAACGGTGAACCGCAAGAGAGGATAGGTTCGTCTCAAGCAAAAGCCAAAGGTGGGATTAGGACTAGTATGTCCAAGTTTTGATAAGTTCATTACTTCTTTTCAGAACACCCAAGTGTGCCACATATGGGAAGTTGGTAACTTTTCGGCAGACCTGTTGCGAACCGCTTTAACCTTGGCTTGCAAGAAAACTGAGGACCGTGTTGCTGTCGTAGTTGCAGTTGACCTCTCGGATACCGACTGCTTTTCGTATCTTAAAGAATTCGTTTCTGTTATCCTTCATCATAACCTGTCGTTTGCGATAGTGGGAACGAAGTCTGCTAGCCTGAAGGTAAGAACAAATTATTTCTTTTTGTTTAATCATTGCAATTTAAACATGAACCAAAAAAATAGATACAACAGTAGGTCTGGGGACACATTCTTTGGTAAATATCTCCTTACAGAAAGCCAGCTGAAACAAGACTCAAGGTTTCAACGGGATGCCAAAAATTTAATAATTTTGGACTTTTTTATCCACAGAATCAAATCTTGTAGATTTCTGAGTCTTTTGCCAGACCCATTATACATTTGGCTACATATCCAGAACCAACCGCTTGAATTTGTACAAAAAATGTTACTATTTTGGGAGTTACTGGACAACTTACGGCCAAACAAATAATCAAATGAGAATACCAGGTTCAAATTTGGGTTCAGCAAGCATGTTTATTCCATTATTTCATCTCTAATCGACTTCAGAAAAATCATTTAAAAAGTTTTTTTTTATACCAAATTCCTTGTATTTTAGCAGCGTTCTCGGCGAGAGCAAAAGAGGTAGTGACATTGAGACGAACCTTTCGATCCAAATTTCCGGGTTTTTGCAAATCTTTGCTAGCTTATTCAGTTCAGCATGTCACTACCGTATCTCTTCAGAAACAACTTTGAGCATGAACCAGATTTCCAGTTCGGCTTGTACTTTGCCAGTGCCACAGCGTTGCACAGACGTGAGAATGTAAGTATCAAAAACTGCTTGCTGCGAGGCTTGCTGTAGAAAATTCGACATTTGTTCTGTAATAGAAATACCTAGCCAACGGATTTTTGACATACAAGGGATATAAAAGTTAAAACAGTTTAGGAGTTTATTGATAGAAGACGACGAATTAAAAGGGAGAAAATTCACATTTACCAACGTTTAGAGACAGACCGATTTGAGAGAAAGACCCGACGTACTAGAACTGTAGTGAACAGAGCATTTAATTTTCAGATACGACTTTGTGTACCAAAACCGAAGTACGGATGTAACAGACAGATTAGTTGCGTTTTTGCAGATACCATGGTATCTGGTACGAGGGTCTAAAGTGTTTTTTGCAGTTATCGTGGTATCTGATACCACGGTCAAAAGGCGTGTTTGCAGTTATCGTGGTATCTGGCCAGTTATCTTGGTATCTGATATGCAGATACCACGCTCCGACCACGGTAACTTATCATGGTATCTGAAAAAGTCATCTCACTTTCATCAATTTGTCAAATTGGGGGGGAAAGAAGTTAGGCACTTAGTGATGTGACTGGATATCTGTTTTTCTTTTGTGATGACTTCGAAAAGCGAATTTCGGCAATTGTCGTTTTTGCTGTGCAACCGTATATCAGATACCACGATAACTGCGAAAACGACTAATTACAGATCCAGTCCGATTTGTGGAGGTTAATGAGTGGGAAAGCCAGCTCATGATTTTGGAAAGCAGACTTTTACCACCTCTGTCTGCTTGGTCTGAAAATTTGAGTGTTTTTTCCAAGGTTTCGTGGGAAACGTTTGAGGCTGCCCTTTTGGATAAATAATAAAAAGGAGGGAACACTAGCGACGGCTAGTCGACCACACAGGCAAATATCACAAGAGAACCGAACTAGGCCACACAGGCAGTACATAACGTAACACAAAAGAAACGATGTTCGTGGCTTATCGGCCACACAGGCGAATAGAACTGAGCCGAACAGAATCGGCCACACAGGCAGTACAAACATTAAAGTGGTATAAAGAGGGAACACTAATGGCGGCTTGTCAAGCACACAAGCGAGTATGGACAGAGCCGAGCCGAACTTGGCCGAATATGCTAAACACACAAAATAGTAGGCAATCTGCCATGATGGGCCTTATGAATTGTGGCCGCAGGTACGCGAAACTATTACGGTAAACTATTTACATCAGATGTCAGTGTCACATCAGGGTAGAGGGTTTGAAAACGGCCAGGCTGCAAAGGCATATATGCCGCTGGCGGAGTAAATGGCGCATTGGCTCAGGGAGAGGGGAACATAATAACACAGGGACTAATAGCACCACAATTCATCTCAATAAATATGCCTATAGGGGGGGAAGGGTCTCCCAACTTAACCTAACGACCCACTTATTAAGGAAACATAAGGGATACATTGCCAGGAAAGTAGGTTGACTAAAAAAAAGGTGAGGCCTACTGATACCATATCAACAAGCATACAAGGGGGGGAGGGTCTCCAACTTAGCTAACCAACCCAGTTATAAAGTAAACATAACGGATAAACTGGCAGCAAAGAAGGATGACTAAAAAAAAATAGGGGACACAATCGTACCACTAAACTATATTCACATTCATAAACATCATCTGTAATGTCAGAACAGGTCATAATTCCTGTCATAACAGGAAAATATGGACGTAACATTTCCATACAAAATTCTAATCTGTGAGGCTATTTGTTAGCTCAGGTCGCGATTCCTGACTAACACAAACAACGATGACAACAAAACCACTGGTGAAAAATACCTATGAAAATGCTCCACATAATTCATGAAAGATAAATTCCTGATCAGGGAATAATATATCATAAATATTCATCAAAAAATAATATGTAACAGTCATACTAACTATTAACCAGCCCAAGAAGTTACAAAACTTCTGGCAAATGCAATCTTAATGGACCCATCAATCATGCTATTAGTGGAACCTCACCTAATAAATATCCTTAATTACCCAAAATAAAAATATTATTACCCATATTTTTACTCATAAATAGAGGACTTGCCTCACTTATCTGGGGCATACCTCAAGAAAAATGGGGATATTAGGCCTAAGTTGTCATAAGGTAACGCTTACTTTAAACTAAACGATAAAAAAGTCCAGTACTACAAACCAAAGCGTAAATCGACCAAAATTTAATTTTTAAGTTATTTTCCCCCTTAAATCTTATAATAATTCCCCATTCTTGCTATTAAACCTATGATTTATTCCAAACAATAAACAAATTCCCAAAAATTTTAGTTTACGTTCTTCGAAAAAAAAAATCCAAAGTTTTTACTTTACGTTCTTCGAAGAAAAAAAAATCAGAAAATTTTACTTTACATTCTTCGACAAAAAAAATTGCAAATTTACTTTTAACCTATTATTATAATAAAGCAATGGGGAAAAAAATCCAAAAACCCACTTCATGTACCATAGTTACGACAATGGTGTGGGGAAAAAAAAATCCAAAATCCACTTCTTATATCATTGATACGACAATGGTGCGGGGAAAAAATCCAAATCCCACTTCTGAAACCATTGTTACGATGACTGTATTTGTATATGGAGTTTGCACTCTCAAACCTGATGTTATGGCGAGGGGTGTAGTAAGCCGGACATAAGATGGTAAATGTCCAGGTAAACAATCATCGGAGTCAGGATGGCCTAGGGCGTTGTCGGACTGGTGGGCTAAGACCAGTGTCTTTGCGGTGGCTAACTAACTCACATGTACCTAAATCATCGTCACTTCTGGCAAAAATATTTTTGAATTCACAAAGGAGCTCCTCTAACTGAATGCGGGACTCAGGGTCTAAATGATCTAGTTTAAATCTTGTCAAAAACTCGGGCTTTGTCAGATCATCCCAACCATACTGTACAGAATTCACTCGGACCTCGCTAAAATCAACTAAGCTGTCTAAAAATTCGTCAACTTGAGCGTCAGGCTCAACCACTTCGCACAAGCACGGTGCCAACCTATTTTTGGTGACACGTATCGCGACATCAGTACCATTCATAACCCAGACCTTTGCGGAATTATTTGAGACCTGGACTGTCTGGGGTGGAACAAAAAGTTTAGACCCTTGGGTTCCAGATTCTACAATAAACGTTTCCTGGCCTTCTGGTAAATTTTTAACAAGACATGAAATTAGCCGAAAGGATTTGGGGTTCACCCGGGTTCTGAAAACCGGATTGATCATTATGCGAGGAGGCGCTTCAGGTTCTGGTTCCTCGACAGGAGGACCAGAAATGTCAGGGCTGGCAAAGGAGAGCGGGCATCCCTCTGTCAGTATAGTCTTGTCAAGTCCGGGGGTTAGTAGCAAGTCAGTTGCAGTCGAGGGAGTCACTGACAGTGCAGAAACCAAAACCTTAGTATCACGAAACCATAAGTCATCTGTGACGGGGTCAAACATGAGACCGACCGACCTGATAAACGGGCGACCAATCAAAGCAGGGTAACATAACTTGGGGACAATCAAGAACCAATCAGAACAGTTTCTACCAAGGATTGAAAAGGTTAGCAGTACTTCACCCAGTATGTGTAGTGGTCCAGCAAGGGTTGTAGCTCCAGCTGAAGATACAGGCCGTCGCTTGACTACTGAGCTTGGAGGTAGCTCCTCCATTGTGCTCTCACTGATAAGGTTGCATTCGGCTCCAGTGTCATAGAGTGTTGAGACAACCTGGGAACCTAAATGCAAATCTACGAACGAGAGGCAGGAAGTATGACGAAGGCTACATACAAGACAAGGGGTTAAAGCAGGGAGGGACGACAACGAGGGGGACGGTAAACCGGGAATTAGTTCTGGGATTGGTGAGGTTGGCTGGTGATCGGTATCTGGGGCACATTCTCCACCCCACTTGGATTGCGCCCGTTCACATTTAAAGGAGCCTGACTTCGACCCATACTCTTGTCAGGGCACCACTGAACCCTGTGACCAACCCTTAGACAAAAGGTGCAAACTGGTTCACCATTCATCATCAGTTCTTGGCGAATGGGTGCGGGAGTCGAGCGATAGTTATTGTGCCCTTGATGCGGACCCTGGCTCCTCTGATATCCGTAGCCCTGATATTGTCTAGGCCTAAGGTTGTTCTGCTGTGGACCTCTAGGCGTGTAGTTGTTATACCGCGGTCGATTATTTTGGCGATCTTGGCCATAATTCTGTGCCCTTGACCTGTACTCAGACTGGCCTTGACCGAAGCTCTGAGGTTGTGGCACATAATTATGGCTGCCTTCCCTAGGATGGTTGTCATGAGGGGAGTACCTGTGATCCTGTGATTGGGGTTTGGGAATGAACGGGTTAGGATTAGTGGGTTGGGTCGTTAGAGCATTTACGACCTTAGCTTGAGACAAAGACTGCTCATGCAATTGTCTTTGTGTTCGCTCAAAGCTCACCTTCCGCAAAACTTCGATACCCTCAGAGATGGAACGGATGGGCCTTTTACGGATCTCGTCGAAATAAATGGTTGGTAGGCCCCTTACAAACTCAGCTATATAGACCTTGAGTGCTTCTGGCCTTGAAGCCTCTAAAGCAGAGTACCCATATCGGAGGCTGACCGATTTCAAAATAAGTTCACCGTAAAGATCTGGCGACATAAACTCGGGGTTGTATATTACCCTTTCCTCCGCGAGTTTCAGATCTGAAACCCGGCCTGAACAACGCGTCAAAAGGGCAGCCTCAAACGTTTCCCACGAAACCTTGGAAAAAACACTCAAATTTTCAGACCAAGCAGACAGAGGTGGTAAAAGTCTGCTTTCCAAAATCATGAGCTGGCTTTCCCACTCATTAACCTCCACAAATCGCATCTTAGATTTGGCTGTCTTGAGCCAAACCACTGGATCGGACTCTCCATCAAACTGAGGGATATCTTTGGCTATTTCCAAGCGAAGTCGAACTTGGGCCAAAGATACATCTGCTACTGAGTGGTATGTTGGCATTTGCTGATGGTGCCTTTCCAAGAAGTTAGATGGTCGTGGGTCGTGGGACTGGGAGGGTTGGGGGTAAAAATGATGGGGGGCCAAAGGGGTTCCAACAGGCTGAATGGGCTGTGAAGGCGCTGGATTGGACGGGTAATGATGCCAGTTGTGAGGATGAATATTCGGCTGGGATTGATTTTGGGGGTAAGGATCAAACGCCGAAGTGGCTGGGTTCGGATCAATTTGGCCTTGGGAAGAGAGTTGAAATCTTTGAAGTAAAGAAGTAACATTACTCATCAATTCCAACAGGTCAGGCTGCGACAGAGCAGGCTGCGAAACAGCTGGCACTGTTTGGTTGGGCAAAGAGTGTGTGGGGACAGCTAAGTGCTGTGACGAAACCGTTGGCAGCTGAGAGCTAGTCACAAGCGGCTGTGAAAGGA
The DNA here is from genome assembly GCA_023053575.1 of Branchinecta lynchi. Lineage (NCBI taxonomy): Eukaryota > Metazoa > Arthropoda > Branchiopoda > Anostraca > Branchinectidae > Branchinecta > Branchinecta lynchi. Next base: position 30,225,402 of record JAKZAP010000003.1, read on the forward strand.
CAGCTGAAGGCTGAGCAAAAACGCCAGAAAACTGGGAATAATGAGCAGAAGGCTCAGAAGTTCTTGCTGGAGGATTAATGGGCTGGAAGGAGTTTAATGGGGCCAAAGAAGGTGCTTCAGAATGAAAGGTCGAGTAGGGTGGGGGTGGATCCTCAGTCGCCATGATATTTGGGGTGATCGGGGGGGAGTCAAAAGGGCCCCGACCGGTAACACGGTTTGGAATCATGAATAAGCTAGATACTATCTTTATATCTTTAACTTATTCAATATAATCAGAATACTTCTTACTTTTTAGATTTAATTCAATGTAATAAACAAAAATATCAAAGAGAAATCTCCCAAATGAGATTAAAAAAAAAAAATATGAGAGAAAAGAGAAGACTGACCAGGGACCAATATACAATGGGGGCAACAACCAATAAAGTAAACACTACCATATGACAACTTGTAAAAAAAAAATATGTGAGGTTCCAACTCTTCTAACCTAAATACCAAATGTGAATTATTACCACATAAATCTCTCATTTTATGAGGTATTTTTAATTCTTGAAGAATATTTTTGTCAAAAAACTAAGAAATATGACTGGAATATTACATATCATATAAAAAAACATCTCACACAAATGGGTTATTCATTGTTTGTTTAACATACAGCCTCATAGAAAGATACATGGTCCTTAACCTATGACATTACTTTTTAGTTCACTCACTATGACTTCAATGTCATATACAAATCTCTATCATTAAGAGAATAGCCCATCAGGTAAGGGGGAGGGGGGAATAATAAAACTACGTGAAGGGGCATGGTCACAATGTGACTCATCATCTCTCAATAAAGCCTTATAATAAAGGCTAATACCTTCTTGCCTTCTGACAAAGGTCTTAGAACAGTGGTGCTATATCTCAGGGAGAGGGGAACATAATAACACAGGGACTAATAGCACCACAATTCATCTCAATAAATATGCCTATAGGGGGGGAAGGGTCTCCCAACTTAACCTAACGACCCACTTATTAAGGAAACATAAGGGATACATTGCCAGGAAAGTAGGTTGACTAAAAAAAAGGTGAGGCCTACTGATACCATATCAACAAGCATACAAGGGGGGGAGGGTCTCCAACTTAGCTAACCAACCCAGTTATAAAGTAAACATAACGGATAAACTGGCAGCAAAGAAGGATGACTAAAAAAAAATAGGGGACACAATCGTACCACTAAACTATATTCACATTCATAAACATCATCTGTAATGTCAGAACAGGTCATAATTCCTGTCATAACAGGAAAATATGGACGTAACATCCATTTCCATACAAAATTCTAATCTGTGAGGCTATTTGTTAGCTCAGGTCGCGATTCCTGACTAACACAAACAACGATGACAACAAAACCACTGGTGAAAAATACCTATGAAAATGCTCCACATAATTCATGAAAGATAAATTCCTGATCAGGGAATAATATATCATAAATATTCATCAAAAAATAATATGTAACAGTCATACTAACTATTAACCAGCCCAAGAAGTTACAAAACTTCTGGCAAATGCAATCTTAATGGACCCATCAATCATGCTATTAGTGGAACCTCACCTAATAAATATCCTTAATTACCCAAAATAAAAATATTATTACCCATATTTTTACTCATAAATAGAGGACTTGCCTCACTTATCTGGGGCATACCTCAAGAAAAATGGGGATATTAGGCCTAAGTTGTCATAAGGTAACGCTTACTTTAAACTAAACGATAAAAAAGTCCAGTACTACAAACCAAAGCGTAAATCGACCAAAATTTAATTTTTAAGTTATTTTCCCCCTTAAATCTTATAATAATTCCCCATTCTTGCTATTAAACCTATAATTTATTCCAAACAATAAACAAATTCCCAAAAATTTTAGTTTACGTTCTTCGAAAAAAAAAATCCAAAGTTTTTACTTTACGTTCTTCGAAGAAAAAAAAATCAGAAAATTTTACTTTACATTCTTCGACAAAAAAAATTGCAAATTTACTTTTAACCTATTATTATAATAAAGCAATGGGGAAAAAAATCCAAAAACCCACTTCATGTACCATAGTTACGACAATGGTGTGGGGAAAAAAAAATCCAAAATCCACTTCTTATATCATTGATACGACAATGGTGCGGGGAAAAAATCCAAATCCCACTTCTGAAACCATTGTTACGATGACTGTATTTGTATATGGAGTTTGCACTCTCAAACCTGATGTTATGGCGAGGGGTGTATGTCACGATAATACCTGCCAGCAATGGACAGAATCTCGGACTTGACCGTAACTCCTGCTTCTAACTATTCTTTATCCCTCAGATCTAGTCTTCATAGGTAATAATTACTTAAGTTTTATTGAAGAGAGTATTCGATAAAAAGAAATACAAAATATGATAACTTTATGCAATACGTTGCGCCGTTGTACAAAACGACCCCCTTTCACTTCTTTAATGTTTCATAATTTCTATGTTCAAGATATCGACACGAAACCTTTTTCACTTGCCAATTCAATACTTATGAATAGTAATGCACTTGAACCGAAATCAATTCACACTTTAATTACACTTTGTATCTTCTTTTAAGTGCAAAGTTGGCAGAATCAGCTTTGCAATTTCCTGAGTTTCTCTGTCCGGTCGTGAGGAGATGGACGCTTCGTGACAGTGTAGTAAGCCGGACATAAGATGGTAAATGTCCAGGTAAACAATCATCGGAGTCAGGATGGCCTAGGGCGTTGGTGGCCTACTACACGTGCAGAACTTCACGGGTTCATTATGGATTCCCCTGGTCGATTCACACTATGGTTTGCATACCGAACACAAAACAGGTTATCAACCACCCATCATACACTAGGCCTTACAGGCCAGCCCACTCTAAGGAGCTTAACAAAGACTCATAGAAGTGACCTATGGTCCGTAAGTAAACAAAAGGTTTTATTAATAGATGTACTTACAAAAGAACAATCTTTAAGTGAAAAGAGTTGTTACCCGGCCGGGAACCGGGAAAGAAGTCTTTAGAAGAAGGTGACTCCCACCCGGCGTGGCCAGAGAGTTAATAAGTAATACGAAAGAGTGGCCGCGACGGTATAAAAGGCCTTGAAGTAGAAGCATGTAGTACCATCGTTACTACTGCATGCAACTTTTTCGTACTACTTCATCTATTTTGAGATAAATTTTCATCTGGAACAGATACCGTGGTATCTGCAAAACGCAACTATTGACTCCTGTATTTAAATTCGGTATTTTCTTTGTTGCAGGACCGCGAGGAAAGCCGTCGTTTGAAGCTTGCCGATGACTTTCGGCTCCTGGGTTCGACGTTCGGCTCACACGTTATCATCTTTGACGCAAATGACGCAGCTGGACTGAAACAAGCTAAAGAGCTACTGAATTCCCTGGCCTTCGGTGTAGACTTACGGTACGATTGTTGAAGTGGTTTCAAGGGTGGTGGATAAGGCTAGGTCTTGAATAGGGTCACTGGGACCTGGTTGATAGCGTAGAAATCTGAAGACCGGCGGGCCTGACCTTAGGTTCCACTCTCAAAAACCAATCAACAAACGAGGGGTAGGGATGTCGAAGGTAGCCTAGGGCTCAGACGCACTCTTCTCTTTCTCTCTCAAGCAAATAAATGTATACTCAGCTACTATGTACAAAAAGGTCTCCTTGGTCAACAAGATGTTAAGTTGCCATTTTTACAGAAGTTATCAAGTGATGATCTTGATGACCGACCGTTTTCTTCCAGGTCACCAAGACATAGAGCCATACGTCACCACCAGCAAAAATCTGAATTTGTTGCCTGCCTAGATGGCGTATGTGTTTACACCTTGGTTGGGAATGATAACAAAATATTATATGGCCCTCGAGGCATAACGATTGTTTCTGCCCGCACCAAGCATGAAGACGCTTCGATTAAAATTTATGTGTGCACTTTAAAACTTTCTTTAACTTGCACACAATAAATAAACAAGAGCTGTAAGCTCATATGGCACTTGCATGGGTTGAGATGTATTGTTTGATCAGAAGTACTTTTTGACTTTGCCGTTAATTGGAGACTTTGCAATTTAAGGGACCCAGAACTTCTTATGTAAGCAAAACCGTTAAGGCAAAAATGATAATGAGCTCATGGGGATCATGAAAAATGTATATTTTGCTTACAAGTATTTTTCTTACTTTGCGGTCAAGATGGGTACTTTAAGGAACAGTCAGGTTTCGAAAGTGGCGATTTCTGAATCTTGTCGAATTTCTAATATTTCATCCAAGTTTCATCGTCGTAGCACATCTGGAAGTACCTTAACTCACGATCACCGGAATTCCGCCCCCCCCCCCCTTCAGCTCCCCCCCCCCCCACAGTGCCCGGAGCCTATCTGGTCTAAACGATTTATTCAGAGCATCTGTGTTTTGTTCCCACAAAGTTCCATCCCGATCTCTCCAGTCTAAGTCGGTCACGTGTCCCCCCCCCCCCCCAATAGTTGTTGGATCCAGTCTGGACATGAAAAGATCACCAGGGAAATATGCTCTGTTCAACTATTGAATTTCACTGGAGTACGATCACCCGTTCCAGTATTCCGGATTCCCCCTCCCTCCACAACCCCACAATTGTCGGATCGAGGAAATTTTTATTTCAAAGTCAGTTTGATGGGTCCTTGACATGCCTGCCATGTTACGTCGTGAAAATCCTCAAAACCGCCATCATCGGAATTCCGGAAAATCCCCTCCCCCCCCCCACCCCACCCCAAGTGTCCGGATCCAGTCCAATTGTGCAAGCGATTTACCTGGAGCAGAGGCTTCTTCTTCCCAGCAAGCTTCACTCCGATCCCTCCACTCTAACCGTTTCTCGAGATTTCCGCTCCCCTCCCCCAACTAGATTCTGGTCCAAACTACAAATGGGACATCAGAGATATGTCATCCATTCTTATTTAGTTTCATTCCAATCCGATCATCGGTTTGAAAGTTACGCACTACTCAGCTTTCCGGATTCTCCGCCCTAACCCTCGGGTCCCAGTTTGGTCGGGTCCCTGCAGCCAGAGGCTGCAAGTGCCATAAAAATCATGAAAAAAAGATAATGATTTAAAAAGACATCTTAACCAAATAAATTAAAAGGGAAAATTGTGGAAAGGCTATTTAAATCCATCACCTTTGTTAATTAAAAAGTGTTGAAAACGGCCATTTTCGCAAAAGCAGTGAACTATTTCCTCCACCAAATTTTATAAAAGCAGTACAAATTTAAACTCATTCATGTCCTTCAGTATTTCAGTTACTGAGCAGCTGACCCATTTACTAATAGCCTTTCCGTCTTCTGTATTCATGTTTCCAGAATAAAGAAGTTCTTCTATGGAGGAAATTAATGCATAATCGGTGAAAAATTAGGCTTACCGACGAAACGTCCCCGTGACAAAACGACCCCTGGCGAAACGTCCCCGGCGAAACGTCCCCGGCGAAACGTCCCCGTGACAAACGTCCCCATGACAAAACGTCCCCGTGTCAAAAGGTCCCCGTATCAAAACGCCCCCGTGTCAAAACGTCCCCGTGACAAAATGTCCCCAAGCACAGATTTTTAAGTTCGCCTCGATCTTCAAGTGCATGATCGAGGTAAAACAACTTCAGAGTGTGCAATACCCGAAGTGGGAGCATTCCTTATAAATATCGGACATAGGACCGGTTGCATCATAAATTTATTGTTTTCAGTTAAAATATGTCGTGTAATATGCCTTGCAACTCGCAATTGACTCGTAACTAATCAGTTCTAGGTCGTTTGAAGCAACATGCTCAATCTAAAAAAATAAGCGTAGTGCCATTATGCTGGTCAAAAATGACATGGGAAGCGAGGAAACGAAAACGGATGGAACGATTAGTCAGGACACATAGTTAATCTAGGCTAGGCGGTTTTGATCCTTTCATAAAGTCGTTTAATAATAAATATCACCAAATTAAATATCGGGAACAGAAGCGAGATCAATGAGTTATATCGCAGCGTAAACTAACGCATTAAATAAAAAACAATTAAATAAAAGATAAAACACTAAATCTTTTTTCTTTCCTTAAAGGACCTGTCTTACCATATGATACTAGTGCAACGTACTTCCATAATTACTCCTCGTATATCTAAAGCCGGAGACCCCAGTTTCGTACGGTACATTTTAACCCCTCTAACAAAACCACGCTGATTTTCTCCCTCGCCGTGTTTTGATACCTTCGATGTGTATCACGCTGTTGACGGCTGTCTGCGAGAGGTTTCTCCATCAGAAAAAACGTTTATGTAAATTTTCCTTGTTTTTGCCACAAGTCAACGGGTCTCAGAAAAGGCTTAAAATAGCCAAAATCGTGGGTTATTTGTTGCAAGCACAGCCCATTTTTAAAGTATTCCAATATTTTAAAATACTTAAGTTGAAGAGTAAATAGTGCGAGGGACCCTTTAAGAAATAGCTATAGCTGGGAGCAACACTTTGGTCGGTTTCTTGAGTATCGGTTAAATACTGAAGTAGTCAACCCATCGCGGTTTTCAAAAGTTTATATTCCCAAAACTTTTTCTGTCTGAACTGTTGACGCAATCAGTGGTCTCATAGGCCTAGCTATCCCTCAGCGATGAAACAAAAAAATCAATAGCCGGGAACGTTTCGCCACGGGGACGTTTCGCCAGGGGACGTTTTGATCGGGGACGTTTCGCAACGGGGACGTTTTGTCGTGGGGACGTTTTGTCATGGGGACGTTTTGTTACGGGGACGTTTTGCCGGGGACGTTTCGTCAGGGGACGTTTCGAATGGGGACGTTTTGTCGACAACCCCCTTTTACACGTCCCAAAAGCAGTATTCGTGCTTAAGTTAACTGCAAAAGATTTTTTTTTATAGGGACATCGCTACTCAGATTGTAGCCACAGTTACGTAAATCTGGTTAACTGTGTACTCTTACTGTGACAAACAAACCAGAAGTACAATTTGTATTAAATTTAGAATGAATGAATGAATGAATGTATTCCCCAAAAAAGCCCTATGGGCCATAGCTATCCCTCAGCGATGGAAAAAAACTGAATAGCCGGGGACGTTTCGCCAGGGCACGTTTTGATCGGGGACGTTTCGCCACGGGGACGTTTTGTCGTGGGGACGTTTTGTCATGGGGACGTTTTGTCACGGTGACGTTTTGTCGGGGACGTTTCATCAGGGGACGTTTCGAATGGGAACGTTTTGTCTACAACCCAAAAATTATGGTGAATTTTTAGTTGTGATATCTCAATTTTTCCATCAATACTCTGAATTTCGTGTTTCAGATGTTTTTTAAATCATGTGTGAAAAGCTGTTGCTAATGAGGATGTAGATGTTCGTTGTCTGAAATCTTATCTTGTTTTGTTTTTTTGATGGCCTAAATCAAAAAGTGGATATAGATGAACTAAAGCAAACAGATTAGAATTAAAATTGTAAGTTTTGATAAGGAAATTGTCTTCAGTTGTTGTGTAACCCTGAGCTCAGAAGTGCCAGTGCGACGCTCGTGCTTACTAGCGGATTTTAAGACCACGTTATTCTGATTGGAAGATCGTCGCTAGATGGCGGATGTTCCGATCAGCGCCGTCTTAACCCTTAGGCAGGGGCGTCCCGAGCCGTTCTTCATTGGGGGGGGGGGGGGGGGGGGGGCGAACCTGGTAAAAGTTGACCGAATCGGTACCTGATATTGACCGATTTTTTTTTTGTTTCTAAAAGACAGCGAGTTGCCTTCGAGAAGCTATAATGTAAAAAGCTGCTTAGTATGTACAAAATCAAGTCTAAAGAGAAAATTTGGCTTGTTTTCACGTTCTTCCACTTCTGTTTTTTTTTTTTTAGGAATATTCCCTCACTAGACTTTTACCTTTAGGGGGCGTCCAGTTGCTGCCAAGCGACAACGTGGTGAACGGCTGTACCCAGGAAAAATGAAAGTGCCGCATGGAAAATTTTTCGAATCCGCCTTTTTTCTGGCAAATCCTAGCTTTCTAAGTGCTTCAAGCCCCCCCCAATACTCCAAGCCTCAAACGTCAAGTAAATGACGTACCTTTTTTCTAAATAGTGAAGACTGCTAAATGTGCCGCAGGCGAAATTTTTTGGAAACACTCATGACCAAAGTGCCTATTTGCGATCCCAAGGCTACCTATTAAACCACAGAGCTGCCTGGCGAAAAAGTGTCCGTCCAGGGTAAAGTAGATGTAAAGTACATATATTCTGAATTTACAGCAAACAAAAATAGGCTAGTTTTCACGTCAAGAGACGTGCTTATTCCTGAAGTTCTGCAGCCATTTTAAGTATAAGTTAAGTAATGAATGGAAACCAGCTGAAGCTGCCGTTAAATGGTAAAGAACAAGAGCTAAATAAATGCCACTTAAATTACCAAGCTTAGTGACTGGGCTGAGCCAAATAATGAATTCCTGCTACCGAAAGACTAACTAAAAAAAATAAGGAGCAGATCGGGAGCGGTATAACGACCGAATTTCGGAATGGAATAAAACTCTTGGTAGAACCACCTAAAACAACCGAATATGGTAAGTCTGGTAACAGATTCGGACCAAACAAAAGACAGATGATTTACCGAATTCTGTAACGAATTAGAACAAAGGAATCTGAATAATCACCGAATTATGAAATGGGCTGACCGAATGCGATAGAACAGATACGGACTTGAGAAAAGTACGGTAAACAACCTAATTCGTTGCCAAGTGTGACCAAATAAATACGTTAAATAACCGAATTTACGTAGGGACGTACCGAATGTGGTGAAATCGACTCGGACTGAACAAAAGTTGGACGAATTGTTGAATTCGGTCACGAACTAGAACCAAATGAATCTGGTTAATGACCGAATTATGAAATTTAATGAACTGACTGAATGCGATACAACAGATACGGACTTGAGAAAACCGGTGAACAACCGAATTTGCTAACGAGTGTGACCAAATAAATACGTTAAATAACTGAATTTACGTAGGGACGTACCGAATGAGGTGAAATCGACTCGGACTGAACAAAAGTTGGATTAATTACCAAATTCGATAAAGAGTGGGAACTAATAAACAAAGATTTAATAAAACAGGCATCACGGCTTGGCCGCGATGCCCGTTTTGACCGAATTTTCGCCTTCGGCGAAAATTTGACCGAATGCCCAAAACATAGGGGGGGGGGGCTGTGCCCCCCCCCCCTCGGGACGCCCCTGCCCTTAGGCCGGCTAGCATCAGGGAGTCTGCCATTTTATACGGGTTTAAATTAAAAAAAAAAAAAAAAAAAAAAAAAACGTTACGTTACCGAAATTATGCTTTTATGTGACCAGTGTGGCTCGAGCAAGAATCGTGTGTGCTAATGTGCTGGCGTTTTTAAGTTTTTGATTCATGAAAAGGGGCCAAACACCCATGATGGCCTAGGGTTCACCAACACTAAAAGACGGCACAGGTTATGATTGATGACTTGTGCCTACAATTGTAGGAGGTTGCTGCTAGAGAGCAGACTAGGTGAGAAACAGAGAATAATAATATAATATAATCCAATAGAAGCTAGAGTTTCAATGCTAGAGTTAAAAACTACAAGCCTATCTTCGTAATTTTTTTTTTTTTAATCATTTCGTTATCTTCCTTGCTCGAAAATAGGGTTGATTTAGAACGTATGAAATAGCCTACTTTAAGTTTCGTTTGGTCTTGACAATGTACCACAACAGAGGGAGAGTCTTCACGAAGCAAAAGCCGAAATTTAGATTCAGAAGTCCAGGTTTCTATACGAACTTGCGCCTCAGTTGCGCCCTTACAACTTCTCGCTGACATGTCGAGATCACTTTCCACTCGCGAAGTGGATTCGCTTTCCAAGTACTGGCGGATACTAGCGGAGCGCGAGAACAGCTTTGGAAAGCGAAACGAGTTTTAGCCGAGTTGCAAAAATCGCCGGCGCGTAAGCTCGCGAAGCTTTCCAGACCGCCAGAATCACCCTAAAAGCAAAATCGCCGTGTGCCTCCAACGATCGTCTTGATTGGTTGACAAAAGATTTTATTGAGTTTGAGTCGTTTCTCTTTCTTTCTGAGGATAATTGGCGTGTTTGGGCTTAGTCATATAGAGCATGTTCCACCCTTCTAACAATAGTAACTATTACTATTAGTTACTATTTTCGTTCCAACCTTAGTTACTACGCTGACCGTTCCAACCTTCACGAAATAGTAACTATTTGCTTACCATGCTAAGGAACGTAGTAAGGGTGGTAATGATATTCTGCTGGAAAATAGAAAAGTAGTTCCAGCCGTGATGGCAAGAAAAACAGAATTCGTGACGTCATGCGTAGTAACTAGGGTACGTAGGGTGGAACATGCCCAGAGTATTCAGATTCTCAACAATAGAGACGGAAAAGGAAAGTAGTGAGAGGCAGGGGCGTCGCAAGTGCATTTTCGGTGGGGGGGTGCAGAGCCAAAATTTTACCGAATCTTTCAAAATTTTTACCGAATCTTAGAACTAAGAATTCGAGCTTTAAATTATTGAACAGAAACGATTACGTAGGAAGAGTGGCAATAAAAGGCAGCATGAACGACGATAAGCCAACTAATAGGCGGCGTTTTGGCGAAGCCCACATAGAGAATACGTTGCCGGGTATGATTGAAGTAACAGCTAATATATATTATAGCCAACAGAAAATTAAATCGAGCGCCGCAAGCGAAAATTTTCGAAATCCATTTTTTTTTGTTTTTGTAGGCTAAAATTTAACTTCTTCTCTTACAAATTCTACCATTTACCGTTGATGAAATACCAAGACTCTTGCTTTTTCCTGCCAAATTTAATTTCCATTCAAATTCTAGCTTTCAATGTTTCGAAATCTCAATCCTAAAACTGGCTTAAAACCCCCGTCAAATGACGCGCCCTTCCACAAAATAGAGAACATTACGAAAAGTGCTGCAGGCGGAATTTTCGAAATATCTATGATCAGATTTTCTTTTTGGGATCCAAAATAAAAGTAAGGACTATCGATGATATCACAGATCATCCCTTTTGTCTGCGACCAGTGCTTCACTCGACCTCTTCTGAATTTCGAGGTTCGTGGTAACTTCCGGATCCTGGCAATTACAACGAATAAGTTACCGAATCTCAGTTATTATACCGAATAAGTTTAGACCGATAGCGTGTTCCGGATTCTGTATAACCACCGTATCCCGGTTAGTATACCGAATTGCTTCGGTATCGAAAGACTACCGAACAACATTCATATTCGGTATACTTTCGTCGAAACTGGAACAAAGTCAGGATTCGTGGTTAACTTCCGAATCCTGGAAATTACACTTAATAAATTACCGAATCCCAATCATGACACCGAATAATTCTGAACCAATAGCTTATTCGGGAGTCTGTGTAACTGCGGAATCTCTATAAATATACCGAATAGTTTCGGCATCGAAAAATTACCAAATGATTTCAGTAAATTCTCTCACCAAATTCGTGATAACTAACGAATACTGGCAACTATACCGAATCCCGATCATTATACCGAAGAGATTTGTACAGATAGCCTATTTAGGAGTCTGTATAACTACCGAATCCCCGTAAATCGAAAAAATACCGAACGATTTTAGTAAACTTTTGGGCCTCCGGCCCAAAATTTTACCGAATCTCAAAAAGGTGGGGGGGGTGCCGCACCCCCCCCCCCCCCTTGCGACGCCCCTGGTGAGAGGGAAGCATATAAGGTCGGTCTTCGATCGTAAATTGCTGCTACTACTCTGAATAGTCCGGTTGTAGATAGAGTTGTCGTTTAAATCCTGTGATTTATTTTTGTTTTTAGCCCTACCGAAAATAGTGAGATAACTCGTCTGTTCATCCCACATACCAATCAGCAGAACTTGGCGGTCACTGAAGATGTTTGGAGGAGAATTGAAGAAGACCTCGGAATTACCATCGCAACTCTGGTATTTATGTTTTAACTCTAGATAGGCTGCATAGTACAGAATTCAGCAAAGTTTTAATCGTAAGGCCCCCATCTCTTGGTGCTTCAGTGATCAAGTCGGGGACTTAAGCTAAGACACCAGCTATGCAGCTCTCCTAGCGACCGAAGAATAATTTATCTCAAAATAGTAGTAGGATTAGGATTCTTTAGGTCAAGGGACAGGTCCGAGTTCGTAGATGGGCTTTATAGCCCTACATTTAGGGGTGAAGGAGTGCTAATGAGATAGTCGATATAGTGGTAAGAAGACATGCTGAACACATATATCAAAACCATTATCTCGCCTGTCAAGTATTTCACCCGGAATCCGGCTGAAATCGGGAAACTGTTATAAGTAAGATTCGAGGTTGATCCAAGGTTCGATGCAGTGGTAAGGAGGCCTGCTGAATTCGTATCTGGAAATTATTTTCAAGCCGGCAAAATAGTAAGCCCGGAACCCGGCCAAAACCTGAAAATCTTTTAAGAGTTGAACTGTAATCTGAAGTCTGAAGTTGATTAGGTGTTTGATTTAAGTAAGTGAGTAAGTTCTTTATTTGTAACCCGCCATTTCGAAAAAGCGGAGTAAATATAAGAAAATAACGAAAACACATAAAGACACTAATTTTCAATCTTCGGCCAGGAAGCAGTGGAGAAGGTCGTGCGCTGGTTCGGCTCGGTTGTCAATGATATTTGGTAGCGACGACGAAACAACCAAAAGGGTAACACTTGCATCTTGAACATTGAACTTCTCCGTCAATGTATGGTTATGGCATAATTTCGACAAGTGTAAAAATAGGGGTAAGGAAATATGCTGAATTGTTTTTGAGCTTTAATTTTTTGCTGGACAAGTAGTTCGTCCGGAGTCCGGCCGATACCGGAAATTTGGTAGAAGTTTTGGCTGTAAGTTTTGATCAGTGTCGTCAAAATAGATATGACGTATACGGGTAAACTTACATGCTGAATCCGTATCTGAACTTGGCTTTCTCAGATGATTAGCCATTGGCCCTATTCTGTTTTTAGATTTTAATAGTAAAAGTGTTCAAGGACTCTGGCGAAGACCGGATATCTACAAGACCCAGTTGTCTGGATTAAAAATTACATTTTTGGGATCCCATAGAAATCAGCTTTGGTCTTGTGTGTGTAAGAAATGACACAACAAAGATCAGTCAGCTAAGATTTTCTTCGGTGAAATGGCCATTCTTGGCATGGGTCCTCGTCAGGCTGTTGCTTGAAGACATAACCTTGCACACCATTGGTTTCAGTTCCAACACGTACAAGATGGGAATCACTCAATACTGTATATGACCAGGGACCCATGAATTTCCTCTATGACTCGCCATTTAGGGGGCTTGTCATTTCCTATGCTTCTATGTTGCTATGTTAGTAGTATATAATCGCCGCTCCCACTCCACCCTCCCCCCAATTTCAAAACCCCATTTTAACATCAATTTCTTAAATTTTATCATCCTTTTTACCAAATTATCCCCCTTTTTAAGAACATTTTTATTTTCTTACTTCCAAAATAAAGGATACAAGAAATGAGAAATATTACCCTTTACTACATATAAAATACTACAACACTACTTCTTTTTTATTTTCACTACTTCTTTTTTATTCAAATATTACTGAGTAAACAGTTCTAAATCCACATATGTTTCTTTGCTTTTGTTTCCGCGTACAATCGGTTGCAAAACCAGATTTTTCTTTAAAAGTAATTCGTTAGCAATGGCATTATATTTCTGAGCTATAAACAAATCACATGGTTTGTCATTATGATTAATAACTACAACCAACTTATCACCATATTTTGTCTTAGCAATTCTCATTTTAACAATAGCATATTTCAAACCTAGAACTAGTTCTTCTTTCCTGATTGTCTCATTGTATTTATTCATTCTGATTGTATTCAAGACTTCCTTTGTGGACTCCATTTATTAGGGGATGATTTTATTAAATAAAAATCCAGGCTCACAAACTCACATACATATTTTTATTGATAATATCTAATGTAGCTTTTCTTTCATAATATATAACACAGTAAACATTATATGGTACGGGTTGATTATCTTTCAACGTTAAACTTATTTCAATATCAGCAGTTGTTCCATTATAAATATTTGACTCGTGTTTGGAAACATCGAAACAGAATAGTGGATATACTTCTTTAAATTCTTCTATACTAACAACACTACCAGTATCAAATGCTAATTGTTTATAACCCAAATGTATGAACCTATTGTAAAGATTTGAGTATTTACATTTATCATCGCTAAAATCACATTTAAGTGGTTCTTCGGGATATTTATCCCCATTAATTCTAAGTTCTATGTCTGTTAAATTCATATGATCAAACACCATATTATTCATTAATTGATTGTTATGCTTTTCATTTTTCTGTAGCATCACAACTACTTTTGTTGGATTGTTTCTCTCAGATATAACTTTCCAAGTGTGTTCCGTATTCTGACTAACATCGCTTTTATAAGTATTACATGCTTCCCACATCAGATTATGCCTTCTGTCCTTTGCCAATCCCTTTTCTAAGTTACTCATCATTTCAATACTAGGAGCTACAATAGGGATCTTCCAGGATAAATACTCGATGACTACTTTGAAATTAGTATTTCCATTTCTTATAATCATGTTGTTATCATCATTTCTTCTTAGAAATATTTTATGCGATGCACCTCTGAAGAATCGTTTGTTTCCTTTCAAAAATCCAAACAATTCTGATAATGGTAAATACATATTTACTAATTTACTGCTCTTTGTTCTGTTGTATCTTTTTTCAAATCCTTTATTATAATTATCATTATTGGTCAACCTGACTGTACCAGCCCCTGCAGTAAACAAAGCAACTACAGGATTAATTTCTTTCCCTTGATTATAATCTTTATACCAGAAATGATTTCTTGCAGCACTTCTAGAATAATCATCAGAGTATTCAATCAACTTTGTAACGGTAGTTGTAATACCAACATGATTAATTTTTTCAACCGATTCATCGTTTATTACATACTCAGCGGTACTGAATAAATTAAATCCATTATTCGTTAAAGTAGCAACATCGGTTGCAGCTATAGGAGTCCCATCTTCGTTTACTTTTCTTACACTGACATCAAGATAACTTTCACTTGGATAAAACCAAGAATCTAATTTCTTTGTTACGAATTCAAACTCGGATTTATTAAATACATTCACATCTGTTTCTCGAATTTCTTTAAATTCATATTTAACCACTGTATCATCCACAAGCGGTTCGTCAAATATGTTCCATTGCGGACTGATAACTTTATTTACTGCCATTTATATAAGAAAGAAATTATTAAATAAAACTTATTTCAGAATCTTTAATCCACTTCCAGTCATTAACGTTTTGATCAAGTCCTGACTCCTTTGATTTAAAATCCTTTTATGTGTACCGATAAGATCCTTCATCGATTTTTTGTTTCCAATTACATCAATGAGTTCCTTCTTGTTTACATTGATCAGATCTTTCCCATATTCTATTGCTCTGTTTTTCAACAACTCAAATCTCGGTTTAATAATATTATTATACATTGACATAGCCCCATCTTTTATTTGTTTTGCTGACGTTTGAAATAACTGGGAATTAACAATGTTTTTGAACACACTACCGATTCCACTTCCATACTGCCTTTTATAAAGTAATCGCTTATTATTAATCAACATTTATAGGTAAATAATTTTATTTCACTAATCCTTTAAGATTTTCTTAAATGCAGTACGTATCCAACGTTATCACCATTCAAATCGATAGGTCTTCCCAACTGATCAGTAATTGTCATTCTCAAGGAGTAAATAAAGTCTTTTGTATTAATAGGAAGGTAGATTAATTGTCTAGGATTCTCAACAATTTGACAACCCGGTTCTGTATTCGGAACAAATGTCCAAATGACATCTGATTTACTTTTGATTACGATAGAACTGTTTACGAGAGAGCAGTGAATTTGAATTTTATCAACGCTTCTTGTTATATTCGGAAGCTTTGTACCTTCATTGATTTTCTTAGATATCTCACTATCCTTCTCAAATCCTAAAATCTGACACAAGTCACTATTAAATCTAAACACATATTTTTCTTGTAATAGTATGACAAATCTCATAGATGCTGGATTGGATGAAATTACAATAGGACATTTATCTTTTGGGGTATCAAAATACTGACACAAAAAATAATTCAAACAATCATCGTTATACATCCCATTAGGAATAGTAACATTCATCCATCCCCCCTCTTCGTCGTTCCTGTATTGAAATGTATTATTTCCAAATTTATCACTTATATTATGCCACGAATACCACAAAGTACACTGATTCAAACCTATTTCATAATCCCAATTACGATTCAATTCGATTGGTTGACTAAATGTTATATCAATGATACTTTCATTACCTTCAATGTTTAACAACACCATTTATTAGAAATATTTTTTATATATTGAATTGTAATATCTCTTCGTAAGAAATTTATTTCGCATTAACGAATCCAAAATATAAATAGCTTCATTTCTCACCTCATCAGATGTATTTCCGTTTACTCTGCTACCTATCAAAGTGTATAGTTTTGAAATCATTTCATCACAATTCATAAATACTCCAGTTCCTTTTTGTTTGATAAAGGGTATACTAGATTGAATTTTTTTTAATCTATCCTTATAGTCTTGTATAAATAAAATAATTTTATCATACTTATTCGAACTACTTTTACTTTTCAAACCACCATAACTTTGACTTATCGGTGTTAATTCAGCCAAAGCATCTTCTATATTCTCTGGGTTATCATAATAAAAATGAGGCATCTCAAAATATTCCCCTTGATATCTTCTATGATTATCTCTATATTTCACATTAAGTGTTTTTAATAACTCTTTATCAACACCTTCATTCAGATCAACAACTTTTATACTTGTTGGAGATGCTTCTAAAGCGGTTGACTGCATTTCTACCCCTGAAACTGGAAGCTGATATGGTTGAATCGTTTCACCTAGCTGGAGAAGCCCTATTCTTGAACTATCATCACCTTCCTGTAGTTTATTTATGATCATTTCAGTGTTTTCTTGTAATTTTTTGATGGTATCTTTAGTGTTTTCTTTTTGTGCTATAATAACTGGAGCGTTTAATTCTGAAGCATATTCCCGAAATCCTGCCTTCTCCATCTCATTTTGTTGAACCTTTCTTCTCTGAATTTCTCTGTTCTTCACTATATCCGATAAAATATCACTCAAGCGTCTTGAATCCATTTATATACAAGTAATTTTATTTCATAATAAATTTTGAAAGTTCTTTTTCATAAAACCCTCCTTGAATTAATTCCCCACTTTTGTCAGATATTTCATAAGTAATGGGAATGGTAGGTCTGATGGTTGCTATTTGGAATACTTAATTCGTATAATTCGGTAAATATCCTTTATAAAAAACACTTTTTCCTTTTTTAATTCTGACTAAATCCCTGACTAAATGACGGGACTAAATGACGTTTCCTGTGATTTTGTAGTCATCTACTGGAGGAAACAGAGCACTAAAAACCTTTTTCTGATTAACCTTTTTACTAGCATCAACTGGTTTCATTTGTATTGAGCGGTGATACGAGTTATTATAATTATTTACGAATACAGGTAAAATATCAATCCATTTACTAGTGTTGTTGTGAGTAAAATATTTCCATAACTTGTCTTTCAGCGTTCTGTTGAATCGTTCAACGATTTGTGCTTTCAGTTCACTTTCAGATGCAAACCAGTGTATATCGTTATTTTTCAAAAAAGATTGAACATTCCTCATAACAAATTCCTTGCCTTTATCAGTTTGCAACTTTCTAGGAATTCTTTCTTTAAATATATGACTGAATGCGTTTATTATTCCAGCACCCGTTTTATCTTTCAAAGGGACACACCAAGCATATTTACTAAAGCAATCAATAACAGTCAAGATGTAATTTGCTTTATCATTCGCTTTTTTATATTTCTGGAGGTCAACTAAATCAGCTTGCCATTGCTCATCAACATAGTGAACATAGACTCGTCTCCTTTCAAAATTGTGATAGGAAGGTTTGTGTAACGTATACACATTCTCATTTTGCAACACATTTTTTATTTTATCTTTAGAAACGTTCACTCCATTTTCTTTTAACTTTCTGTGAATATCATCAAGACCTGAATAATTAGAATAATACTTCTTTAATATATCTTTTTCTGCGTCGAGTTTTTTTTTAAAAAGCGATTTTTCCTCGATCCGCAAATAACACAATTACCTTTCAGCATTGGAACATTATTTTTCTGTGACACTGCATTAAACATTGATTCAGTATCACTTTTCTTTTTACATTTCATACAATAAATCTCCATTTATTAGAAAACAATTTTTATAAACGAAAAGCTACCAACTTCATTTTGCGCTTAATGTAGGAAATACAGTGAAGTCCACAGTTTAATTCATCTATATTTTGAACAGCAAGATTTTCATAAGCTATTTTTTTCTTTGAAGTTTTTAGATATTTAATTATTTCTTTTCCTGGGGGAATGACGAAAGAATCGAAAAATTCTACATGGGGGTATTCAGGTAGATTACAATAGGCAACCCAGTCAGTTCCAGGCATTCCGAGTTTATCATAATTAATGACACCGCATTCTAGGTTATTTATCTGTTTGGGTAGCGTATCTATTGAGAACACACCTCTAAACTGTGGTATATCCCCTAATGCATCCATAATATCAAAATTGGTTAGAGGTCCTACTTTACTTTTGCTTCTTTTTTTATGTCCCCGTTTTTTGACTTCCTAGGCCTTCCACGTACCCAATGACCGACAACTTTTTGTGTTCCAGGGAGTGTAAGCGCTCCACCTGTGTTGACATCATCGTTTTTTTCCTTCCTAGGCCTTCCACGTACCCCATTACCCACAACTTTTTGTGTTCCAGGTAGTTTAAGCGCTCCACCTATGTTGACATCATCGGTTTCCTTCCCACGTGCCCCATTACCCACAACTTTTTGTGTTCCAGGAAGTTTAAGCGCTCCACCTGTGTTGGTCATTTTATCCATAATTTTCTTACCAGCGAATGTACCCAAAGCAGCAGCACCACTTGTTAAAGCTGCCTTACCAAGGGTAATTGCTAGCGGTATTAAAAATGGAAGTAATCCATCCTTTTGAATCGCTTCTTTCATCTGTTTGTGTGATACATCAATATCACAGCCCTTATTATTCATTTTACATGTTTCAATTTTATCAATTTGTCGTTTACTTAAAAGTAACTTAACTGGTTCTCGTTCATTTTGTCTACTATGACTAACACGTATCTGACATTTTTGTTTAGCACCAAAACATTTCTTCAGCTTTCCTTTCTGAAACTTTGACAAATAAACTGTATACTCCATTGTTTCAACCATTTATTAGAGAATTAATTTATCTTATAAAGTTATTTTTGTTTTTTTACCAGCCATAATTTGTTCTATTTTGGTAACGAATGGTTTGTCAACGTGTTTTAGCTCTAGAAGCCTTTTTAAAATATTTACTACTGCTCTTTCAATATTATCGATACGGGTTTTTTGGTCAGCAATCTTTGCTTCGATTATAGTATTATGGGTGTGTTGCCCAAGAAGCTTTTTGTCATAATCTAAAAGATTCGTTGTTAACGTAGCTAAATTAACAGCATCATTTTTATTTCTAGGGTTTTGAACATTTGTTATCAACTTGTTTTCAGCGTTAATCTCTTTATCATTAACTCGAATTATTTCTTTTACAAATAACCCTTTATCATTAATCCTTACCAATAAATTTTCAGGAGAATCATGTACCGCAGTTAATCTGTTGATATCTTCGCTAAAATACTGATTTGTCCCCACTTGTTGTGCGGTAATTTCTTCTTTAAATTGATTCAGAATAATAGTCATGGATCTGAAACTAATAGCGTCCTGGTCAGCTTTCGCATCCCCTAGCATAATAATTCTCTTATCTTGTAGGTTAATATTACCGTTGTCATCAGTAACTCTCTTTTCATTCGATTCGTTACTAACCTTTTTCCCAACACTACCGAATTTATTCATTTATAACAGAACGAAATTATCTAGTAAACTTTTTCCTATAAATCATATCTTTATCTCTTGTTTTTAAATCAACAAAGAAGAATCCGTAGCCTTTGGTTGCAACCTCGAATTGTTTCCTAAAGTTCTCATTGTCTACATGATTTTGTCTGATTAATTTTATTTCTTTTGGATTAGAGCACTGAAAGAATGCGAAGTAATTACATTGAAGTCTTACCACCTTTGGGGTTTTATGATAGCTCTGTGATAAATAAACAATCGAGGCATTTTTCTTTCTTCCTCTTATGAATAAGTCTTCTATTTTCTTCTGGTCTTTTTCAGTAACAAAATCATCAAAGATAATCAAGTTTTGGTATTTAGGGTCTAGATCGTCAACATCAATAATATCATTAAGGCCATTACTTACGGTTAAAATATTCGTTTTACATTTGGATTCCAAGGTGGTTAAATTGGTTATGAGATCTTTATATTTATCTTCTTCAAGATCTTTTGCATACAAGTATATTCGGTTGAAACAAACATATTCATAAATTAAATTCAAGAGTAAATTGGTTTTTCCTGTTCCAGAACTTCCACAAATTAATAATCTAAATGGCCACTGAGGTGCAAGTTCGTGTTTCTTCTGATAGTTATTCTTTTCGCTAAAATCATACACTTTGATTGGCGCCTTTTCATTCATTTATTTAGGAAGAATTTTTCATTATAAGATTTACTTGAGTATTTTAAGGATATACTTGAAGTTTTGAAGTAGGGACTTGATTTTTTTAAGTAGGTACTTGAATTTTTGAAGTAAGTACTTGAATTTTTTTAAGTAGGTACTTGAAGTTTTGAAGTAGGTACTTGATTTTTTTAAAGGGTACTTGATTTTTTTAAGTAGGTACTTGAATTTTTTAAGTAGGTACTTGAATTTAATGCTTATAACCTAAAGGTAAAGTGTGTATTTTATCGCTTGTTACTATCCTTTTATCATCCTTTGAATCTAACACTTTTTTATTCTGTTCTTCTAGAAACATATTGTGCTTGTATGATCTTAAGTTATACTGGGTTATAGAAAGGTTTTCCGTTTTACCAAACAGTACATCCTTATAGTTTTGAATCGTAATTTTATCTTTAACTATATTGGTTTTTATTCCTTTCATTTTTTTGCTAGCTTTTGAAGGGTCTTGGTTGTCCTTTAAATAAGCATATACTTTTGATCGTAATCCAACAAATTCTGTCATAACCTGTCCACCTAGTTCATCTTTCATCATTCCTATCACTTTCTTATTTACACTAGGAAACCCATATGGATTATCTTTCGCATCAGATGTATTGAACCTCTCATTCAAATCCTGTTTGATATCTTGATAAAAATCTTCAGTTCTAATATCATATATGAAAGAATCAGTGTCCATATGACATAAATCAATTTTATCTCCATATTTAGGCTTCATATAATCATAATGGAATTCATACATCAATAACTTGGATAGTTCCAATACAGCAAAGCCGATATACATTGGTTTGTCTAATTTTATCTTTTCCTTTGACATTCTTGCTACTGAAAAGTTTTCACTGAATATTATTTCAGATTTAAAGTTGGGTTTCTTTATTATTTTTTCTCTTGTTGCATCATCCGTTATTACTTCCATATCCGCTCGCTTCCTTACGTTTTCCATAGTTTTTCCAAAGCAAGCATTATTCATAAGCTTAAAGAAATCCTTTTCAAAATCATTTGTACCTTTAGTTCTAAGTGCTGCGTTGTGGTCTATATATCCTTTTAAGTAAGCACTTTCAGTGAATCCTAGTATTCTGTGTACTCTTTTCAATATCAAACCTTTTTGTAAATAGAATTCTAGATTCCTGTGGTGAACTACATAGTTGGTTTTATCTAATACTGTGGTACATAGCTTACCGTTAAAGTGTTCGGGTGCTAATGGTAAATCCTTGTGTAATTCATGTAGTTCTTTTGGATATTCTAAATCTACTTCATATATAGCACCTACATTCTGTAATTTCATTATCGAATTGATATGAGTTTTTAGATGGTTGTAATACTCGAATGATTCGTATTCATTCCTTTCTTTCAAATCGTCCGGTATTGAAATGAACTGGAAATCATTCGCTGGTAAATTCTGCGACATCGCCCACCCATATAAATTATTAGCGTCTAAATACATTAAATAATTAGATGGTTTATGCTTATTATAATCACTTGTATATTTATTATTTGCTTTTGCGTATCTTTTTATACATTGGGATACACCACCTCTTATTCCTTTTTCTATAAAGGTATACATGTCTTCCTTTGAGAATAACGGCAAGTCTACTTTCGAATGCTTTAGGAAAGCATCCCATGTTAGTCCTGGAGCTGAGAAGTAATGAAGTGGATCCAGATCATAATTATGTATACAAACGTTCCTGAAATTCTCTACAACATCCGACAATATTAAAACATCACTTTTTAGGTATAATTTGGTATAACCAAGTAATGTTTCACAGTTAAATTGCTTCCATATAGATACCGCTCTTTTATAATCACTTTTGTCAATACCTTTCCCCGTCAACCTAGAATAAAAGCTTTCTATTGGTGGTAACTTTGTACATTTCATTTTATCGAAACTGTCTACGAATTCATAGGGATATACCCCCTTTTTAATTATTTCTTTGAATTCATCGTCATTTTTGAAGCTGTTAGATGTGAATTTGAAATTCTGTCTTAGATGATGACAAGGTACTTTGCAATCACATTTTGCTAAATTTGCTGATAGCTTGTCTAAAGATGAAGCCATAAATCTAATTGAATCTATAAACCGCATCTCATATTTTATTTTCGTATCCGCTTTTGTAATACTTATTGATTTTGAGAATGAGATGAAACTTTCTGCACTTTCAAAAATTCCGTTATCAGGTATCAATTCTCTAACAAACAGATGGGAATCATATTTAGATAAATTATGCATTACTACAGGGATATGCTTGGGAATCCTGTATTTCATATTACATTCAGCATGAGCAAAACCTCTATCTTCTCCTGTCATGTGGTCGTGATCAAAGTGTGGATTTTCAGTAATTTCCATTGTACAGGTGTGACAAGTCTTTTTAATTAGTTTATTCCATTTTTCGGTAATTTCTCCATTGGTATAAGTATGGTTTCTTTGTCTGCTTTCATATTTGTTCGCAATTTCTGTGGATACTTTTGTAACGGTTTTAACAAAATGTTCTGCAGCGTCTTCACCGAAATAGTCATAGTATTTGTTCTGGTTTGTATCAAAGGAACAGCATACCTGATATCCGTAAGCAAATGGTTTCTGTTTGGCCACTTTTATTGTTTTCTTTCCGTTTACCTGATTGTATTCTTCGTTATAAGACTCAAAGTCTGCTATTATGCAATAAGGTACTTTCATTTGTTTTGCAATATTTTTATATTGTATACTTGAACCTTCAGGAGGCATTATAATATCAGGATCTTCGCAATTATTTGTACTCTCATGTTTTTCATATTGTTCTTCTTTTGTAAAATGCCTTCCGCAAAAAGTGCAGAGGTATGTCTTTTTTTGTCTTGTAGATATTTGAGGACCAACTAATCTGCTCAGATCCTTTACCAGTACATAATGATTATCGAAATATAATAAATTAATAACATGTTTAGCTGTTTTGCCATTGATTGTACTTTTTAGTATATGACTTCTGATAATTTTCTCTTTTTCAATTTGAAATAAACAAATCTTAATGTTGTATCTATTTTCAAATTTGTGTATATCTTTAGTATCCATTGGGAAGTTGTTAACCCCTTCGAAACCAAATTCGTTCTCAAATTGTTTATATTTCGAAATCCTTTCCGGATGATCCTTAGCTGGATGTAGATTTGCTAAGATAGACCAAAGGAAACATTTCTGGTCGTTATTTTCAATATTCAAGCAAGCTCTTTTATTTTTTACGAAATCTGGCAGTATTTTAAACGTTCCTCCCATGTAAGATTCTATTCGTGTCATCCTATAATCAATTCCTTCATACCGACTAAATTGTAGCCCAGATCGAGGGGTATTACTTAAAGAACTAAGTCTCTTGTTATTATCATCCAAATGATTATGAATAAGAATGTCTATTTTTATTAAAAATCCAAGAAGTACTGTTGTAATATACTACTACTTCTTCATCATTCTCCTGTCGATGGAAAATAACACGAGTTACGAACTGAACTCTATATTGATAAAGTTCATTCATCCGCCGCTGTAAATCGGCGAAAGTAAAATCAATAAGAGTATGTTCATCTCTTCCATTGCTTTCAACTGATACGTTTACAGTGTACAAATTCTCATTTTCCCTAGAGTCAGTAGGTTGTTCTTCTTCTTCAGTTCTAAATAAATGATCAGGAATTAATTTTTCTACTTGGATTTTTTTCTTATTTATGAAGAGAGTTGATAAACCAATTGGTTTCTGTCTACTGTTATCACGCCTTTCTGTTTGATCTCTTATGATATCTCTATTTTTCTGTACGGAATCTTTATGTTTGGTAATAATATTATTATAGTATTCTCCAACTCTTTTTAGTACTTCTTCTCGGTTTCCGCGAGTTGATAGGTTCTTGTTTTTCAGAAATTTCTTTAATTCGCTTGTCTCTTTTTCTTTGTTATCATTGTATTCTTGTTTTAGTTTTGTAATGGTGATATTATTTTCTTTTATCTCATCTTCCAGAATGGTTCGTAATCTCGGTTCTGGTTTGTAGTCGGATGGTCTGTTCTTATTATGAGTTCTTTCGTTTCTGCGTTCAATCTTAATTTTATCTTCAGCTATCAAAATATACTTATTAAGATGGTTTATTATATTATTTGTTAGTTCATGTTTCTTAGCTCCATTTGTTTTGATTTTATTAATTTTCGCATAAGTCCGCAGTTCATTATATGTGTATAGCGATAATTTTTGTATAACCGCTTTGTTGTTTGATATAACCTTTTTACAAAGCTGAATAACCTCTGCAGTATTCATCATTTAATAGGAGAATATTTTTATTAATGAATTTCTCCCGTCTGCGTTTTCTCAGTCGTAAAGAAAAGCACTGGTTTCAGTATGCGTTTCACTGAGCAAGCGCTGTCTAGATTGTCTCCGATCAGTCAAGAAAGTTTCAGTAGAGTTCCGTAGATAGCAGATGTGTTTTGTGTTTCACGGAGCAAGCGCTATCTAGATTCTCTCCGATCAGTCAAGAAAGATTCCATACAGTTTAGCAGGTGGCGGATGTGTTCCGAATCGCGAACCTTTCATTCAATCAAATAATTTCTGAAACAATTTTATTACATAATAAATGGAAGAATTAGAAAAGAAAATGTATGTTTACCGTCGCAGTTACAAGTACTACAATCGTATAAGTAATAGCTTACTTGTATCCAAATTCCTCTTTTCGGCAGCAGGAATGTCTGCGTTTCTAGTGCTACCTTTAGCTTCTTTAAGTTTGGGTGCTGTTATCATCGAAATAATTGAAAAGCAGTTAAGCATTGCTGATAGAAAAGCAGAATTTAGGACAAATTACAATTTTCATACTGAGTTGTTCTCAATGCTAAAATGCGGACAATTAACAATTGAGGAGGTAATTCAGAGAGAAACAGAGATGCGTAAAACCTTTCGATTTTTTCCTCGCGAAAAATACATGAAACAGGTTCGCTTGAACGGTTATAAATATTGTAAGAACGAAACTATCAAAATACAAGAAAATTTACCAAAAATATAAAATTTTTGCAAAACCTCCCACCCCAGACTTTGAAGATTGAAGATGTTTATTTGTCGTCTTATTATTTTGTATGGTGTGTCTGGGGTGCCCCGTGAGGGGAGGAAACCCTCTGAGTTTTTTGTCCGCCATCCTCACCATTAACCTGAAGTTGATGGCGGGATTCGATCTCACGACATCATTGATGAAGTTGTTGATCTAAGACGTTGCAACATCTTAGACCACTACACCAACGGGGCCTGCAGAATCTCCGCAACGAAATGTTTTGTGATGTGAATACTAATGCGCAATGAGATTTTCTGTTTTTTGTTGCCTAAGAGCTTTATCAGTACTAGAGGCAGAATTGTGGGTACGTCGAGGAGATTTTAATTTGATGATGTGATGAATATCGATTTGGATTTTTTTTTTACATTAGATATTATCAATAAAAATATGTATGTGAGTTTGTGAGCCTGGATTTTTATCTAATAAAATCATCCCCGAATAAATGGAGTCCACAAAGGAAGTCTTGAATACAATCAGAATGAATAAATACAATGAGACAATCAGGAAAGAAGAACTAGCTCTAGGTTTGAAATATGCTATTGTTAAAATGAGAATTGCTAAGACAAAATATGGTGATAAGTTGGTTGTAGTTATTAATCATAATGACAAACCATGTGATTTGTTTATAACTCAGAAATATAATGCCATTGCTAACGAATTACTTTTAAAGAAAAATCTGGTTTTGCAACCGATTGTACGCGAAAACAAAAGCAAAGAAACATATGTGGATTTAGAACTGTTTACTCAGTAATATTTGAATAAAAAAGAAGTAGTGTATATTGTTGTATTTTATATGTAGTAAAGGGTAATATTTCTCATTTCTTGTATCCTTTATTTTGGAAGTAAGAAAATAAAAATGTTCTTAAAAAGGGGGATAATTTGGTAAAAAGGATGTTAAAATTTAAGAAATTGATGTTAAAATGGGGTTTTGAAATTGGGGGGAGGGTGGAGTGGGAGCGGCGATTATATACTACTTATGTTGCCCGAGCCTCACCTAGTTTCCAAAAATTCCGCTGGGGTCGAATCGGCGTTCTTGATCAGATAGACAAAATTTGTTGGCACAAGTCAGGACTATTCAGCATGTCACCAGGTACCTAAGCTAGTACAAGATCCAGGATACTCTTCCATTACAGAGAAATATTCCTAGTCCAGCACAACAGCTGCGAAAATTTGTGTCTATCTGGATAGTCGGGTATTTTTATCCTCGTGGGTATTTCTCGAACTATCTGACGCTCGGTCAAGAGAGCATAAGAACTCTCCTATTGACAAGCCCCCTGAATGGCGAGGCATTACAGGAAATGTATGGGTCCCTGATATGACGAAGTCCAAAACACGCCACTGATCCTCAGGAAGAAGGAGTAAGCGTGTCCGTACGACTTTAACTCAACGACTCAAATCCTGTGACAATCAATCACCGCGATCTTTGCGAGCAGCTGTGACACCACTTCTGCCTTTCTTCCGCTAGCTACCCGGAGAGACCGGAGATTTTGCATCGGCAAGAACATATAGTCATCTAGAGTATTGTTTTGCAGTTGTCTCGTCGGGAGCACAATGCGCATGGGAAATATTGACTCTTGGCAAGTGCAAAGATTAGTGAGGTGTCGCTAGAGGGTTCAGAATGTAATATGTGAAATTCTGGTCTCCGGGTTTAAGTATTAGTGAACATACCCGATGAAAAACTTGTAGCCTGCGTAATTGTATGATAGTTGTACGAAAAAGTTGCATTTAGTGATATGTAATAGTAAAGAGTACTATCATTTCATGTGCCTCAGACTTGGCCAATCTTAAGTAGTATTTTCCAGTATAGCACCATGTCTTGCTCTAGGAGCATCCAGTCTTGCTAATAGTAGCATGCAGTATAATGCAGTAACACGGTAGCCTTGAAGTAGAAGCATGTAGTAGAATCAGTTAGTACTCCATGCTACTTTTTCGTACAGCTTCCTATCATTATTGACACGACGGGATTAGGTGCCGGGTCCCGTGGATTAGGTTCAGTTATTTAGCACTCTATTGGTAATATTCATGGCACATAAGCCCTCCGCCGACAATGAATTCAAGTGGCTTCCCTTTAAACCAGATGAAAAATTTATCTCAAAATAGTAGTATGAAGTTGTACGAAAACGTAGCATGCAGTACGAACTGATGCTACTACGTGCTTCTATGGCAAGGCAACCGTGCTACTGCATTCTTCTGCATGCTGCTGTTCGCAAGACTGGATCCCGATGAAAAATTTGTACCCTGCGTGGTAGCAAGGTAGTTGTATGGTAGTAGTACGAAAACGGTGCATGTAATACTATGTAATATCAAAGAATACTATCATTTAACGTGCCTTAGACTGGTCCAATCTTATGTAGAAGTCAGTAGCATCCTGTCTTGCCATAGTAGCATCCGGTCTTGCTAATAGTAGCATATAGTAGTATGCAGTAACACGGTAGCCTTGAAGTAGAAGCATGTAGTAGCGTCGTCAGTACTGCATGCTACTTTTTCGGACTACTTCATAGTACCTACTATTTTGAGATAAATTTTTCATTGGGATGCTACTGGATATTACTGCATAAGATTGGTCCAATATGAGGCACATAAACCGATGAGGTTCTTTAGCCCCTTTTGGGGTGTTCTCTTCTGAAGCCCTAAGACTGCCCAAATCTTGGTAGTGTCGAGCGGTGGGGAATGTTGAACCTTCGAAGGTGTATCTGGGATCGTAGTCTTTCGTTTCGGAAGGTCGGTTCCTTTTCTTTGTTACTTACTTTATTAATTCCTTAGATTATAACTTGTCACAGTCAGCACGTAAGATTATCTCCAAATACAGACATACGTCTCGCTACAATATACTCTCAGAATCATCTCTCAGTTCCATCTACAAATCGTCTTCTTCAACTTAGCTCTCGGAATCATCTGCCCACCTCGGGCTTCACGTCAAATTCCTATTTTTGGGATCCCAAAACGTAAGTGGAGGGATACATATGACATCGCAAAAGTTGTCCGTCCGTCCGTCTGTAAGCACGATAACTCTCGAAGGGAATGAGATATTTTGATGAAACTTGGTATGAGGATTGTTTGGGTCAAGGGTAAGGTCGAGTTCGTAGATGGGCTCTGTAGCTCTATATTTGGGGGTGGGGGTTCAATTTAAGGGACAAACAAAATATTTTTAAACAGCTAATGTGATAGTCGATTATGACGTAACAAGACATGCTGACCACGATGGTGACACTCATTTTCTCGCCGGACAAGTAGTTCGTCCGAAATCCGGCAAAAACCGGAAAGTTTGTTAAGTTTCATTTGAAGTTGATTAAATGTTTGATTCAGGGGTGGCCCGAAGCACTCAGGAAAGGGGGGTTGAGACCCCTCATTTCAACGACTCATGGATCGTAATATACGACTCGCAGGTACCAACAAAAATGAACTGTTGCGACTATGCGGCAATGGCGCACATTCCCCACCAACAAATAATAGAGCCGGTGTACAACTAGCTGCAATGCATCAGCTGAAATTATTCTTGCAATAAAATTTTTTGTATACATACCTTCATAGCCTCAGCTTTACATTTCAACTTTCGTATAAGAGGAAAGCTTTCAACGCCTGTACCCGGGACAAATTAAAGCAAGCGCCGCAGGAATTTTTTTTTTAATCTGCCTTTGTCTAGACAGATTCTAGCCAGCCTTTCATGTGTTCAAATCTAAAAAGTTCCAAGCCTAATCGCCAAGTAAATGACACACCGTTCCTCTAAGTAGAGAATACTATGAAATGTGCCACATGCGAAATTTTGTGAAACGCCGAGGAGACCGTCTTCTTGCAATCCCATTGAAAAGGAAAAAACAGCTTTGAAATAACAAATCTGACCGACGAAAAAAGTGACTGAATAGTGGCCACAGAAAACAAAGTAGATTTGTTCCGTATTATACCAAAAAAATCCCGATTTATGGACGTAAGCAGAGCATCATTTTGCGATCCCAATGAAAAATTAAGAATATCTATGAAATCACGCCTCGGTCCATCGAAAAAGTGACAAAATAAAGCCTATAGAAAAGAAAGTAGATTTGCCCCGAACTAATAGCAAAAAAAGTAATTTTCACGTTCAGGACACACTTCCTCAGAAACGAAACGAGGAAAACAGATTTGCCAGTGCGTTAAAAAAAAAAATCTGGATTTACGGACGTAACGAACTTTTGGTCTTGGCCTGACAGGAGTTTACAGATATAGAAAAAGACGCCAGGTTCGCCGACGAGACTTGAGTTGCGTTTTTTCCTGGTGATTTGATGTACTTTTGTTTCTAATGAAAGTACCGTTTACTATTTTATTTGTCACTCGACGCACTGTACTTTCATGCCGAAAAGTAAAGCAGGTAAAACTACAGTGAGTTACATCTGAAGAATTGCAACTTAAAACTGGTTTGCAGAATTCGATTCTACGCGACAGAAGATGCCCCCCCCCCTCTCCCCCAATGTTGTCGGCTAGCCGGTAAAAAATAGATTTTTCGCGATTTTCCGTAAAAAGAATCGATTTTTCTTAAAAACGGTCTGTTTTCTTTAAATCAGTCGATTTTTCCGAAAAAAAAGACG
Organism: Branchinecta lynchi; assembly: GCA_023053575.1. Lineage (NCBI taxonomy): Eukaryota > Metazoa > Arthropoda > Branchiopoda > Anostraca > Branchinectidae > Branchinecta > Branchinecta lynchi. The sequence continues at coordinate 30,255,659 of JAKZAP010000003.1, forward strand.
GTAAAAATTACCAGCCAGTCGGTAAATACCTTGCTCCTCCCATATTTGATAGTGCTATGATTCTCAGTCAGCAGTGATACATACGATTCGCAGTCAGCTTTGGCTGAACGAATATTTTTGCTCCTCTCCCCCCCCCCAAACATTTTGATAGTAACACCTCTGCTAGCATAGAGGCCAAAAATTTACCTCCCGACTAGAATGAGCTATTCTAGCGTCTGCGGAACCCCTCCTGTCCTGGGAAACGAATTTCGGGTGAAGCGTTGTTCCTACCTCAACCTCTCTTTGTAATTGACATTTTTCGATCTGTTCTGGGCACACTTGTTTCGCGGGTCTCCTGTCATTTGATTTCTGATGGCTTTTCCGTTCTGTTTAAAAATACTATTCCTTCTTTTTTCAATTATAGCCAAAGATGACCAAACATCAATGCACATAACCTTGTCTCTCGCTTTTGGTCTATAAAGTATTTCAATGTTACCAGTCAGACTTCACTTTAACAACTAACCTATTGTAATTTTGACAGGCTAAAATCTGAAAGACCGAAGTTAGGCAGATCCAAATCCCATGGGAGTAGAACAGGTAGCCGCATTGCTGCCCCCATGCCCATGAATCATGTCTGCGACCTATCGGGTTACAAAACCTGGTTTAAACGACTTCTTCGAGGACTGGCTTACGACTGAAGCTGTGCATAAAAATTAAAAAAAAATTTAAACGACTCGGATTATTTTTTATTAAAATGAATGCTCGGGACCTCGGCGAGGGCAAAATAAACGACTGATACAACTTAGCAAAAGGCCAAAATAAACGACTGATACGACTTAACAGAAGGCAGGGGGGGTGAGTCACCCCCCCTTTGGGCCACCCCTGGTTTGATTTACGGGTAAGAAGACATGCTGAGCACGATGGTGAAAACCATTTTCTCGCTGGACGAGTAGTTCGTCCGGAATCCGGCAAAAACCGGAAAGTTGGTTAAAAGTAAAAGTTTCATTTGAAGTTGATTAAATGTTTGATTTGGGGGTAAGAAGGCATGCTGTGCATGATGGTGAAAATCATTTTGTCGCCGGACAAGCAGTTCGTCCGGAATCCGGCCAAAACCGGAAAGTTGGTTAAAAGTAACAGTTTCATTTGAAGTTGATTAAATGTTTGATTTATGGGTAAGAAGACATGCTGGTCCCGATGGTGAAAACCATTTTATCGCCGGACAACTAGTTCGCCTGTAATCCGGCCAAAACCGGAAAATATGTTAAAAGTAAAAGCTTTATCTGAAGTTGATTAGATGATATATTTAGGGGTAAGAAGAGACGCTGAGTCTGTATAAAATGATCATTTTTTACCCGGACATATAATTAGTCCGGAATCCGGTTGTACCCGCATTTTTTTAAGTCAAAATTTTATTTAAAGTTGATTAGATTTCTTTATAGGGATAAGGAGATCGCTCGGAATTCGGGCGAAACCGCAAATTTGCCAGTAGTAAAGCAGGAAGTTTCGGTCAATATCGTCAAAATAGATATGGCTTATAGAGGTATAGATAGGTAGATAGAATATCTGAACTCGGTTTTCTCTGATGATTAGCCTGGCGAAGACAAGACCGAATTGTCTGGATCAAATCTTAGATTTTCGGGATCCCATCGACACCTTTGGTCTTGTTGCTTACTGCGTAGGAGCTAACCTTTAAAGTTCACCTAACCACAGTCACCAACATCCGCGAGCTAAAGTCTAGGTAATAAGAGTCTGGAGAAGCGATAGCGGGTTGTTGGAAAACCACCAAAGGGTATTCTTACTAATACTGTTCCCAATAGCTCGAAATAAACCAAATATTAAGAAAGCTAATTTTGATACTTAACAGTCCAAAATACTATTCGTCACACACATTAAATGATAGTATTCTTTACTATTACATATCAATACATGAACATTTTTCGCACAACTATCATACAATGACGCAGGCTATACATTCTTCATCGGGATGTACGTGCTCACACAGTCTGGCTTCGCAGTCGGATTCAAATTTCCTCATTGGCTTCAAATTTTTGACGCATCATAGCGACGTGAATGTTGCACACGTATTTTCAGATGCAAAATCCTATCGGGCTGAATTTGCACTTAGCTTTAATCAAGAATAGATAAGGGAAGAATCGAGAACTGACATACCCTTGACGTCAGCATTCTGGATCTCTTTTTTCCCTTATTTACTTACTATTTATTATTTATTTTCCCTTATTTACTCTTGCTTTAATGCCTAAGAATAGCTCCAGCCACACACACGACGGGGTCAGATCTAGCTTTGCGGTTACCAAAGGTGGGAAAAACTCTGTTCCCTACGAGACACATACGCTCTTTTGAAGCCAAAAACATTAGACAACGTTTTTCCTTACATCTTTGTACTTATCTGCGTTTTTTTTTTAGAAAGATGTCAGCTTGAAGGAGGATATAATCAGTGACTCAAAGTACAAAGAATCTCAAATTGACGTTCTTTACGCACAAGCTCCGGCTTTGTGGGTGACGACACTCCGACTTTAAGGGTAACTGAAAAGGACATTATCAAGGTAAGAACAAAGGCACTGTTAGGAAACCGGGAGCCGTACTTTCTGTCCTACGGGCTGTGGAAGAGAGAGAGATAGGTTTATTTAGACAACATCGTAGCTAACAGCTATTTTGCGTTGCTTCACTATGCTAAATAACAAACTAACAAAATAAACAAGGAAAATATCGGCTTTGTTTAGCAGATTCGTAAAAAATGGTACAAACAAATTTGCGTGGCGGTTAATTCGCGAAGCTACTGGAACTAGTTTATTTTGGTGACGCGTACGGTTGTTGGGCGGTGCAGTGGGTGGTAAGATGTCTCGATGCTGGGGTTTAGAGAGAAAAAACTTCCCAGACCTCAGGATAATCTGCTCGTATCTTTGGGCCAATGTGGGGAGGTCGAGTTTAACAAGCGCTTCACCATAAGATAGTTGTCGATAGCCAATAATAATGAACACGGCTCGCTTTTGCACCGACTCAAGTTCTTGGATGAGAGATACAGTACGCAGTGCTGCAGGTCCCCATAGTGGGCTAAACCGGTAGTTCTCACGGAAACCAAAGCATATGAGCTGCGATTCCAGGATCTGACGTCATTGACTAACGGAATCTTCTATGTGCTGGCCCCCGTTCTGGTAGTAAGTGGAAATAGCTCACGGAAACTTCATCGCACAAGCTTCTCGTCCGGTAATCTCACGCAATTGTGAACTCAGAAGCAAGGGAGCCGGTAGTTGATACCGGTAACTGTATAATTGGAGCTTGTGGTCCGGTAGTGTCTACGTGGAATATAGAACTCATGGAATAGTTTGGATGGGAGCTAGGATGCCGGGTTTTCACTGACTTAGAGAAAATAACATGGGAAAAAATCCACTACCGCAACCCATATATTGAGAGCTAAGATACCGGTAGCAGCAACTTTTTAGTTTAAAATGATTGGCTAGGGTTCCGGTAGTGCTAAAACCGAAAGTTACGAACTCACATACACTTGTCAATATAAACTCGGATTCGGTTAGCAAATATTATTAACTCGTGGAACTGATCTCCTCTGGGATAGGTTCCCAGTAGTGCACAAAAAAAAATATTTTTGAACTCACGTACATATATTAGTGCAGACTAGGAGTCGGGGATTGAATATTTCCAACTCATGGAACCCAACTTCCATGGGCTAGGGTCCCCGTAGTGCAAACAAAAAACGAACTCACGGACACGTGTCAATCTGGACTTGAAGAGTCCGAGCAAATATTATCAGCTCATGGGGTAAGAAATGTTAATAAGTATCATGCACCACTGGAACTCTAGCCCATGGAAGTTGGATTCCGTGAGCTGAACCGTCTGTGAGTTTGTAATTTTAATGTTTGGCGCTACCGGAACCCTAGCCCGCAGGAGTTGGGTTCCGTGAGTTAAAAATATTCACTTCCGGTTTCCTAGTCTTCACTGACATGGGTCCGTGAGTTCATTTTTTTTTTTTTTTTTACACTACCGGAACTCTAGCGCATAGCCATCTGTGTCCGTGAGCTGGTCATTTGCAACCAAATAGTTGTTGCTACCGGTGCCTTAGCTCTAAATATATGGGTTACGGTAGTGGATTTTTCCCATTTTATTTTCCCTGAGTCAGTGAAAATCACAGTATCCTAGCTCTCCAAACTATTCCGTGAGTTCTATATTCCACGTAGACACAACCGGGACACAAGCTCCAATTATACAGTTTCCGGTATCAACTACCGGCTCCCTGGCTTCTGAGTACATAATTCCGTGAGACTACCTGACGGAAAGCTTGTGCGATGAAGTTTCCGTGAGTTATTTCCACTTACTACCGAAACGGGAGCCAGCACATACAAGTTTCCATTAGTCAATGACGTCAGATCCCGGAATCGCAGCTCATATGAGGCGTATTCTCGCCGTTCCCCGAGGACTCCACTTGAGGAGTCCCCGCGTTTTTGTTTGTCCCGGGGACTCACTCCCCGTATTCTCTGAGTCCCCAAGAGGGGGACTGCTCCAATTATCATCACCATTATAAAAAAAAGACTCCTTTTCAGATTCAGAGGGGACTCAATTTTTGCTGGTGTCGGTGCAATGTAAAACTATTTAAAAACAATCAGAATAAACAAAACCAAAAATAAAGGGGATCCGGACTAATTTCGTCAACTGCATATTTTATTTTTTGAAGAAAATTGATTTTGGAAGCATTCCCCGTGTTCTCGTTGTTTTCCGGACGCGGAGTCCGCGTGGAGTGATTCCCTCTATTCTCGCCGTTCCCTTCGATTCCCCGAGGAGTCCTCGGGGAACGGCGAGAATACGCCTATGGTTTGATTTCCGTTAGAACTACCGGTTCCGTAGCCCGTAGGACATAAAGTACGGCTCCCTGTTCCCTAGAGGCCTAGACAGTGCCAAGAACAAACATTCTTCGCAAAGAAATACTCGTAACACTTCATGAAGTGCAGCACCCTGTGTCCTTTGTTTTTTGTGAGCGGAGGCAGTCGTGTCAGGAATTAAGTAAGAAACATCAACAAATCTATTCTAAATTAGACCATTACTTCGAATTGGCGAAATATCTACTAGGATTACCTCCTTCGCATTCGAATTCTTCTGTCACTTCGGAATTGTTGATCCGAATATAAAGCGTGTGGCATTTGGCCGAGTATTCACTTATGTTTAATGGTTTATTTTGTATTTTTATTTATTTTTGCAACTTCGTCTTTTACATACACGCATTAGTCATAACAGTAATAATACGATAGCAGTTACATGCGATCAGGTCAATGTAGTATGGACGTCCCTACTAAGAAGTATCGTGAGTAATCGCGAAATGCAGTATTTACTGCACGCACATTCGATCTTGCCTGGAGTATACTTGTCCGGACTCACAAACGCACAGACTGAAAAACTCGAACCCATCCAGAAAAGGACTGTTAAGATTATGCTCGGCCCGGGTTATCTTTCTTACGAGTATTGCCTGGTCAAGCTTGACCTGCCAACCCTTGCCGAAAGATGGCATCAGCTGATAATAGCGTTTGGGAGCAAATGTCTGGCATCACATCCGCATCGTTCCATACCTGATTTTGAGACCCTAGCAAATAGCAGGCCCAATACGCGACAGAAGTTGCGTTTTTGATCGAGGTTTTGTTCGCCGTTCGCTTAGAGGGTTGCTTAATTTCCGTTTTTTGAACGCCGTCGAAGTTCACCGTTTGCTTAATTATTGTTTTTACGACTCCGGCGATCCTTGCCAGGTCGACGTTTCTTCCACGATTCAAGCAAACTTTGAACTTGCTAGCGCACGAAGTTCGACGGTCAGAGTTTGAAGGACGAAGGAACTGTGACCGGCGACCGAAAACGGTATTTAAGCAGAGACCTTTGAGGTTGAAGGTAACTTCAACCTTCGATCAAAAACGCAACTAGAGACATAGGGACGCTGCTTCCCAGAGATTAGTAGACCACCCATAAACTTGACTGATCGTTATCTGAAATCTTTTGTTCCTTATTTCACCCAAAATTCAAATAATAGGTACAACGGATACGTCAGCTCCGATTCTTCATCAGCGATATTTCGGCACTTCTTGGCATTCTTGATTATAGGTTTGTTTCCTTCCCCGAAGTTCACTCAGAAGATTGACAGCCTGACGAGGACCCTTACCAAGAAGGGCCGAAATATCGCTGATGAAGAATCGTAGCTGACGTATCCGTTGTAAACATTGTTTGAATAAATGTTTCAACGTCAGCTTGGGCTCAAAGAATATTTACCCCCAGAAAGTTGTGATGAACATGATAATGATGATGAATAAAAAAAAACTAAAAGCAGATGGTCCTGGATGGTCCATTGACAGATCCAAATTCAAATTGGGTGTTGATTGGGTGGTTAGGTCCCTGTCCCTGGTCTTCAAAAAATCTCACAGGGTATCCGAGGCTTCATGTTGAAAGTTTGGCTGCTCCTTAGTTAACTTTAATGATTCTTGTCTTGTGACCGTTATCACATTTTGGTGCTAGAGACAAGTAAGTGATTATTTCCTTATCTGATGCAGCTTTTTAAAACTCAGTTGGTTGGTAGGGTTCGATGCCGCAAGTCCAGTACTTTTGGTGGAACCGATATTCAAAAAAAGGCGTTGGCTTTGCGCGCCAACTTTAAAATCGGGTTACGGCAAGGTGGCTGGACAAGTTTGGATGGAATTAGAAAATATTTTTTGTAAGTTGAATGAAAAGGCCTCTATTAATAAGATCTTGTGTGAGTTTCTTCAGCTTTCGATTTAACTAGTAGTTTTGCTTTCCATGATGCACCAGGTGGAGTTTTTGCTTTGGATTTAGTCAGCCTTTAGTCAGTGACTTTTTGGAGAATTCCCCTCCAGAGGGGAATCCCCTGCACAGGTGAAAAAGAATCCCCTATGGAGGAGATAGTGTTGGGGGAAAAGTGTGAGCAGTTGGGAAAACTGCACTTTTCCCCCAACAGCATCTCCTCCACAGGGGATTCTACACTAGCCCCATTTCAGGCACGGTGCTCAAACCTCTAGCACCATGCCTGGGTGCTAGACGTTCAAGCACTGCACCTTGGATTTCATGTATGGTGCATGGATTTCAGTATACGGTGCATACAGAAAAAACACAGTTTCTGTTATCACAACTGAGCACCAGCTCGGACCTGGCTCGGACAGGGCTGAAATTACTACTGATTTCAGTATACAGTGCATACATCAAAAACACAGTTTCTGTCGTAACAACTGAGCACCAGCTCGGACAGGGCTGAAATTACTACCATAAATTAGAGAAATCAAACACAACCCTTTATATATTTTTCACAACAAAAACAAAAGGGCTCTAATGATGATGGAGATGAAAAACCTAACAGCACCCTATCTATTTTCCATGTATTTTCCCTACCTATTCCCCAAGGGCCAATATTCTGGTTGGCTGCTAGGTAGAAAAAGCTGAGGCACAGGACACTTTGCATGCAAAACCCATGACTATGTAGAAAAGGAAAAGAGGTTTTTCACATCTGTCATCAGCCGAGCCCTTTTGATTTTGTTGTGAAAAATATATAAAGGATTGTCTTTGATTTCTCTAATTCATGGTAGTAATTTCAGCCCTGTCCGAGCTGGTGCTCAGTTGTTACGACAGAAACTGTGTTTTTGATGTATGCACTGTATACTGAAATCCATGCACCATACATGAAATCCAAGGTACAGTGCTTGAACGTCTAGCACCCAGGCATGGTGCTAGTCGTTTGAGCACCGTGCCTGAAAAGGGGCTAGTGTACTAGACTGAGATAAACCCACAAAAGAAAATTGGAAAAGAAAGGTGGCGCCGCAAAACAATTTTCTGTGGTCAGTCATGGACTCACTAGGAGCTTGTGGGGCTTGCGAGCCAGTGACAGCTTATCTGTTGAGAAATTAATCAAACAAGGAAGTACTGCTGTCAGCTAGTAAAATACATAGCAGTAGATAGTTGCTTCTTTGGACAACTTACCTAAATTTTGGACTAGCCTACTTTATTTGACTTATTTCACTTATACCTACTTGGTTTATTTTTTGTACCCGAGGCAAAAGATTCAAACAGCAATTATAGGAGAGGTAGCCTACCAACCTCAAATGTACATAACCTCAAAATTGGCCTTAGAAGTGTTAAAAGGAAATTTCCCTGCAGTCCTAACTAGGTTCTACATTATTATGTGTTGCTTGTTGACAGTTGGGCAGCATTGAGGAATACAAAATAATTTCTTTTTAATATTTGTGATGCTCATTTCAAGGTTATGTATACTCAAAGCTGGGTACCTCTCCTGTAAACATTAAAAGATTAAATCTGCTTAGAAACAAGGATCTCTGGCTCCTTTTGACACAAATAATGAAATCAGATTGGTTCTATTTCAACTGTCTTTTATTTTGGAATGTTCTGTTTCTTGTTTGGGATACTTTGGACAGTGCCAAAAATAATACAAAAATGATGCAGTAATTTTGTAATTTGGTGGTGCAAAAGCACTGAGCAAGATCATCGAAAGATTAAAACTAAAATTAGAGTATGTGAATTAAATCTGACTTTTCGTACAGGAATAAGCCAATTCTTTTCCTGTTCGAAGCTAGGCTGTTCTCGAAGAAGCACAGCTCTACTGTACCAAGCTGCATCCATCAAACAATGCTGATATTACCACTTCCTAAAATATGATTGTGTTCACTACGAGTCTATAAAACTTAAATATTGTAATCAAGTCTGATTGCCCATATAATTTGTTGTTTATGTAACCAGGGGCGTCACGACTAGGGGGGGGGACCCCCCCCCCCAAAGCTGTCGGCCAGTCGGTAAAAAATAACCGAATCAAAACAGTTGATTTTTTTCAGGAAAACAGTTGTTTTTTCTGACAATTGGTCGATTTTTTGTTAAAATAGTCGTTTTTTCTGCTAATCAGTTGATTTTTTTCAAAAATATCAATTTTGTTGTTGAAAACAAGGTTTTTTTCTGCGGAAAAAGTCGGTAAAAATTACCAGCCAGTCGGTAATTGCCTCGTCCCACCCCCAAACATTTTGGCTAGTAAAGCCTCTGTATGTAACTAGAAAACTGGAATAAAATCAATTAAACCAAATATCAAATTAAATAAGAAAATACGGAACATTGGAATTAACCTGGCAAAACCCGCACTACAATAGGGTGCCTCACAACCGCAAGAGCCAAATTGGTAAACTGAGCTGTAGATGGGAACCATCTAGCTGTAGATGGGAGCCATCACCACAAAGAAAGGGCTCTCAGAACCCAGAACTGGTGTCGGCAGTGACTAGGCAGATGCTTGCCTCACTACCAACAGATGTAAGGACTTCACCAATAAACATACTCAAAGTACTGTCGTTTCTGGTGAACCATTTTAAAGGACCCCTCTTGCTTATTCTGCCTTTTATAATATACTTAGCTCGCATGTTTGGAAAATGCGAAAGAAAGGGAAAAGGATCCAAAAAGATTGGTTTGAAGGTTGGTTTAGGAATTTGGCAAGTGTGAATGAGGGAGTGAGTGCGTGGGAAAAGAAAATGGATTTGAAATGGTTGAATGAAATATGGATGGAAAGAAGAAGATAGTTAAGGAATAAAGAAAGAAAAGGAAAAAGTAGACATCATGTTTGATTTGATTGAAAAATCTTTGTTTTGAATTGAAAAAAATTTGGATTTTGAAATTTTTTGAGGTTAGGTTTGTGCTCGAGCAGTCATTACTTTGATGAGTTTTTCATGTGTTTGAATGTTAGAAATTTGGAATATCTTCTCCATTTTGTTTGTAAGGGAAGGTATTCCAAATGGAGGGAGGGGGTTGTTTATTTTTTGGTTTTGGGGCAAAGTATCTGTAGGGAAATGAAGAAATTTGTTGGAATTTTTTTATTTTAAATTATTTGATTTAAGTGTTGTTTTCAGCCTAAAACAGGAAAAATGGAAAAAGAAGCTACGCGGGATTAAAAAAAAAAAAAAAAAAAAAAAAAAAAAGACGTCTCTCCGTGTTCCCACTAACGGTTTGTGGGTAGACTGTGGCTCGAAAAGAGTGTTTCCGCGGTCTTTCGTGCGGCCCACAAGTGTGTTTCCGCGACCAACAAGATTTCCGTGGCTCGCTTTTTTGGCTCAAATTTCGACAAATAACTGCCGAGGTGTACAGAAGAAGTGCTTTTTGTACAGAATGGCGATATGTTTTCGCACCTCTGTGCAGAGGCGTGATTTCAAAGAAGCGATCGGACTCTCCACCACTATTCAGCGCGGACCGAGACGAGCAAAGAAGTTCGACCAGTCGTGGTCTACCCGAAGGAAGCGCTCGAACTCAGATCAAAAGTATACCCGTAAAAAGGGCTTTCACCAAGCATCGACCAGCAAGGAAGGTTCGAGACAAAACGCTATACCCATGGGGGACAGATTAGAGGGCTGAGCATTAGACGTTCTGTGATAAATTAAGAAAAATATATTCGTTTATTTCTGCAAACGAACCATACATGTTTACATGTGTAAATATATCGATTAACAACTTGAAAAAAAAAAAAAAAAATAATATACTTAGCTCCCATATGGAATTATAAGCTTCCAAAATCTCCACCTTTCTCCATTGTTTCGTTTCGTAACTATGAATTTTTAGCGCTTTTTCAGCCTTGCCGAGTTTCCTGTCACCTAACGAAAGATCTTGGTCTGCTGACAACTCTTTCACACATAACGGTTTTATAATCCTCTGTTCATTACTTCTTTTAATTGCTTAGTTTTCCCACTTTTTAACCAAGGCATGTTCAGTTTTCAAATGTTTTGTGCCCAGCCGCCGCGTCGGACAGCTGAAAGGCTGGATATAGTCGACAAGCGCTAACAAAAGAATCATTAGTTTTAGGTGGAAAGTAATGGTTTTCCCAAAAACTTTTCTCTGATTCATTTAATAGGGAAAAGAGTATTTGTAGTAAAAGTTGTGCTTTAATAGAATTCTTATACAGGACCTAGATTGTACTCTAAAGCTTCAGTCTAAGTATGTTCACAAGGTAAATGTAGTAAAGTTGCAAATAGTACACTCTGAAAAGAAGGGATTTCACAGAAGCATCACATCCGCCTAACCTATGAATTAACATGTTGGCACTAGAACAATGAGACTAAGACAGTGCTGCAACATGCAATTCATCACTCAGCTTGGGTAAAAGTAAATCTTAGAAACTTAAATAAATCAACAAATGTCAGCAGCTGTCCCAACAGGAAAACTAATGGAAAATAGAAGGGTGAACGGTGAACCAGAAGAGAAATAAATGCCATACAAATTGTCTTTCGGGTATTGGAGATGATTTCATAAGCAATAGCGTAATCATCATCAGCATAACTTAGATTGTTAATGCACACCCAGAGGTGCTGCGAGTCCGCTGTGATCGAGTCCGAGACAAGACCGAGACCGAAGTAACGCTCACGAGTCAAGACGAGACGAGACCGAGTCCTTGAAAAAGGTGTCTCGAGACCGAGTTCGCCCGGAGTCCTAACAATACGTTTTGTTTTTGTCAAACTATAGCCTAAACTATAATCTTCAAACACAGAGTAATTATAAAAATAAATCATCAATCAGTGTTACAGTTTAGAACAAGACCAAAGGTTTCGATGGGATCCCAAAAATTCAATATTTGATCCAGACAATTGGATCTTGTCTTCGCCAGACTCCTTGAACATTTTTACTATTAAAATCAGAAACAGATTGAAGCCAAATAGCTAAATCATCTGAGAAAACCAAGTTCAGATATGGATTCAACATGGATTCAACATTCAAAAGTAGCAATTTAATGAGTAAATTCCGCCTAATCTCTCCAACTTCTGTTATTGATAAACGGCTTCAGGATTTTCGTTCTTATGTGTCAATGCTGTCTCACCTGTGGTCAGGGCTATTTATTTAATCGTCTTTGTTGATATTTTTTGTATTTAGTGTTAGTGGGTTTTTTTTTATTGATTTTGTTTGTTACTCCATCTTTAGGGCGCTTCGCCCTCCTGTTGTTGAGATGGGTTATAAATAAATTGAATTGAATTGAATTAATAAGTAGTTATAGTTACCAAAGTGTTGTATGCTATTATTTTTCTGTTTCAGGTAGCTGAAGCCTCAAAATGAAGAGAATCAGCCAAGAAGACCACCAGCTGCTCCATGAAGCTGATTTGGAAATCCAGCCTTGTGCCCCTTCGATCTCAAGCCGTGTCAAACACGGCATTCACTGCATGTTCATGATACTTACAATTTTGGCACTAGAAATTGCTGGTGGCAGCTTCATAATTCCCTATGTGACATTGGTAAAACATGTACCAGATTTTGACCCTATCGAAAACTATGGGACATGGTTAACTCTAGTTCTTTATTGTTGTAAATATGTGACAATCTTAGCTCTGCCACAAGTTATATTTGACTTTTTAGGACTTCTAAAGTACAATGCTTTCCCAGATAGGCCAAAGCTTACAAGCTCGCCTATTTTGGCCCCGTTTATCTGTGTTCGAGTCGTGACTCGGGGGGATACCCCCAACTTAGTGCGAAAGTCAGTGGAGCACAACTTAAGGGTATGCCAAAGTGCAGGGCTAGAAAACTTTATGATTGAAGTTGTGTCAGACATGCCTGTAAATTTGCCAGAGCATAGAAGAGTGAGAGAAACAGTGGTACCTGGAAGTTATACGCCTAGCAGTGGTTCGTTGTTCAAAGCCAGGGCTCTTCAGTATTGTCTGGAGGAGGATGTGAACATATTGGCTGACAATGATTGGATTGTTCACCTTGATGAAGAGACAAGACTTACGCCAGAATCTGTAAAAGTAAGTATGGAAGTTTCTAGGAAAGGGGGGCAGGGTTCAGTTAATGTCGACTATATGGTATGACCATATGGGAAGTTTTTTTTAATTTATATTTCGGGGGGGGGGGGGTCGCCTTTCGGGGGGGGGGGGTTTGTCTGTGGGTCCGACAAAAAAGTACAAAAAAGACATAGATCACAGGGAAAAGCCTTTAAAAAGGGTTACTTTTGTATGTTTCGGGGTAGGGGACACCCCCCCCCCCTGGATACGGCCTTGGGAATGACCAATTTTTGTATGGAAGTTTCTAGAAAAGTAAGTAAGTAAGTATTTGTACCCCACAAAATTTTTACAACAAAAGAGAGTGGAGTAGAGATAAATAGACAAAAGAAAAGAGCAAAAGGCGACAGGAGAATAACATACAAAAAACACAATAGGCCTCCAACTATCAATAAAAAAAAGTCTAAAGTCGGTGATGCGGCAACAGACGTAGACTAGATTTCTGACGGAAATCAGTGTGCAATTCTTGCAGCCGTGACAAAATGTCAGTAGCTCCGTAAGATTTAGTGAGCTCAGAATTACCATGGGACCGGGGCAGAAGCAGAAGAAACTTACAGTAACGGAAATAATCTATTCTTATTCTGGATCCCGTTTGTCGAAAATATTAAACAGACCAACCGAGAAAGCACAGCCGGGTCGCAAAAGGTAGCGTAAAGTTTTGCTAGAGCTGTTCTTCTGTAGCCTACTTGCCCTGATTTGCTACAATCCTTGCGTACCCTATGAGAAGCTTACGCTTAATGTCGATAAGTGCAGTACCGCGGAAAGACGGAAAGGAACTCGTTACTGTAACACCCAGCCATCTAAGAGGAACGACACGGGGAATCTTAAATACCTGGCAATCTAGTGGACCAGACCAAGGAGAACCGTTAAAATGCAGATATTCGCACTTACCGACACTCAGCTATAGACCAATATTCCCAAAAAGTGACGCAACGTGAGAAACCGTTCGCGATAGGCCTCCTTTCCTGTGGCTAATTCGCATAAGGTCGTCAGCATAAGCAATGTATGCTACATCTGTCATCCCGGTGAAACAGGTGTGCGAAATTCGCGAAGAACATTGGAAGGAGGAGAGGGTTCAGTTAAAGGACATATGAACGATGAAACCATACTTGAACACACCATGGAGAATGCATTTACAGACATGTCCACAGAGAGCATTCTTCTCCTGAGCGTGACCTTTTCAAAATAGGGATGTTCGTTTCCGGAGGTTTGCACATGCGGACTCCAAGACAAAAAGCGCAATTCATTCAAATCTTGTACAGCGCTGGCCGGAACGTATTGGAATTTCTTCTAGATATACGTTTGAGCTTAACTGGTTAAAAAATATTCCAGAAGAAGGGTTGATTGGAGACATTTGTTCGTTTCTAAAATTGTTCGGTACTGAAATAAGGACAGATGAAAAATGGAGCAAAAATCCTACTATTTCGTATTTGGATTGGGTTTTCTGCAGGCAATGTTAACGGAAGTCACACAGATAGGGATGATACTTGATACTCTTCATTCAGTTGTCCTTTAAGGATGTCGACTATATGGTATGGCCATTCATTGCTTTTGACCGGTTATTGCTGGTTAACAGTATAACTCATTTCGAAGCTGTCGTTCTTCTCGTTTGAATGTCCAGTTTAAGTATGTGCGATTGATTGATCTTTTACAAAAAAACTTGGATGAAAAGTTTTTTACAAAATGAGTATAGTGTATTAGTATTAGGCTCTTGTCTACCAAACAAGTCCATTTTGCCCTCATGAATTTGTTGCCACCACAGAATTTTCCAAAAGCCTGGCCAGATTTTGTTTCTACCCCGAAATTCTACAAGATTCTCCCAGTAGTTTCGCACCCTATGTGAATCCTTTTCAGTGTATATTCGCTGTATCAGTGTAAAGTGCAGTGTTCAACAATAGTTCATGTGTTTTGTAGGGAGAGAAGCTTCGGATTAACCTCTTTTTCTATCGGATTATCCGTGATAGGCTGATTATCGGATTATCCGCGATAGGCTGTTTCTTACTTTTTGTTTTCAGTTTTACTGTTGTGATTTCACAGCTGGTGCGATAAATGTGACCAATAACTGCTGCAGAAACTTCACAGACTCCCACACCGGTGTAGCGCCTCGGGGATGTTCGCCAAAAGCGTATGCCTTCGTTTTACGAACTGAAACGTAAAGCAGTTTCTTCGCTAAAAAGCCGCCTTTTGAGGTTAGATAACAACCTGATCTAAATTCTTACCGCTCCAATTTTTCGACTTTCACTGCCTTTGTGGAAAAAATAGAGCGATGAGCATGAGCACATATGTGGCTATGTGCGATATTTAGGCTAGAATGTGTGTTTTTCCTCTGTGTATATGGCTACGGCTGAATTAAATAAATAAATTAATAAATAAAAATAAACAAAGCTGGTAAAATTTCTAATGAAATTTCCCACAAAGTACTGGGTAGTGGAAACCTAATTTTGTTTACCACTCCGGCGATCCTTGCCAGGTCGACGTTCCTTCGACGATCCAAGCAAACTTCGAACTTGCTAGCGCACGAAGTTCGACGGTCAGTCGGATGAGTCAGAGTTTAAAGGACGAAGGAACTGTGACCGGTGACCAAAAACGGTATTTAAGCAGAGACCTTTGAGTTTGAAGGTAACTTCAAACTTCGATCAAAAACGCAACTTGTGTTCTGGAATATTAGTGACGTTGTATCATTGCAGGGTATACTGAATTTTGTGACGTCTGGAGAGCACCATTTTGGCCAAGGGATGATAACTTATACACATATCACGGTCAAGAATATCATCATCACCCTAAGCGATACTTTCCGCGTGGCAGAAGATATGGGGAAATTGCGCTACCAGTTCAAGTCTTGGCACGCACCACTTTTTGGAATGAAGGGATCTTACGTCGTCTCGCAGGTGAGGTTTTGTTCGTCCCAGAGCCTCGTTTTTGTTGCACGCTGCAGGTCCGCTTCTCGGCCATCTTTCTTTCGAGGAAGACGGCAGCGCTTCTCGAGAATCGCGGACTTGCTCACCGACCAAGTCCGTGCTTCCCTGCAAGATGCTGCAGCGCTGCCGCTTCAACCAAGAAGAAAGTGAATCCAAAAACGCATATTGTGCGAAAGCAAAGAAGTGCTGCAGCAGCGATGCGGCAGCGCTATTGCAGCAAAAACGAGACTCAGGATTCACTTCCCGTATTACCGCAAGCCCTACGGACGGGGAATGCTCCGTCATCGTCACCGTCATGTCTTGGTTTTGAAAGCAGATTTTGGGGAATATAAAAAGGATGTTCTGAGATCAGTGTTGAGCTGATTGTGGGATAAGACTGACTTTAGAAAAGGGCATCTCTTTTATTGTGAATAATGTGCTTGTAAAATGTTAAAAAACATTAAAGCACAACTCTTACTAGAAATGATCTTTTCACTATGAAATGGGTCAGTAAAAGCATTTTTTAAAAATGTCATTACTTTCCACCTGGATTTAGGGATTTTCTAGTTAGCGCTTGTCGATCTATCCAGCCTTTCTGCTCTCCGACGCGGTGGCTGGGCGCAAAACATTTGAAAACTGAACGCCCCGTGGATATCAAGTCGGAAAACTAAGCGAATAAAAGAAGTAAAAAACAGGAGAGTCACATGTCCTTATGCGTGAAAGAGAGCGTTGAAGATTTCGGCAACTTCGCGTTTGTGACGGGCAAAATTCGGCACGGCCTAAAAGCCGCTAAAAATTCGCAGGGACAAAACGAAACAATGGAGAAAGGTGGGGATTTCTAGCTCCCCATAAGGGAGCTAGGTATATTGTAAAAGGCAGAATAAGCAAGAGATGTCCTTTAAAAGAAGCAAAAGCGAATACAAAGGAGACCGTAATCTTTGCAGACTAATTGCGTCGCCTGAAGTTTTGGCAAGAACGTACACCTGTTACTTTTCCAACACAATATATCTGGAGGCGTTCCAAGGGTTCACGTTGACTTTCGTACGGGGAGTCCACAAGAATTGGCTCACTCTATTCTCGTGTTTCCCATTGTTTGACAATAATCGCAAGTTTGGTTTATAACCACGATAGTCGATTTTTACAGTAAATTTTCTATCTATCTAAACTCTCCAAGCAGTCTACGGGGAACGGCGATAGTACGTCTTTAGCCCTGAAAACCTGGATAGTTTAGTTTATTTTTAGGTCGAGTTCTTACAGTGTTTCAAGGATGTGTCGGCGGGTTGAAATTTGGTAACTCTTTGGCGCGGAGCCAACATCTATCACAGTCATTTCCAGTCCATCAGTCGACCCCTTCAAAAAGACACTTAATGACCGTGTCGGAAATGATGAGTTTCTAATCTGTAATTTTTGTTGAATTTTGAATGTATAGATAAGATTTTATTTACGCTAAAAGTAACCGGTCATGACAAATACAGGAAAATAAAATAAATAAAAAGCACCTATCCTTATGTGCTAGGGCTACCCAGAGAAACCTAGCCAACTGTTTCATGTTTCCAAAACAACTATTCCCTATGATGCTGAACATCCATTCTTCATTTGTTCCCCTTCCATTCACTCAGATGATTTCTAACCTAAGTTTCAGCGTGTTTAAGCGCGAAAAATTAATTATTATTAATAGCGTTCCGGACAAAATGTGGAGAGGCCCGTGCCCTTTTTTATGGCACTTGCCCTTCGGCCAAGTGCCATATAGCGATCGCAATTTCTGTCCGTCCGTCGGTCTGTCGGTCTGTCGGTCTGTCCAGGTTTTGATAGTTCGGGCACTTCCACATAAGCTAGGACGATAAAACTTGGCAGGCGTATCAGGGACCCCAAATGATTAAGTTGGAAATAGTCAATTCCCCGTTCCGAGCACCGTGGGGGGAGTGGAGGGAGGGGGAATACGGAATCTTGAGGTATTTTTAACTTTTGAACGGGTGATCGGATCTCGATGAAACTTGATATTTGGAACGACCTCATGCCTCAGACGACCCACTTAAAATCCGGACCGGATCCGGTGACTTTTGGGGGGAGCTGGAGGGGGCAACCGGAAATCTTGGGAAACGCTATGAGTGGAGGGATCGAGATGAAACTTGGTGGGAAGACACCTAGCAAACACTAGATACATCATTGACATAACCGAGCCGACTCGGGCACTGTGGGGGGAGTGGAGGGAGGGGGAATCCGGAATCTTGAGGTATTTATAACTTTTGAACGGGTGATCGGATCTCGATGGAACTTGATATTTGGAAAGACCTCATGCCTCAGACGACCCACTTAAAATCCGGACCGGATCCGGTGACTTTTGGGGGGAGCTGGAGGGGGCAACCGGAAATCTTGGGAAACGCTATGAGTGGAGGGATCGAGATGAAACTTGGTGGGAAGACACCTAGCAAACACTAGATACATCATTGACATAACCGAGCCGATTTGGGCACTGTGGGGGGAGTGGAGGGAGGGGGAATCCGGAATCTTGAGGTATTTATAACTTTTGAACGGGTGATCGGATCTCGATGGAACTTGATATTTGGAAAGACCTCATGCCTCAGACGACCCACTTAAAATCTGGACCGGATCCGGTGACTTTTGGGGGGAGCTGCAGGGGGCAACCGGAAATCTTGGGAAACGCTATGAGTGGAGGGATCGAGATGAAACTTGGTGGGAAGACACCTAGCAAACACTAGATACATCATTGACATAACCGAGCCGATTCGGGCACTGTGGGGGGAGTGGAGGGAGGGGGAATCCGGAATCTTGAGGCATTTATAACTTATGAACGGGTGATCGGATCTCGATGGAACTTGATATTTGGAAAGACCTCATGCCTCAGACGACCCACTTAAAAACCGGACCGGATCCGGTGACTTTTGGGGGGAGCTGGAGGAGGCAACCGGAAATCTTGGGAAACGCTATGAGTGGAGGGGTCGAGATGAAACTTGGTGGGAAGACACCTAGCAAACACTAGATACATAATTGACATGACCGAGCCGACTCTGGCCCTGTCGGGGGAGTGGAGGGAGGGGGAATCCGGAATCTTGAGGTATTTATAACTTTTGAACGGGTGACCGGATCTCGATGAAACTTGATATTTGGAACGACCTCATGCCTCAGACGACCCACTTAAAATACGGACCGGATCCGGTGACTTTTGGGGGGAGCTGGAGGGGGCAACCGGAAATCTTGGGAAACGCTGTGAGTGGAGGGATCGAGATGAAACTTGGTGGGAAGACACCTAGCAAACACTAGATACATCATTGACATAACCGAGCCAATTCGGGCACTGTGGGGGGAGTGGAGGGAGGGGGAATCGGGAATCTTGAGGTATTTATAACTTTTGAACGGGTGATCGGATCTCGATGGAACTTGATATTTGGAAAGGCCTCATGCCTCAGACGACCCACTTAAAATCC
This sequence comes from Branchinecta lynchi, assembly GCA_023053575.1. Classification (NCBI taxonomy): domain Eukaryota; kingdom Metazoa; phylum Arthropoda; class Branchiopoda; order Anostraca; family Branchinectidae; genus Branchinecta; species Branchinecta lynchi. The sequence goes on from JAKZAP010000003.1 coordinate 30,274,790, forward strand.
GGACCGGATCCGGTGACTTTTGGGGGGAGCTGGAGAGGGCAACCGGAAATATTGGGAAACGCTATGAGTGGAGGGATCGAGATGAAACTTGGCGGGAAGACACCTAGCAAACACTAGATACTTCATTGACATGACCGAGCCGATTCGGGCACTGTCGGGGGAGTGGAGGGAGGGGGAATCCGGAATCTTGAGGTATTTATAACTTTTGAACGGGTGACCGGATCTCGATGAAACTTGATATTTGGAAAGACCTTATGCCTCAGACGACCCACTTAAAATCCGGACCGGATCCGGTGACTTTTGGGGGGAGCTGGAGGGGAGAACCGGAAATATTGGAAAACGCTATGAGTGGAGGGATCGAGATGAAACTTGGTGGGAAGACACCTAGCAAACACTAGATATATCATTGACATAACCGAGCCGTGCCTACTCGTAACAAGTGCCATATGAGCTCGTAGCTCTTGTTTTACATGTATTATTTGACCTTATATAAGCTTGAACTCATTTTCATTTTGATTAAAAGTTGTAATAATAAATCATTGCATCGTAAAAGCTTAAAGCTTTCGCTTAAAGTAAAAGACAACTTATTTTTGTATAATTTAACTGAATACACTGCATTATTTGGATTGTTTAAAGGATTTGTTTTTATTTCCACTATTTGCTCTAGCACGACGTTCAGAATATCTACGGCCGTCCTCACAACGCAAAATTCTAAAGTGACGCAGAAAATTTTAATCCCAATCGAAACGCGGCTTTTCAGTGGCCAGTGATCATCTTGCGGAAGGTAGCTCACTGCGTGAACATTTATTTTTTTTAAATCGTTTTCGTCAAGCATACTACACAGGTACAAGCGCTACAACAAATTCGACAGGAATTTCCACTATTTGAAAATCTATTGTTCGTGACTAGCGGTGCAACGAAGTGACGCGTTTTAGTCGGGGTCTTCAGACCTCTTTGAGTGTATAAGTGATGGGTAACTAGATTGTCCTATCTCTGTCCTTTTCAGTTAAACTTTAAACCATGTTTAGTCCGCAGAATCCATCACATCACGTTCGTAACCCTCGGCGCTGTTTTTCTCTCTTTCGCATGCAGTTAGAATACCTTTACGTAAGCTTAATTACAGCCCAGAGTTATCAAAGTTTAACTAAAAAGACTGCCTATTTTCAATTCAATTCAGTTTATTTCTAAAACGTGCAGCGACAAGCCGAATGTTCGCTTGGTCGTCAATAAAATATATATATACAATTTACAGTCAACACCTACGAATTAATTTAAAATAACAGTACGAATTAACACAAAATAACAGTACATCTCATTAAATATTTTGACCCAGCTAAGGGATTTTGGTTCACTCGGGGCTCTAGTAATAACGTTCAGAGTGTGCGCTGCGTGCACAACGACTCAAAATTCATCCAGACGCGGAAAATTTAAATTTCAACAAAGGCTTGCATTTCCAGAGCCTCGTTTTTGTTGCATGCTGCAGGTCCACTTCTCGGCCGATTCCGGACTAATTCTTTCTACATCCGTTTTTGCACTACAATGCTTCAGAGGAAGACGGCAGCGCGTCTCGAGAATCACGGACTTGCTCCCCGACCAAGTCCGTGCTTCCCTGCAAGATGCTGCAGCGCTGCCGCTTCAACCAAGAAAAAAGTGAATCCAAAAACGCATATTGTGCAAAAGCAAAGAAGTGCTGCAGCAGCGATGCGGCAGCGCTATTGCAACAAAAACGAGGCTTAGGGCTAAATATGCGACGCGAGAGAAGTTACGCCTGTGGAAAAGTAGAGAAATGATTCAATGATAGGTCTTGCAATGAATCTAGCATTTTTTTTTTACTTTTCGGCAGTGGCTTACATTGGTAGTCGGTAAATATTTCAAGGACAGAACACAGAGGTACCACAAATCTTAAAGAAAAAGTTCATTCGGTGAAATCGAATATCTATGGATAACGGGCAAACGAAGTAACGCATTTTTATAGGGTTTTCACGCCTATTTTAGTGAATGGGGGATGTTGTACTAGACTGCTGGATCTCAGCGGTGTTCGGCTAAAACTTTAAAAAAGTTGTCCCATATGACGAACTAGTGCGCAAGCCCTCAGACGTGGAGTGTAAAAGTAAAATGTTTATCTCATCTTATATAGAAATAGCTTTAGAACAAAGACATTTCTCATCCCCAGTAACCAAACAAGTATTGAAATAACCTAATTTGTAATCATCCCACTTTAAAAGCTTTAAAAGTAAACATACCGCCAGTAAATCCATAGAAAATTTGAAGATCTTGCACGAATAGCTTGACTTCGAACACTGAGAATGGTCTGTCACTTCTCTCAGCCACGTCCCACCCTTTGAACCTCTTTCATTAGCAAGGTAATAACAGGTGCAATAAACCAAATCGTAGCAGCCTAATGCCCCCTTTGTCACAATTCATTAAGAACGGCATATCATCGATCATATGACAAAACAGTCAAGTTTCCAACTGGTAATTAAAAATTAAAGTACGTCGCGTCGTCTTATTTGTTGCTGTTACACCAAATCCTCATCCACAGATATTTCTCCCCAAATATACAAGAGTTGGACTTGAGACCTCTTAAAGACAAACTTAACTCAAGGGAAATATGTGACCAGCTGCCCACGAATGGCAGCTGAGGGGGGGGGGGGGGTCGTGACCCATCAAATGCGTATTTACACCTCTTTTTCCTCAAGTATAGAAGCTTAGAGTTTGATTCCAGACACGGTTTAAAAAACGTTTTTCATGGGCAGTTTGGGCCCACTTGCCCATGAACGGGGAGGTGTGGGGGTGGTTCAACTCTCCAACCCCTATGATCCAAAAGCACAAAGGAATTTCATTGCCTTATTTCCAGTTATTGTTAAGTTAAAAACATTAAAAAATGGGCCATCTGGCCCAATTGCCCCAAAACCAAGTGTGGGTGGGGTTTGGGATTCGCGAAAAGTAAAAGAGACCCCAATGCTCACAATCCTACCAAGTTTCAACTTGATACCTATTGATTCCTGTCACGGGTAACGAACTTTACTCCTGGTCAATCTGGGCCCAGTTGCCCATGAATGTGGTGGGTGGGGGAGGTGCAACTTTCAAAGCTATTTCCCAGCCCTAGGATCTACATGTACAAGGAATTTCGTCTTCCTATGTCCAGTTCTGGTCAAGTTATGAACATTATTCACTGGGCAATCTGGGCCCATTTGCCCCTGAATCGAGTTGAGGTGGGGGGCGGGACCCGAAGAGGCACAACCAGACCCCAGTACCCCACTAGTATACCAAGTGTGAACGTGATACCTGTTGATTCCTGTCACGGGTAACGAACTTTACTACTGGGCAATCTGGGCCCAGTTGCCAATGAACGTGGTGGGTGGGGGAGGTGCAACTTTCAAAGCAATTTCCCAGCCCTAAGATCTACATGTACAACGAATTTCATCGTCCTGTGTCCAGTTCTGGTCAAGTTATGAACTTATTCCACTGGGCAATCTGGACCCATTTGCCCCTGAACCAGGTGGGGGTGGGGGGGGGGGGGCTGGGACCCTCAAAAGCCACAACTAGACCCCAATACCCACTAGTGTACCAAGTTTCAACTTGATACTTGCACTGGTTCACGAGTTATGAGCTCCACAAAATACGGTGAAAACCGGAAACCGAAAACAGAAAACCGCAAGCTGCTACAGCACGCGCAATAGTGGATTGTTCCAAGGAACACTCCACTAAAAACGGGAAAGAATCCAGTATCGTTCGATTACTGTTACTACTGTATCTTTTCTTCTGCCAATACCTTACATTAGCCAACATTATGCCCAACCAAGGAAAGCTGAGTCGAAACTTCATGACAATTAGTAAGTCAGTCACACCCGTTCATTGATTTTTCGGCGAGTCAGAAATGCTCTGGTTGACTCAGCGGACGCGTCCTTTCTTCTTGAAAACCCGGTGATTTTAAGCATTTTTTTATATTTAGGTTACCCATGAGGGTGCTGTCGGGTCGCGCCACTAGATGGTACGACGCTTGAATTGGGGAGATTTAAGCATTGTCCAAATAGATTTAATAAGCTGAATAGCGCTATACGACGGTTGCGTCTTAATACACGCGCCCTTTATCAATGCGGCGTTCGCTGCTGTGACGTTGATACAGTTTTTCGAGCTCCAGAAAGATCAGAAAAGGTTGTTAGCACTACTTGAAGGACACGAGTACAATTTCATGCCCATTATATTAGTTGCGTTTTTGCTGATACCACGGTATCTGTTACCACGGTAACTGGATCTGCAATTAGTCGTTTTTGCAGTTATCGTGGTATCTGATACACCGTGCTCTGGAAAAATGACTATTGCCGAAATTGCACTGTTCGAAGTCAACCCCAAACAAAAACAGATACCCAGTTACATCACTAAGTGCTAAGCTTCTTTCTCACCAATCTGATAAAATTTGATGAAAGTGAGATGACTTTTCAGATACTGCGACCAGTTACCACGGTCGGACCGTAGTATCTGAATATCTGATACCACGATAACTGGCCAGATACCACGATACCTGCAAAAACGCCTTTGACCGTGTTATCAGATACCACGATAACTGCAAAAACGACTTTAGACCGTGGTATCAGATACCATGGTATCTGCAAAAACGCAACTATTGTAAAAAGGCTATTAAATTAACGTATGGACAGCATTGGTCCTCTAACTAACAATAAGCAGCCGTAACAGAACACAAACGTGTTCTTTTGAAGAAAGTTTGTTTCTTTAGCTTCCAACAAAGTAGAACTTTTATGCTTCCCGTGGCAACCCTGACGACGCTGCTCCTCTCCTTGGCCCGCTTGCGGTACCAATCAAACGATCTGATTGGCCCTGCATAAGGGAGAATAGAACCGAGCTCTATTCTCCTTATTCGCCTTACTACAGCGCGCCCCGAGGAAAAGAGGAATCTGTAATAATTCTTATGCGCCGTAATACACCTTACTACAACTATTTGGACAATGCTTTAGACATTGCGGATGTTAGAATTCTTTCGGTTTAAATACTTTAAAGAAGTTTTCGTTACTTCGTTTTAAAAGCGTGATGACGAATTTCAGGCGGGCGCAGAGCGGACAGTTTCATTCAACCACGGTCCCGACGGTTCAATAGCGGAGGATTGCTACTTTTCCATGGTCGCCGCGAGCAAAGGATACACCTTCGATTTTGTGGAGGGGGAGATGTGGGAGCAATCCCCCTTTACGATTAAGGACTTCCTTGAACAGCGAAAGAGATGGCTTCAGGTAAGCCCCCCCCCCCGCTCATCCCACCACTTCTTCTTGTGAATTTGGATCAGGTCCGTTCGCCTTGCTTGACCACAAGAATTTTCAATTATAATCTCTTGGGTTAGTAGAAAATTGGATGAGGTGTAAGTGGGCATCGGCCATCTTTTATTTACGTGACGCTGTTTCAGCGAGGATCCAGATAATCTTGGCGTCGCATTATTACAGTTTTCATTCCAACGTTTTAACATACGTGACTCCTTTTAAAACTCTGCTGAATTTCTAACAAATTACCAACCCGTCCTGGCTATTTACGGCCTCGCACTGTCCCCTTGATTGTTGCGATTGGGAAGCCTAGAAGACTTGCATATGGTGGGTTTACACACTGCGTAAAATCCGAGCGTATTTTACGCACGTTTTGAGCTTGAAAACATTTCTAGCAATACAGACGTATTTGAGAAATCGGTCCGTTTTGTATCCAAATACGTCCGTATTGCTAGAAATCTTTTCAAGCTCAAAATGTGCGTAAAATACGCTCGGATTTCAAAATACGCTCGGATTTTACGCAGTGTGTAAATGGACCAATAACCGGTATTTCTGACCAATGAGCTCTGCGGAAGCTAAGACTGGGAGCGTGCTGCTGCTCAAAAAGAAGAAATCAGAGCATGCTAAGATCAGTATAGTGCCATTAGGGTGGATAAATCAAAACGCTTCAAAGTCCTTCTTCGTCGTTCTTAGCCATATTCGAGTAAGCCTCTACGATCCTGCTTATTTGGGTGTTGCGTGAATCACGAAGTTAAACCAGCGCTTACTCCACCCGCCCACGAACATAGCTCTATGGCAGTGCAAACGTAAAGTAGACCGATCCACATAGAACCACCACAATACGGACTTTCAGGTAGCGTTCCAGCAACTTATTATTAGTCACTATCGTAACTATTCTTGATACTATTGCCGTTCCAGAGCCCGTCGTAATAAGTAAACTGGGTCCTCCCACTTATTAGTTTCGTTCCACGACTGTTACAGTCCTTGCAATTTACTTATGATGGTCGCGAGAATCATAAGTGATAAGAACTATCGGTTCTGCGGGAACTCCCGTAAGAGTAATGACGTATGTTCGCGATGTCATTATTTTCGTTCCAGAGAGCGTGATAACTACCACAATACGGCGCTCGCCCCTCCTCTTATCATCGTTATTTGTAATAACTTCACTGGAATGCTACCTCAGTGTACGTGATGGCATAGAGCTAGATCCAGACAATTGGGTGAAGGTATTCGCTCTTGGCCAGACTCCTTAAGCATTTGTATTATTAAAATTTGGAAACAGATCAAGGCCAATGGCTAATCATCTGAAACAAGACCAAAGGTTTCGATGGGATAACAAAATTTTAATATTTGCTCCCGACAATTCGGTCTTGTACATATTCGGTCTTCAACAGACTTCTTAAACGTTTTTACTTTTAAAACTTACAAACAGGTTAAGGCCAATGGTAATAATCGGAGAAGACCAAATTCATATTTGACAGAGCAAACTGGATACGCCTACGTCGTATCTCCTTCCTTTCTTACTTCTGTCCAACTTCTAGTTTCGGCCGGATTCCGGAAAACTACTTGTCTGGCAAAGAACTAAAGCTCAAAAACGAGTTCAGCATGTCTCCTTACCCCTACATCCAACCTCTAATCAACTTCGGATTAAACTTTTACTTTTAAAAAATTTTCTGGTTTAAGCCGGACTCGAGCGATCTATATGTCCGGTGAGAAAATTATTGTCATATGCGAATGCAGCGTGTCTTCTTACCCGCAGATCGAACATCTTATCAAATTCAAATACAACTTTTACTTTTAACAGATTCTCCGGTTTTATCCGGATTCCTTCCGAATTAATTGTCCAGCGAGAAAATAAATTTCATATTCGAACTCAGCACGTCTGCTTGCCCCTAAATCGAACCTCTGATCAACTTCATATTAAACTTTTACTTTTCATAAATTTTTCGGTTTTGCCGGATTCCGGGTGAACTATTTGTCAGGCGAGAAAATAAATTTCGTATTCGAATTCAGCATAGATTTCAAAATTTGTTTGTTTGCTCCTTAATTTGAAACCCTCCCCCACCCTCAAATATAGGCCTACAGAGCCCATCTTCGAACTTAACCTGTCCTTTGACCCAAAGGATCCTCCCACCAAGTTTTGTCAAAATATCTCCATCCCTTCGAGAGTTATCGTGCGGACAGACGGACATCTTTTGCGATGTCATAGGTATCCCTTCACTTACGTTTTCGGATCCCAAAAAGAAGTTCAGGTATGGATTCAGCATGTGAGTTTACCCCTATATGTCATGTCTACTTTGGACGAAATTGATCAAAAGTTCCTGCCTTACTTCTTCCAAATTTCCGGTTTTAGCCGGATTCCGGGTATACATTACTACTTGTCTGGCAAAAGACTAAAGCTCAACTACGAATTCAGCAAGTCTCTTACCCCTACATCGGACCTCTAATCAACTTCAGATAAGACTTTTACTTACAACAAACTTTCTTGTTTTGGCCAGATTTCGGGCGAACTATTTGTCCGACGATAGAATTATTTTCATGTAAGGATTCTGCATGCCTTTTTACCACTTTATCGAACCTCTAATCAACTTCAAGTGAAACTTTTACTTATAATAAATTTTTCGATTTCGGCCGGATCTCGGCGAATTATATGCCCGGGTAGAAAATGATTGTCATATACAGTGTTCTTACCCCTAAATCGAAGATCTAATTAGCTTCAGATAAAACTTGCACTCTTGTACTTGTACTGCATCCGGGCGAACTATTTGTCTGGCGAAAAAATAACTAACATATGCGTGTTCAGCATGTCTTCTTACCCGTAGATCGATTATCTCATTAGGTGTTAAAAATATTTTTTTTCGCCCCTTAATTTGAACCCCTCCCCCACCAATAAATATTCTTCAATAAATGCATAAAACGGATACGTCAGTTACGATGCTTTGGCAGCGATATTTCGCCCCTTCTTGGCAAGGGTCCTCGGCAGGCTGTTAGTCTTCAGGGTCTACGTCGGGGAAGGAACAATCTAGTAGCTGACGGATCCGTTTTATGCATTAATTGAATATGTACCCTCCCCCACCCCTAAACGTAGGGCTGCAGAGCCCATCTACGAACTTGACCTGTCCCTTGATTCAAAGAATCCTCAGACCATGTTTCATCAGAATATCTCATGCCCTTTGAGAGTTATTATGCTTACGGACGGACGGATAGACGGACAGTTTTTACGTAGTCATAAGTATCCCTGCACTTACATTTTTGGATCTCAAAAACTCTCACGATTTTATTTTCTCGTATTGGAAGCAGAGCAGCGAGTTTATACACAGCCTACATGGCGTACACAGATTTCGGAGATAATATACTAATAATTTATTAATACAAGTTAGATGCAGTAGAGTAACGAGATAAAATTAAAAAAATACTAAACATAGCAAACAGCAACTGAAAAACACTCGCTGAAAAAGTCGCATGAGGCTGTGGTGCGCACCAAGTTGGATACGTGCGTCAGCACCAATTTTAGTCTTACGGGTTGTGGGGTATCCGAACATGAAATGTGTGTAGCAGTGTAGCCTCGTAACGATCTACAAGAATTGTAGGATAGTATCCGGTCCCTCTGTTTCTGTATACAGTGACAAGTCTGAAGGTGGATAATTTTCTTGATAAAGAATGATTTCTTTCAGGGCATATTTCTAACCGTTCACTCATCGAAGCTACCTTGGAAAAGCAAGTGGTTACTGGCCATCTCTCTTTACGCCTGGATCACCATGCCTTTCTCTACGTCCAATATTCTTCTAGCGCCCATGTACCCCATTCCGATGCCCTGGGTAAGTGAATTCGTAAATGAGATAGGACTCAAACTTCCCGTTTCGCGCTGCCATGTTCTTTCCGGGTGGAATCCGATTAGATTCAGTCTACGGATCCCCTCTTTTGGCTCACGTCAGGTTATGAAAATTGTGAATTGGCGGCGTTTTAAATGAATATTAAGTAACCGGCTAAGCAAGCGACCGACAAAACTTCGATCAAAAACGCAACTAATGGTGTGCAAAGCCTACCCAGCATTTGGACTGGTCCCAAATCCGTTGTTTCCCTTTATATGTTGTGGCCTTGTTTCACAAGTTGGAACAGTTTCGAGCGAAGGGCTCTCCGGTGTTAAATTCATTTCTAGTTGAACTTGCTTTCAAGGTTCGTGACCTAAGCTCTGAGCGACATGCTCCCGTCAAAAAAAAAAAAATGCCCGTGTGCCTTAAACAGTATTTTTGGGTCTAGACGACCCCCCCCCCCCCCCCAGAAAAAAACCCCAGCGAATGCAATTATATAGGAAATTAGAAAATATTATTAAAAACTAAAGTTTGGACCGCGTTAAGGATTTTCCTAGGCATGCGTGTTAAATATAAACGCGTGACGGTGGCTCGCTGGCCGCTCGCCCTCTATATAATTTTCATAAAATGTATTGCCTTTTTTAACACAGTGTATGTGTGGGGGGGGGGGGGGCAGGGGGTTAGCCAAAACCTATGATTTGTATCTTGGCGCTTTTCTGTGGGTAATCATATGTATATTTGGATCAATCAGCTTTAATGTTATCAGATATGTAATATCGACCTGTCGAGTTGATTGATAGGGCTTGAAGTGTCTTTATTTGAATTGACATATCCAAAGCTATTTTTAAGTATTTAAAAATATTACGGATTAAATCGTAATTTATTTATTTAACTAAGAACACTAAAAAAAAATACTTACGAACGAAACAAACAAATAAACAGAGAGTATAAGTAAGTAAGTAATTTATTTATAACCCGCCATTTTTAAAAAGCGGACCCCAAAAACAGAGAGAAAATACACTTAATTTTAAATCTTTGGCCAGGAAGCAGTGGATAGCGTCCTGCGCTGGTGCGGCCCTGTTGTCCATGATTTTTTATAGCGACGAGGAAACATACAAAAGGGTAACACTTGCATCTTGAACTTCTCCGTCAGTGGTTATGACATAATTTCGACAAGTGGAGCAGGTGCTTTGCATATTTAAAATAACACGATCTCATCTTTTTAATCTACTTCTTTCGCAGAACATGAGTGACACCAGAACGAAATAGTATAGACGGAGTGACGAAAATAAAAAGGAATTACAGTTAAAATGTCAATGAAAATCAGGACGAAGGACAATTTTAATTAATTTACTTTCCACCCGAGCTGTCAGGCTGACTATACGGTTGGTAGCAGTTGAGCGGTGGGGAAAATGGAATTCACGTCTCAAGCGAGCTCTCAAGTCCAACACCGGAGCACCCATCAGCGAAAACTGTTCCAACTTGCCAAACAGTTTAACCTTTAAACGGGAAAGAACAGGTTTTGTCCCCGTAGGTCCGTTTCTTTTTACGCACATACATTAAAGGCAGCTTCACATTGCCACTTAAGAACTATAGTGAAGTAGCAAAAGTTACCTTAAGTTAAGTAAGCCCTGCCTTTTACACCAAGGAGCTGAAGCTAAGTAATTTTTTGTTAATTTCTTCCTAGATTTTCACCTTTTCATCATCAGCGAATAATTCAAAATGAGAAAAAATGGTTTACAGTAGCTCAGACGATGATTTGGCACTTGCCGCGATCTTCTTGGAGGAATTGTAGAGGAAAGTTTTTCTACGTACAAAATGTATAATTGTTTCCTCAAAATACATCTTGATTTTTGTTTTTTGACAACTTTTCTCCTCTCTTCCTTTAGTGCACTTAACTTTGAGTCTAAAGTTGAAAAATTTTCAACTTTGAAAAATACTAAAATTAATTGAGATTTCTTACGTTAAGTGCGACTTTAGACGCATAAAGTACACTTAAGAGGCCTAAGTACTCCAGTGTGAAAGGGGTCTTAAGTCAGTGTGATGCCGCCTTAATCCCTCTGCATAATAAAAACCTTTTGTATAACAATATTAAAAACAAAAACAAAACAGTTCTGAGACTCGTCTGCCTTTTATCCCTGGGCTGCGCACCCCCCCCCCCCCCCCCCCCTCCAGGCCTACTCGTAGTCACATAGGCTTTTAATACCTAACCGTATTATTTTCCATATCCCGACGGGACATTCAAACGTTGTTAGCATCCAGGATGTGGTGAACAAATCCCATTTTGTCTGAATTGTGCCTGTTTTCCGACAAAGTTGAGAGAGCAATATACTAGTTATTTGGAGTTATCATTGCTGACATGACGATCTTTAAAAGCCTAAACGGTTTCCAAAAATAAAAATTAGGTGGCAAAAAGTCTGTCTCGAAGATCAAGAAAATGCACAGATTCTGTGCGCGAACCCATGCCCTTTCCCCTTTGTTTACGGACTTTCTATCGCCATCCATCCTTAAAGATTCCTCTGTTCTCTAGTAGCTCACGTGAGGCGGTTTGATTAGACAACATATCTATTTAGACAGTTGTTCATGTTTTCTTATCTCAGTTTTCTTTAAAAGTCATAGGCTATACTCATCGTCAAAGTATTCACAATTTGGACTTTGCTATTTGATTAGTTTGAAAACCGAGTCATCTCTGAACTTTCAGAAAAGCTGTGACTCATTCAATCAGGGGCGTCACGACTGTGTGGGGGGGGGGGGGGCAATGCTGTCAGCTAGTCGGTAAAAAATAACCGAGAGAGAATTTTTGAAACATTTTTTTTTTCATGAAAATAGTCGTTTTTTTTTGTAAATTGGTCGATTTTTCGTCAAATTAGTTGTTTTTTCTGAAATCAACGGATTTTTCTGAAAATCAGTCGATTTTTTTCAAAAATCTCGTTTTTGTTGTTGAAAACAGTCGTTTTTTCTGCAGAAAAAGTCGGTAAATTACCAGCCAGTCGGTAAATGCCTCGTCCCCCCCCCCCAAACATTTTGGCTAGTAACGTCTCTGCATTTAATGAATTAATAACGAATTAAATTCGTTCAGTACACATGTTCACACAAATGTTCAAATTGGTTTTTGTTAATTTACCTATTTCGTCAAGCAGTTTTTATGGCACTTGCCCTTCGACCAAGTGCCATATAGCGGTTGTAATTTCTGTCCGTCAGTCGGTCTGTCGGTCCTGGTTTTGCTAGTTCGGGCACTTCCAGATAAGCTAGGACGATGAAACTTGGCAGGCATATCAGGGACAGGACCAGATTAAATTAGAAATAGTCGCTTTCGTGATCCGACCATCTGGAGGGGAGGGGAGGGAAGGTGAATCCTGAAATGAAAAACTAGATATTTTTAGCTTACGAACGGGTGATCGGATCTTAATGAAACTTGATATATGGAAGGGCCTCGTGTCTCAGACGCTCCATTTTAAATCCAGACCGGATCCGGTGACATTGGGGGGAGTTGGAGGGGGAAACCGGAAATCTTGGAAAACACTTGAGTGGAGAGATCCGGATGAAACTTGGTGGAATGAACAAGCACAAGTCCTAGATACGTTACTGATATAACTGGAACGGATCCGCTCACTTTGGGGGAGTTGGAGGGGGGGGGGAGAAGTCCGAATTTCTAGTGATATCGCGAGTTCGGTGCTTCCTGAGGTGCTGGGACGATGAAAATTGGCAGGCGTGTCAGGGACCAGACCAGATATAGTCACTTCCCCGATCCGACCATCTTGGGGGGGGGGGGGGGTGGAGGGATGGGGAAGCCAAAATTTGAAGTATTTTTAACTTGCGAACGAGTGATCGGATCTTGATGAAATTTGATATTCAGGATGACCTCGTGTCTCAGACGTCCCACTTTAAATCTGGACCGGATCCAATGACACTGAGGGGAGTTGGTGGAGGGAACCGGAAATCTTGAGAAACGCTTAGAATGGAGGGATCGGGATGAAACTTGGTGGGAAGAACAAGCACAAGTCCTAGATACGTCATTGACAAACTGGACCGGATCCGGGCAGTGTGGGGGAGTTGGGGGGGGGGGCCGGATTTCTAGCGATCCTGCTAGTTCGGCATACTTCCTGATGTGCTAGGGCGATGAAACGTGGCAGGTTTGTCAGGGAACCGAACAGATTGACTTGAGAATAGCCGTTTGCCCGATCCGAGCATCGTGGGGGGGGGGGTGGATGGATGGGGAGTCCGGAATCTAGTGGCGTTCATAACTTTTGAACGGGTGATCGGATTTGAATGAAACTTGTCGAGTGGAAAGATCTATCGCCTCGGATGTTCAGTGTCAAGTCCGTCCGGTCGGGTCCGATACCGGTGGGGGATAGGAGGAGGGCGAAAAACTCAAGAAACGCTTAAAGCATAGGGATTGTGACGGAACTTAATGGAGAGAACAAGCATTAGGCCTAGATACGAAATTGGCCGAGACAGATAGTTTCGGGGCTCTGTGGGGGGACTTGGAGGGGTTCCTGGAATTTTGATAGTCGCGAGTTAGAATAGTTCCGGATGTACTAAGACAACGAAACTTTGCAGGTATACTAGCGACCTGACTTAATTGACTTAAAAACCTGACACAACATACCCCCGGAAACTTTCGTTCCTGGATCCGAGCATTTTTGGGGGAGAGAGGGAAGATAAATATGGAAATTGACTTCTGTAAATTGCGAACGAGTGGTCTGATTCGAGTGAAACTTAATGGGTGGTACGAATCGATGGCCTTGACATGTAAAACATGCGTTCGAACTGTATGCGACCAGGGTTGGGGGAATTGGGGGGGGGGGGGGGGCTTTTGACATGCACAAAAAACAAACGGATGGACTGAATGAGATGCAAGTTGGACAGTGCCCAGTTTATGCGGCCTATATTTGTTATTTGGCGACTGGGCCGGATTCGGCCAAGGTAGGGGGGGGGGGTACTGGAAACTTGCAGATAGGCTATGCTCCAATTTCAGTAAAACTTGATTGACATGAAGAGGGAATTAAGAGATACGACGTTTATGTTTTCAAGTCCTGTTCGGCCACAGTGGGGGGGGGGGGGGGATAGAGAAAGATTGCCGGAAACTTTGAGGCTCGCATAGGGGTCAAACCAGTGCATCAGTTTAAATGAAACATGGAACGTAGAAAGAGCATATACCCTATATGACATATTTTGGGCCCGAACCGGATCCGGCAACGTTGGTGGGGGGGGGGGGGGGGGTACCAGAATTTTCGCAAAATGCTCAGATTCGAGTGAAACTTGACAGATGGTATACAAGAAAATGCTTTAGATGATCCATTTTTTAGTCCGAACCAGATTCGGCCACGGTAGGGGGAGATGGAGGGAGTACTGGAAATCGTGTAGCACGTCTAGGGATCAAACGAGTGGATGTATTGTGCTGAAACTTGGAAGTTTGAACAGTCATTTGCATTTGCTACAGAGAATCGAGACGATGCCGGAACTGCTCAGAAGTGAGTGAAACTAGATATCCTATTTTTATTTCCGAACCGCATTTTTGGATGGCGGGTGTATTTTGTGACGTTTTCATCTACTTTCTTGTATTTCTACTCGTAGCAAGTGCCATATGAGCTCGTAGCTCTTGTTTTAGTATCTGGTTTACATTAAAAGTTTGTTACGAGTTTATGTTAAAAGTGTTTAGTTTCTGGTTTGCGGATTAGTTTACTTCAAAACTGGCCCGAACAGGGGTCTTGAGATACTGTGCACACAGGTTTCAGCTTTTACAAAAATGTCTAGGGATTCGTCCCTAAAAAACATGGATTGGTCCACAATTTTATATTTTTATAAACTGCTCTGGGATTCTAATGAAACACTGTCACCTTACATTCACACTGTCACATTTACATTCTGTACCTATCAAACCTCCTCCTTCTTACGACCTCAAGTGACAATTGAGTTTGTCCTTAATGCTGATTATTATTAGTTGCGTTTTTGCAGATACCATGGTATCTGATACCACAGTCTAAAGTCGTTTTTGCAGTTATCGTGGTATCTGACACCACGATCAAAAGGTGTTTTTGCAGTTATCATGGTATCTGGCCAGCTATCGTGGTATCTGATATTTAGATACCACGGTCCGAACGTGATAACTGATCGTGGTATCTGAAAAAACATCTCTCATCAATTTTGTCAAATTGGTGGGAACGAAGTTTGGCACTTAATGATGTGACTGAAAATCAGTTTTTTCTTTGGGATGAGTTCGAAAAGCGCAATTTCGGCATTTGTCGTTTTTGCAGAGCAACCGTATATCAAGTACCACGGTAACTGCAAAAACGACTAATTGCAGATCCAGTTACCGTGGTAATAGATACCATGGTAAAACGCAACTATTGTTTATTTTCCTCGAATTGCGCGACAGGAGAATACAAGAAGTAATAGACGACAGATTAGCTTTTTCTAAATGTAATAATGACAGAAAAACCTTGCGAAAGAAATCACATGCCAACTAGATAGGCTGGTCACAAAAACGGGCTCCCAGGAGTTAGCACGTGTCTGTTCATGGTTGACTACAAAACTGGACAATGCTGGAACAGCGATGGTTACGTTGATGCGCGGAAAATCAAATTGTTTCACATATTCTAACTCCTGTGTCAAAAGTGTTCAATCTAGGGCGTATTCTCGCCGTTCCTCGAGGACTCACTCCCCGTATTCTCGCGAGTCCCCACGGACGGGGAATGCTTCGATTATCATCCCCTTCATTAAAAAGGACTCCGTTTCAGATTCGGAGGAGAATCAATTTTTGCTGGTGATGGTGAAATGTAAAATGAATTAAAAACATTCAGAATAAACAAAACCAAAAATAAAGTGGATCTGGACTAATTTCGTTAGAATTTCGTCAACTGCTTACTTTTTTGAACAAAATCCATTTCGGAAGCATTCCCCGTGCTCTCGCTGTTTCTGTGCGCGGAATCCGCGTGGAGTGACTCCCTCTATTCGCGTCGTTCCCTTCGTTTCCCCAAGGAGTCCTGGGGGAAAGGCGAGAATTCGCCTCTAGAAAATAATCCTTGGTATTATCCTTTGGCTTCGGTTTGAGGGTCAGTTAATTTTCAAATATTAAAACAGATAATCTTGAATCACTTGACTTGAGAGAGCAGGCTCGATTGCCAGAAGATAACAAAGACAAATAGAACTTAAAGATGGTCATTCAGAGACGGGTATAAGATAACAACGGTCATCCCAGTCGTTTTTCATACGCCCACTTCTGGAATACTGTTGCCCTTTGAAACAGGATACAGTTTAGAGCCCTCCTTGTAGTTTCCAAGTCCCCTAAAGTACCGTATATAGACCTCCTTAATACTTATAATTTAGAAACCCTGTTGAAGCGCCGTGAAAAACTTTCGTTAGTGTTTGGAACTAAAATCTTGAATACACCAGCACTACGTGATATCATCCCCCCCCCCCCCCCAGATTTTTCAGCGACAAGAGTAAGGCCGGAGAGAGTGGTAGCCCAGCCGCTCTCTGCGGGTGAGCCAGGTTCCACCTGGAGTCCGTTCGACTTGACTGTTTTAGTTTAGTGTACTGTTCATTTCGAGTGTCTTATTTTTGTTTTTCTTATGGTTTCCAAATACCGTTATATACAGTAAATTGAACTGAATTGAATACCCAAATTGCAGTCAATTAGACATACAACGACTCGTTACCAAGAAGTTTTGCTCCCGCTTTCCCTATGTTCGACAAGTCTTGGTTATATCCAAACTAGTGTAGAATTATCTTTTGTATATAATTAGTGTTAATATGGACGAGAACCACCAAATCGGCTTGACCGTTGTATCGGTTTTGAAAATAATTTGAATTGTACACAAATCCTCAGTTTTCCTTTCCTTTCGGATTTTCAGTTTAACATATTTTTATGGGGGTTCTGTGGCCTTGCTCCAGGACATTGTGCCCCAACGTTGGAGCACTGTGCCCAAAAATTGAGGACATTTGAAAAACTGCATCATCCATTCCCAAGAACGAGCACACCAAAGTTGATGTTCCACCCTACTTACCATAGTTACTACGCATTACGTCGCGGCTCCTTGTCGTCAAGGCTAAAACGCATTTTTCATTTCGGCAAAATATCGCCAATCACGTCATAGACATCGTAGTTACTACGCTCCGTAGCGTGGTAAGCTAACAGTTGCTGTTAGTTACTATTTCGAGAAGGTTTTACGAGACCTTTTCCGAGGTTGGAATGACAATAGTAACTAATAGCTACTATTGTAAGAAGGTTGGAACACGCTCAAAGCCTCCTCGGCTGTTTATTTTGGAAATTCGAATCTCTGGCTCCAGTTTTGGAATCTTTCACTACCTATAATGTTCCGGAGACTGACCGTGTGAAAGTATGAAGGATTTCGAATAGTTTCTGTATTAGCTAGCTCGGAGGTTGGAGCGAAAATGTCAACTTGAGCTAACTTCTATAACTAAAACCCCCTGAGAAATGTAAACCATACTTACCATACTTTATGTGAAGAAGCACTCTCAACTTGATGTTATGGCGAGGGGTGTAGTAGACAGATCATAGATGGTAAACGTCCTTAGATACAGTCATCGGAGTCAGTAGAGCCTAGGGCGTATGGTGGCCTACTACACGTGCAGACTTCACGGGTTCATTGTGGATTCCCCCGGTCGATTCACACTAAGGTTTGCGTACCGAAACACAATAGGCTATAAACCACCCATCATACACTAGGCCTTGCAGGCCAGCCCACTCACTCTAAGGAGCTTTAAACAAGACTAATAACAATGACCTAAGGTCCCTAAGTAATGGTCCATTTACACACTGCGTAAAATCCGAGCGTATTTTACGCAGGTTTTGAGCTTGAAAACATTTCTAGTAATACGGACGAATTTGGATGCAAAACGGACCGATTTCTCAAATACGTCCGTATTGCTAGAAATGTTTTCAAGCTCAAAATGTGCGTAAAATACGCTCGGATTTCAAAATACGCTCGGATTTTACGCAGTGTGTAAACCCACCATAAACAAAAGGTTTTATTGTCTGTTATGAGCTGTGCTTACAAAATGAACAACCTTTAAGTAAAAGGGTTGTTCCTGGTCGAGGCCCGGAAAAAGAAGTGCGGAAGAAGATGACTCATGCTCCGGCGGATGAGTCGTGAACATGAGTTAATAAATAATACAGAGTACTACGGACAGTATAAAAGATTCAACATACTGAAAGGAAAGGGAGTAGCGCTGCCTAACGGCGGCAGAAGGGAGCTGTGCGGGGTGCAGATGGCACCACCTTAACATTACAGAATGTACTTAAATCGCTTTCATTTTGACCTGAGTATTTTTCTTTGCAGATTGTAGACGTTATCGTCAACTTCATCGCTGGAGTGAACATGTACCTCTACATTTACGGAGTGATCATGTCCTTTTCTGTCAAGAAAATCGGAATACTCAGATTTGTGCTCTACTTGGTTGGCGCCATAGCAACGACGCCCTTAAAAGTGACAATAGAAAACGCAGCAGTTATTTACGGACTTCTAACGAACAAATATCGGTTCTATATAGTGAAGAAGGAGATTGACGAGATTAGAGTTGTCGATGTGGTGTGAGTGAAGCTTAAGTTGGCGTGTGTCGACTGCCTACTATATGATTTTGGAAAAGCCAGTCTGAGTTTTGACTGGAGGCGTTGGAGACAGTTTGGAGCGGTCATGTACAGTGTTGCCACGTTTCTGGGACGGAATCGGTGACATTTGGCCGCACAAACCTGTGACATTTTGGCGCCTAGGAAACTCGGTCCTTTTTACATGTTTTGAACGATAGATCTCGCTTTTTCAGCATCATAGTCATATGCTTTTGCGTGTTTACGGTCTCACCTCAAACCGATTTCAAATCGAAAAATTCTGCGACCAGTACGGAGGTCCCGTCAGGACTTGTTTGGACACGGTGTTAGCATTGCCTGTGCCCAAGCGTTCTTTGAAGCGCATGCGTCGACTGATCTGTCTTTCTCGTATACCTTACCGTAAGGTTATACCACTCATTTGCAGCAAGTGACGTTGTAACGCAAGCTCACGGAATGACGTAAGGGTTCGTGTCAAACGAAAACAGGTTTCTTTCGATAGTCTACTTACAGCTTTAAGCAGTAGTGGCAGATTTGAGATTTGGACCTTTTTTATCACTTTTTTCACTATTACCAAGAACAAAAAATCAGATAGAACCTCTGTCTTTGGTACTGTGCAGCAACTCCGAATACCCCGACAAAACTGAGCGGATCTAGAGGTATTTACTGTAGCTTTTTACCCGTCTAGTGTACCCCCGTCTTCGCCGTTGCTCATCGCAAAGAAAGAAAATGCAGGAGGCGTACCCCACGCGCCGGCCCGTTCATGAGCGTGTCCAAAGAACCAATCAGCTTTGTCTTCTTCTTTTCCTCAGGGTGGTTTCATAGCGATATAGCTGATTGTAGAGGTAACGAAACGTGGTGTGGCGCGGAGCTACTAACCACCGCTCGGTGGCAGCGGAAAACGTAGGAGTACTCGACTCCGCATAGTCATGGTACAGAGAGGGAGATGGAGGTTCTATCTGATTATTTGTTCTTGCTATTACTGAGTAGCCTCAGAAACTCTCCTCACACTCCTTGTCCCCCTTGTTGAATATCATGGTCGGGAATGCCACGTGTCTTTCAGTATTCTAGAACAGTGACACAGCGGAGCCGCTTGGTATGGAGGGAGCAGCACTCCTGGAGCGAATTCTTGTGTTAATATGTTTACCTAAGATCTCCAGCTCAAGTTGGAATTAGTTACGCTAAAGGCATCTTCATGAGGATGGAATCCGACTTCAGCAACGGACCCACCGGTTATTTCGACAGGCAATAAAGCTACTTCCAACAAATCGGCTACGCCAATGTTTACACCGGTAAGTCCTATCTCCAAAATGGACTATCCACCTAGTCGTATGATAGTCCTAGTCGTATGATAGCATAGATTAATGGTACAGTTAAAAGTCCTTAAAGCATTGTCCAAATAGGTGTAATAAGGTGTATTACGGCATATAAGACTTATTACAGATTCATCTTTTCGTCGGAGCGCGCTGTAATAAGGTGAATAAAGAGAATAGACTAGCGTTCTATTCTCGCTTGTGCAGGGCCAATCAGATCGCTTGGTTGGCTCCGCCAGCGGGCCGAGGAAAGCAGCAACATCGTCAGGGTTGCCACGGGTTGCTCTAAAGTTCTACTTGGTTGGAAGCTGAAGAATTAACTTTTCTTCAAAAGAACACGTTCTGTTCTGTTACGACTGTTCACTACTAGTTCGAGGACCAGTGCTGTCTATCCTTGGATTTAATAGCTTTTTACAATATATTGGGCGTCGATTGTACTCGTGTACTTCAGGTAGAACTAAGAACACTTTTTCAGATTTTTAGAAACTCGAAAAATTGTATCAGCGTGGCAACACCGGACGCTGCATTGATAAGAACCTTTCGGGTTCCAATTTGAACAGGCGTGTGTATTAAAAAGTAAACATCGCGTATAGTGCTGTTCAGCGTATTACACCTATTTGGACAATGCTTAACTCGCGCCGAGTTACCCTTGGTTCACTGAATGAGTTAACTTTGTATGCTAAAGTGTTGAACGCACTATGTAGCAGTTTAAATTCAGTCTTTTCTAAGTTGGTCCTCCACGGTCCTAACCGTTCTCGTCCAGACTGGACCTACTCTCACTGGCTGAAAATCGACAAAATGGCCGCTACGCTACGACATCCGTCAGGCTACTAGCTGCGTTCGTTGCACTCCGGGCTGTTTCTGTTATTTTCTCACTAAAGTGTGGTTCTTCTCCAGTTAACGCGTTTTTCGTCTCACCGGCGATCTCACTGTAACCGACCTCCCGAGAAGGCTTTACCTAGTCCGAAATCGGGTTATGAGACTGGGGAACAGTCACCAGCGAATACAAAAACGTCTTGTAAAACCATAAACAACCTACTCAGGGGACAAAGAACGCAGGTACTCGCGACTGACCGTGAAGACTACTTTAACTAGGGCTACGACCCGGAACAAGTTCAACGCTCTAAGTGGACTAATTTCTGTTAATCCCCCAACGTCTCATATTCAACACTTGTGTCGACATCGTAAAAAGTCAGACCTGTGAGGTAATGGGTAAATTTAACTTTCTGCTACTGAGATACACCCAAAACCTCAGTACCTTGGAAGAAGATTACAGATTTTCTACTCATCGATCTGTTGATCCATTTTACTATGTCTGTGGCAAGTGGTGAGGCATAGGGGGATTAACAAACTAGTCCACTAGAAGCGATGAACTGGGATATGGTTAATACGACATTGAACATTTTTTTGTTCCGTACTGCACTCTTCACCTGTGTGTGATAATGTATATATCGGCATGTGAGTAATTTGATTTGTATCGACACTAGCCGAAGAACGTCCTCAATAAAAACTGAAGTGTTGTTGAATTTGCAGGTTCAGATTTAAAGAGTTCAACTTTAACTTTACGCTCAACTTCACTATAGCAGTGAGACATCATCCGTTTATTTCTGTATATTTGTGGTCAGCGGCTTCATTTGGCATTGCCTTCCAAGAGAGCCGAGAGCTACCCACGAACAATAGAAAAAAGACAGAAAAATTAGTTTCTCGTCAAAATTGTGACATCTGGTTGCGGCAATCAGTTGACCCAGGCCACTCATGAAAATTGAACCTCTTCAATCCGAGATGGTGACTCAATGTTCAAGGATCGAATGTCTTCAAGGCGTGGTTGAGCCCAAAGATCTTGTCCGTAGGAAAGATCGGCCTCTCGCCAAATAGCGCGTCGTGGAAAGTCGACAGTCTCGCACCATCGCGATCAGTTCTTCGTGTGAGGTTTGCATGATTTTTTCTGACGCTAGATGGTACTACAATAAACCTTGACGATCCGAGTTGGAGAGTGAGAGCACTTAGAGCGTGTTCCACCCTTGTAACAATAGTTACTATTAGTTACTATTTCCGTTCCATCCTCACGAAAAGTTACTACGCTGACCGTTCCAACCTTGTCGGAATAGTAACTAATAGTTACTATTTGCTTACCATGCTCGGGAGCGTGGTAAGCGTAGTAACTACGCATCTCTGGAACGTGATTGGTCGGATTCGCCCCTGGCGTGAGATCCTGCTGGAAAATAGAAAAATCGTTCCAGCCTTGACGGCAAAAAGCCAGAATTCGCGACGTGATGCGTAGTAACTACGGTAAGTAGGATGGAACACGCTCTTAGTCTCTAAAAGCGAGGCTTCATCTTCCAGATTTTTCTTCCGGATTCAAGACAGCGGTTTTCGCTGAGACGGATCTGGAAGGTGAAGCCAGGCTAAAAACGTCTGGAAGTCCGGGTGTTGGACACCCCAGATTCCGGATGTCTGGAAGGTGCCATAGAGGCAACCCGTTGGAGAGACACTACAAATATGCAAATGGGGGAAGAAAAGGGAAAGTGATCGACAGTTGTGACTGGGTGGGATCAGGGACCCATAAATTTCCTGTAACGACTGATGCGCTCTTGACCGAGCGTCAGATAGTTCGAGAAATATCCACGGGGATAAAATGCCTGACTTTCCAGATAGCAACATTTTTTGCAACTGTTGTGCTGAACTAGGAACATTTCTCTGTAATGGAAGAGTATCCTGGACCTTTTATCCTAGCTTAGGTACCTGGTGGCATGCTGGCAGTTTTGTCTATCTGACTGAGCAAGGACGCCGATTCAACCCAAGCGGAATTTTCGGAAACTAGGTGAGGCTCGGGCAACATGAAGCATAGGAAATGACAAGCCCCCTGAATGGCGAGTCATTACAGGAAATCATGGGTCCCTGCTGGGATGCAAGGTATATTTGAAACGTAAAGGGGACATCTAGGAAATGCTGAAGAACAGCAAATTTAGCTGTCATCATTATCATGAAAATCTGGAAGGGTTGGCTTGACTATGCGGAAGCCCCGGACGCCTGGGAATCTGGAAGGTGAAGCCTGGCTTTAAGCCATAGATTTTGCCTCTGGGGCAACGGTTTTGGTGTTGGATTAAGGGTGAATCATCTGCACTTTTCGGTACATCTTTGGTTCTATTTTTTTTCTATCAAAAACTGATGAAGAAGAAAAAGCTAGAAAGAAAGAAGTATTTCCATGCCGTGGTTTATGGCTGATTTTCTCTTACGGAATGGGTATTTAAAATGCTGCATCAAGGTTTTCGTTGGGATCCATATTAGCTTTTATTAGCATTAGCTCTCAGTATCTTTGGTTGAGCCTGGGTCAGTTCAGTTCTGTGTCTGAACTCTGAACATGAAGAGAGACACTATCTTTGTAACTGGCGTCGAGTATCACTTTGGATATCACCTGGATAGCTGAGGGCAACCCTTGGAAATTCAAGTGAACACCACCCCGTAGGAACACAAAACAAAAGCGTGAGGAGGGAAGAGGGCTAGCAAACACTCAGTGCCTTATCCACTTGACCACAGCTTCTTCTTCGTCTTGTTTATTTCGTAAGACGGTACGAAGGTTTCAAATCAACGTTTAACGGGGGTTGCAGCAAAGGCTACTCTAGTCTGTTTCAGTTTTATTTCGGATGGATGGTCATTTTATTCGGAAAGGGTCGATCGAAACACCGTCATGTACCAGTCGCCTGTAAAAATATGTCTCACAGTAGTCACAGTGTTTGAAATTTATGGCGATGAAACACTTTGAGCTGATTTTTCATTCATCTGTGATCCAAATAGGCAGGCACTCTGAAAATGAAGAATTCCAAAATTTGTGTTTACTCTGTTTACTGGACGAGTTCGTCATTTGCTTGAGGTTTGGGCTCACAGTTTCAGGGATGGTACATTTAAAACCTAAAATTTGTTAAAAGTATTTAGTTTTGTTACAAAACAGGCAGATTAAAAAAATTTCGCCTGCGGTGCTCGTCGGCATTTTATTGCTACACAGTTGTTAGAAGCTGTAACGGTGGCTTCGCTCTCCAGCGAGTTCCTATTATTAGCTATGATTTCACCTTTCACAAACTGGTGTCTTGAACTTCGCTTGGTTTTCCGGATATGGTTTCTACGTTTCTTGCCTATTGTTTCTTAACCGTGTAACTCTCCAGCCGTGCTGGATCTCCGACAAGCGTCGCAATATTCCCCCCCCCCCTGCAAAAGCAGTCAAGCACTCCAAATCGCCCCTGCGTCATCGGGGCCTCTGTTTAGATTTCAGCGAAATGATGCGTCTGTTAAAAGTCCTCATAAATCCGGAATCCCTGCCTTGGTAAAACCGTACCAAACTGACATATTCGGAGCATACCAGTCCACATAAGGGAACTAATCCAAATTGCAAGAATGAACCATCTCGGCTGCAAGTAACTTTTATCATCTTCCATATCTTATGGTATTTTCATTATTTTCCATCGGACATTCGGAAGCTTTGGGAGAATCTCTGAGACAGACTGTAGTTCCGAGGCAATATACTGTAGGCTTGTACCTCTACGATCAGCAGCGGCGACAGAGCACGAAGTCCAAAATCAGTTTACGTGACCGAAAACCAAGCCAATTTTTTGCTTATAATAGTAGGTATTTTCTAAGTAGACTTCTTAGCTACAAGTCACATAATACAAGTTTAATTTGGGATTTTGGCTGCTTTGAGGAAGTAGGAGAATGAGAATCCTAATCCTTTTGGCTTTGTCAGCTCTGAGAAGAACAGCATCATAGTGACTTAAAAGAGCTGTGTCAGTTCGCTGTCAGTCAGGTTACCAAATAGGCTAGGTAGTGGCCTAGGGCCCATGCAGCAACCAGGGGTGTCATATGTTGTGCCCCCCCCCCTCAATGTTGTCAGCCAGTTGGGGAAAAATAGCTGAGTCTGTACGAAATCACGTGACTTTTCTTCAAAACGATCTTCGCATTAAAATCGTTGATTTTTTTCTTAAAAACATATGTCCATAAGCTTCATGGTCTGCCACAACCAGGCCACATCAACCCCTTTCTCTTGAGTGGCTTTTCTCACTTTTTAAGCACATTTTTAAGCACATTATGGAAAATTACACACTACAAGCGAGAAGCTTGTAGGATACAGATTCGATAAGCGGCTATAAGAACTTTCACTGGTTAAGTATTGGCATTTTCTAATAGCTGTGAACCATTTTGTTTGAAAATTATTTCTAGTAAGAGTTCCTGTTCAAATATTTCTTTTTCAGAAAATTGAAAAATTTTCCAAAAAATTTAATTGTTGAAAATGTTATTGTTTACTTTTGTGTAATAATTTTTTTTATATGGAGAACTTTTGGTTGGGAAAAATTGAAAACATGTCACTGAAAGTCTGCCAGTGGGCCACTGAAACTTTGACAAACTTCCATCACTCTCAACAGCTCTGATTGTTTAGGTGAGTTAGTAGTCCACAAACCTTGGACTTGGGCTCTATTGCTGTGATATCCAAGCCCAGACCCCCTCTGCCCTTTGAAGCTGAAGCGTTTTTTAGAAATAATATGATATTTGCATTCTGTCAGTGTTAGGAAATACTTAAGTAAAAGTACTTAAGTAAAAAATTTCAGTGCTTGTACTCTACTTAAATAAAAAACTTCAGAAGTACTAAGTACTAAGTAAAAAAAAGAAGTACTTTAGGGTACTTAAGTACTCAAGTAGTTTCATAAGGGTGAAATCGATTTTCAGTACCATTTCGCTGAAACTGAATGGACATTAGGGATCTAGTGATTCTTTGTGTGAGCCGGCAGTGGTTGTTTGAAGAATTGCTAACTATGTAGCTTTTCTTCACCAGGAATGTAGCCTAGAGCTGACAACATCTCAGTTCAGGTAAAAATTTAAAACTGAAAATTGCCTCTACATTGTAGTCTGTTCCGTACATTTTTGGGAAGTTCCTGTCCACTCATGGAAAGAGGCATGGGAAAACCCTTACTGTTGGTGAAGATGTCACCACTTTCTCCGACGCCAGCAGAGAATGCAGAAAAAACAACTGGTTAAGTTTTTTTTGTTCTAATAAACGGGACTCCCTCAATTCCAAACAGAACACGTCAGGTCAAAGTGACAACCAATAATCTCAGCCTTTTCTTGATTTACTCCATTTTCTAGAAAATAGTATTCAAGCTGCATATACCACGGCTATATCCAGGGGGGGGGGCGACCCCCCCCCCAAACATACAAATATAAACGTTTAATTATGTTTTAATTATTTACCTGCGTTGTTGTTTTATAGTTAGACATGGACGTAGGCGCACTCTTTACGAAAATAAACTATCTAATAAGTTTGGTCAGATGATGTTGTTCTTTCCAAAGTTTGTCAGTTTACATCAGATTCTGGTCATCACCATTTACCCAGTAGGGAAAATTTCCTACCTGGTAGTTCCGTGAGTAGGAGCTGACAGATGGGTCAGTCTTCTTACTATATCTGTACCGTCGTGAACAACTGGACAAACACATTATTAGAAATTACGAAACTTCTCGTTCCTCCGGATTCCGGCGAATACGGCCGAACTTTCAACTTGATGGAAAAACTAAGCTAGAGGGTGGATATCCTATGTCTTTAGATAGTAAGATGGTGATGTTAATATATGTTTTGCAAAGATCCTCGTCAGGTTGTTAATCTGATACAGAATGACAGCCTGACAAGGACCCATGCCAAGAAGGACCAAAATATCGCTGCCAAAGCATCGTAGCTGAAGTATCCGTTTTATGCATTATCTGAATATATGTTCATTAGTTGCGTGTCTGATCCGAATTCTCGTCGTGATTCTCCTCCGAATTCTCCTGTTTGGACAATTCAGAAGAAGTGAATTCTCCTTTTCTTGCGTTTTTGTCAGAATCGAGAATGCGGAAAGCCTCGCGATTCTGCAGAATCGAGAATTTGCTCCGATGGTGAATTGTCGATTCTCCTCTTTCCGTTCTCCTCCCTGATTGGTCAACAGAGTTCGGGTGTTCAATATGGATATACACGTATACGGGGTTGCGGACGAGCTGCAAAACTAGTGTTTTTGTCAAAATCAGAAGTCAGAGGAGCAAAAACGGTAATTTGTACGAGAATTCAGAAGCGAGAATTCGGATCATAAACGTTACTATTATATCAGCTTGGGCTCAAGGAATATTTGTCTTGCAAAGAAGCGGACATTTCTATCTCGATTCAAGGATTATATATACTTGATCAACTATAAGCACCAAGAACGTTTTTTTTTGCCGAATTTCAATTGTCAGGGGCCAAAAAAAGGCGGGGATTCAGCATGTCTCTCACTCGTGAAGCAAACCTAAACTTCAAGTTTAAACTTCAACCCGAAATGTAGGGCTACAGTACCATCTATGAACGACCTGTACTTTTAAAGCAAAGGACATGAAACCAAGTTTGAACAAGATAATAGCCTATCTAACTCATTCGAGAGTTCTAATAATAACAGATAAACAAACAGACAGACACACTTTACGAAGTTATATAGGTGTCCCGTCACTGCGTTTAGGGATTCATATATCCCGTCGCATCGGAACTATGTTTGTTTGGTCCTTGCTTTTTGATCAGTTTTTTTTTTGCAAGCCTACCGTCATAAGACCACCTAAATACTTGAGTACTTAAGTATTATCTAGATACTTGAGTACTTAAGTACTGAAGTAATTTTATAAAATTACTTATTACTAGTAGATTTTTTGTAAAGTACTTAATACGTAAACTTAAGTAAAAATTCCTGGAGTACTTGGTACTTGTACTTAAATAAAAAATAGAAGTACTTGGCACAACACTGCACGCTACTCATGTTTGTCAAGTAAGTAAATAAGCACTTGAATACTGTCAAAGTATGAACAAGAAACAGAATTCTCTTTCAGGTCGCAAATGCCAACATTAAATGGGAAGGACAGTTGACTTACTGTTTTTCGCATCTGCCAAGGAAGTCACTGGAAAAGCGTCCTCTGTAATCATCTTGTCAGAAGCCAAGTATCTGGCATCTGAACTGCTTGTGCTGATATTAGACAAATTTCCGGAGCTAAGGCCGTGGAAAAACAGCCTTGTTCTAGCAGTAAATGAAGAGTATACAAGCCCCTCCGACGAAATAATAGCAGAGGAGGTTAAGGAAATAGCAGTGATTCCCCCTCTCAGCGGTGGTTAAAAAGAGGAGAATGCAAGACCTAATACAGTTGACTTACAAACAACTTAGCCTTGAAGAAGTTGAGAGAACGGTAACAGCTGATGGAACTGGGGCAACATCAATATTTGTCGGTACAACAAGAGATCATTTTCATGATAAGAAAGTATCAAAGCTCAGCTATGAGGCTTATGAAAGTATGGCTATTAAGGAAACCAAAAAGCTGTGTCATGCAATACGCGAGAAGTGGAATGTAAATAATATTGCGATGGTTCATCGGCTTGGCGAGGTTTCAGTGAGAGAGATTAGTGTCATAATTGCTATTTCATCCCCTCACAGACGAGAGTCGCTGGAAGCTGTTAGTTTCATGATTGATAGCCTAAAAGCCAAAGTACCTATCTGGAAAAAAGAAATTTATGAAGATGGAGGTAGTGAGTGGAAAGCCAACTGTGAGTGCCATTGGAGAAAGGATTTAAAGTCAGCTGTCAAGTAATTTCTTTTAGCTCGTCAACGAGCTACCATGTTTGTCACATTGTGTGTCACTAATATTAAGCTAGATATTTTGAATGGGGTTGTTGAATTACTAAGTTTTAATTTCGGAATTTCAACCTCTTGTTGAGACCTGAAACCGTGAAACATTGGTGTGCAATATGAATGTTCTATCATTCCAGTTTGGATTGCTTCAGCCATGTCCCTGCTTGTTATGTTTTCACAGTGCCTGATTTGTTATAGCAAAGGCGTGATATATTTTCAATAAATTAGCATATAGCTATAAAAATGCGAGATCTGACGTTTAGTAATTGCTCCAGCAAACAGTCGACACATACTGATATAACGCAGCTGTTGGGTCTGGTATGTTGAAATCATTTAAAATCATTATCCCAAGAAATATTCTCGTACATTCCGCCTTTTTTATGCGTTGGCACTGAAACCTAAAAGTCCACCAGACGGCTTCACGCATTCAGCTGCGCTTGTTCTCTGCACAAAATACAAGCTTTCGAAAAGCAGGAAGAGGATGGCGGCAAGTAGTCGCCGTGTCCGAGTTTGCGCATCAATAGCTGCAAGAAAAAAAAAAAATGACAACACATATCTAGCAAATGATTTTACATCAGGTATTCCCAGTGCAGGACAAATTAGACTTCAGCAACACGATTAAAGACAGCACGTACCAGCCAGGGCAGCCTTCAAAAAGCTAACCACCAGAAACGATTATTTTTCTTCCACTAGCGGCTCTTAAAGCACCCGTGACGTCGCTTTTTTCTGATTTCTACTCGCCTTTTGACAAGCTTTATAGGAAAGCCGCTAGTTCACACCCTTTACACACTTCCAAGTAAATCCCACAGAAGGCTGACAGAAGCCCCGAAAACTGTGGCAAGTATGTCAAAGCTTCGGTCCGAGCAGATTCGTGGCACTACCTAAGCTGCGCGCAGTGTTGCCAGATTGGCGGATATTACGCCAAGCTTTTGTCGGAGACTTTTTGTAGGAGACTGGCGTAAATACTTTTGCAGCCTGCGTGTGGCGTAAAACGTGGTTTTCTTCATTTTAACAGGCGTATTTTTGGCGTGGTATGAAAAATTGACTACCTTTACGAAAATCGACTGCTTTTCAGGACAAGACCAAAGGTTTCGATGGGATCCCAAAAGTTCAATTTTGATCCAGACAATTGGGTCCTTCGCCAGATCCAGTCTTCGCCAGACTACTTGAACACTTTTACTATGAAAATTTAGAAGCAGATTAAGGCCAAATAGTTAATCATATGAGAAAACCAAGTACAGATATTGATTCAGCATGTGTGTTTACCCCTTTAAGTCAAATCTATTTTGACGAAGCAAATCGAAACTTCCTGCCTTACTTCTGCCAATTTTCTGGTATCGGTGAAATTGCGGAACTACTTGTCCGACAGAAAAATAAAGCTGAAAAACGAATTCAGCTTGTCTCCTTACCCCTATATCCAACCTCTAATCAACTTCAGATTAAACTTTTACTTTTAACAAATTTTCCGGTTTCAGCCGGATTCCGAGCGATCTATGCGTCCGGTGAGAAAATTTTTCATATACGGATTCAGCATATCTTCTTACCCGCAAATCGAAAATCTTATCAAATTTAAAGAAAACTTTTACTTTAAACAAATTGTCCGGTTTCGGCCGGATTTCGGCCGAACTAATTGTCCGGCGAGAACATAATTTTCATATTCGGACTAAGCACGTCTCTTTGCCTCTAAATCGAACCTCCAATCAACTTCATATTAAACTTTTACTTTTCACAAATTTTCCGGTTTTCGCCGGATTCCGGGTGAACTATTTGTCCGGTGAGAAAATAAATTTCATATTCGGGTTCAGTATGTCTCCTTACTCCTAATTCGACTATTTCATTAGCTTTTAAAATCTATTTTTTATTCCCCTTAATTTCAAACCCCTCCCCCACCCCTAAATATACAGCTACATAGCCCATCTTCGAACTTGACCTGTACTTTGACCTAAAGAGTCCTCATGCCAAGTTTGATCAAAATATCTCAACCCCTTCGAGAGTTATCGTGCTAAGAGACGGACAGACGGACAACTTTTGCGATGTCATAGGTATCCCTCCACTGACGTTTTGGGATCCCAAAAATCGACTGTTTTTACGTCGTTTTAATCGTCACGACCGAAGGCCGGAAAAAATAAAACCTTATGGAGGAAGGGTTTTCTGGAAGAAGGAGTGAGTTTTTAGGAGGATATTAAATAGAAAAATGAAAAGTTTGAAAAGAGAAGCTAAATTTAGAGTTGGTAAAGTGTAAAAAGATGAAGGTTTAAGACGAAAGTGTAAGTGACGTTAAAGTGGGGTAAACTGTTGGGTAGTATTAGCATCAGCTGGAGGTGGTAAGAAAAAAAAAGGCCGGAAAAATCTTTGGGGTTCTGTGTTGATAGTCATTGAGTTCTTGGGAGGTGTAGATTTTTCTGGCGTATTTTTCAAAGGGCGCGCCTTATTCTTTCTTTAGAACGATCTGGCAACGCTGTTTGCGCTGAACGAAACTCGGCCATTTCTGTTTTCCTAGTTAGAAAGTTTTTTAGAAATGTCGCGCTACTCAATTTGGCTACTCAATTGGCTACAATTAGTTTGCACTCGTTTCGTTTTCGGAATCCACAGAAAGGAAAACTGACGAAGTAAACATATGGCTTTTACATGAAAACCAGAGGGCATTTGCACATCATTTGCTTCCAGATTCTCAACTTTGGTTCGGGAGTCGAGGGTTCGATCTTGTTCAGACAGAAGTATTCTCCTAAAACATAGTATACAAACGAAAGACTGATTGACATTCCGGGTAGGAAATAAATTATGTGTGAATTAAAAGTTAGCAAGTGGGAATACGCAACGTCCGTTGAGAAAAGGAATGAACGAGCATAGTTACTAGCACAGATCCTTGAATGGTAGGCTAAGAGTTAGGAAGCCATAGCAGAAGACTTACAACTGAAAACATTTCCTTTCACGACTTAACTTTTCACAATGCTCAGTGCTCTTAATTTACCTGCACAAGCATTTAGGATTCTACTTGGCGATTTGATCGAACAACTTTCAAGAAGAAAAGTCATCGCAGACATGAATTCCAGCTGAATGGTGGGTGATTCTCAGAATACACTGGCAGATCTTTTAAAACCAGAGTGATGGACTGTTGGCTGAAGTGGTACTGAGCGAATCTATTAATGGTTTTGAGAACTCCTTCGACAATCTTTACGCAGAAATATACTGCGACGAAAAGTATTAAAAACGACTGTTGTAAAGACCAATGGCCTATTTTTATGGCACTTGCAGCCTCTGGCTCAAGTGCCATATACCGATCGCAATTCCGTCTGTCGGTCGGTCCGGATTTTTTGTCCCACTTGTTCGAGTTAGAGTAATTCCAGATGTGCTAGTACGATGAAACTTGGCAGGCATATCAGGGACCCGACCAAACTAACCTGGAAATAATCAGTTTCCCGATCCGACCATCTGCGGGGGACTGGATGGCCGAGGAATCTGAGAAATTTAGGGCAGTTTGTCACGGTTTTTCGAGTTGGGGTACTTCCAGATGTGCTAGGAGGATGAAACTTGGTAGGCATATCAGGGACCCAAACTAACTTGGAAATAATCGGTTTCCCGACTATCTGGGGGGGGGGGGGGGTGGAGGGCAGGGGAATCTTGAAAATTGAGTAGTGCGTAACTTTTGAAGGGATGATCGGGTTGGAATGAAACTTGATTACAGGATAAACGACATATTTCTGATGTCCCACTTCAAGTCCGGACCGGATTCGGTAGCTATGGGGGAGATGGGGGGGGGGGAGACCTGAAATCTCGAGAAACGGTTAGAATTTGAAAACTTGCGGGGAAGAACAAGCATCTGCCCCAGAAAAATCATTTACACAATTGGACTGGATCCGGACCCTTGGGTGGTGGGGTGGGGGGAGATTGCCTGAATTCCGGTGATATCAGTTTTGGAGATTTTCGCGACGAAACTTGGGAGGCATATCAGAGACCCGACCAAAGGGGGGAATCTTGAAAATTGATTAGTGTGTAACTTACGAACGGGTGATTTGGAAGGAAACTTGATGAGTGAATCAAGGACACAGCTCTGATGTCCTATTTGAAGTCCAGAACGGATTCGGTAGCTATGGGGGAGTTGGGGGGGGGGGAGGAGACCGGAAATCTCGAGAAACGGTTAGAATGGAGGGCTCGGATTGAAGCTTGCTGGGAAGAACAAGTATCGGCTCAGATAAATCATTAACATATTGGACTGGATCCGGACCCTTGGGAGGGGGGGGGGAGGATCTCAATCCGGAACACTGAGTTATGCGTAACTTTGGAACGGGTGTGAGTGAAATTTAATAGTAGAACAGAGGAGATTTTTCTGCTGATCTTTTTCATGTCCGGACCTGATCTGAAAACAGTGGAGGGGGGGGGGGGGAGGATACGTGACTGGCTGATACTGGAGAGATTGGTATGGAACTTTGTGGGAATAACAAAGAAATGCTCTGGATAAATCTTTTTCAGAGCTGGATTGACTCCTGCGACTGTGGGGGACTTTGAGGGGGGGGGGGGGATTCCGGTGATTACGAGTTAAGGTACTTCTAGATGTGGCAGGACGATGCAACTTGGCTGGAATGTTAGCCATTCGACAAGATTGGCTTAGAAATCGCCACTTTCCAAATCCGACTATTCCTTAAAGTACCAATCTTGACCACAAAGTAAGACAAATACTTTTAAGCGAAATTAAATTTTCATGACCCCCATGAGCCCATTATCATTTTTGCCTCAAGGGTTTTGCATACAATGAAGTTAAAGCTCCCTTAAAGTGCGCATGTTAACTGCAAAGTCGAAAAGTAATCTTTTATCAAATGATTCACCTCAGCTTATGACAGCGGATTCAACAGCTATGGGGGAGTTGGGAGGAGGGGATCGGAAACCTCAAGAAACGGTTAGAATGGAGTAGGAGTTAAACTTTCTGGGAAGAACAAGTATTTATTCTAGATAAATCGTTTGCACAGCTGGACTGGATCCGGGCACTTGGAGGGGGGGGGGCGTGGAGGGGGGCCTTCCCGAGGGGGGGGGGGTTCTCAAGACGAAACTTGGCAGGCACACTAAGGACCCGATCAATCTTACAGAGCCCTTACCTACTACATACAGTTGCAAGTGCCATATGAGCTTACAGCTCTTGTTTCACATGGTATTATTATTATCATTACGAGTCGTCGGAATCAGCTAAACGTATCCTCACACATGAGAATTCAGTGAAGTTTGTTTAAATGAAAAGCAAACTTGTTTGTGTGTCATTGAATTATTTTGTAGCGGGTTTTTTTTTGTCCACTGTCTGCTGTAGTTTTGACGTTCAGAATATCTGCGGCCGTCCCCACAGCGTTAATTCTACTATGACGCGGGAAATTTTAATCTCAACACAAACGCGGCTTTTCAGTTGGCAGCGTTGAGATTGGTGAAGATTGCTTAGTGCCTGAACAAAAGAAAAATCATAAATCTTTCTCGTAAGGCATGCACAAAATTACAAGCGCATAGAGGTAACACAAATCACACGGAAATCCCACTATTTGAAATCGATTATTCCTGAATAGCGGAACAACGAAGTAACGCATTTTCAGCGGGTCTTCAAGCCAATTTAAGTGAATAAGTGATGGGTAAATAGATTGTCCTATCCCAGCCCTTTTCGGTTAAACTTTAAAGAGGTCGGCGCTATCAATGTATGGCTGTACGACTTACCAATAGGTTACAGTATTATTTCAACCTGGGGGTGCAGCGTCTGTTTCATAGGGCAGACATCATTCTCTGAATCTTCAAACCAAGCAGCTCTATCATCTCACTACACACACTTAGCTCCTCTGATAATAAGTCCTTGGCAGTTTTGGAGTTTGCGCAGTAGTTGGACACAAATTCAAAGTGCTCCACTGCTAGCTTAGTGTTATGAATCAGTTTCTTCGGATCGCTGGTGTGGAATTTGCTGATGAACCGTCCAAGGTAAAACTGAGAGAGAAGGACGGGGCGAATGTCGTCGTCAGCTAGTTCTGATGGTAATTTACCATTTCTGAAAAAGAAAATGTTCCACTATTACTCAAGTCTACGAGCTACGGTATGTAATTTTGACCTGTCTTCTGTTTATTGATGTAGTTTATTTATAATAATAATAATATATTTGCAAATTGAATGGCAGGCCGTTAAGCCTCTACAAAATTCTCAATTTGCATTTCTTCTAAATTTGCACAAGGAGAAAATGTCACTTGAAGAATACTCATCAACTTCCTTCTTGAATGTCAGTAGGTTTGTGGAGCCGATTACTCTCTCTGGTAAGTTGTTCCATTGCTTGAACTTGATTATTTAATTTAGAAATTTTTAATGTTATCAGATAAGTAATATTGACCTGTCGAGTTGATCGATAGTGCTTGAAGTGTCTTTATTTGAATTGACATATCCAAAGCTATTTTTATGTATTTAAAGATATTACGGATTAGAACGTCATTTACAAGTCTTTAATTCATGTGAGCCGAGAAGGTGGGAGACACCATCATTTTTCGATGGTTCGAATTTTTACGAACACACTGTTACCTCCGTTTTCTTCAAAATCCTCACGGTAATATATATAATTTACTTGAACACAATTCACTCTTGAAAGCAAGGTCGTCATTGCTCATTAACTATTCATTGATCTCCCGCCGGAGGTCAAAAGAGTTACTAAACCTTCGAGAAGATCGAGTGGCGTGTAAGAGGATTGAAACAACTAAGTATATCACCATATGAACATTTAGATATGTCGGAAGAGGAAACCATCGGCCACTTTGACATTTGTTGGTCTCTGAAGCTGAATATTAATTAGCTCAATTTCAGAATCTTTGATTGAGGGAATTTAGTATAATTTACGGCCTTTGTTTATTTTGATCTAGTTTACATCCTTTCTTCTTTGGACTTACGGGAATTAACAAGAAAAACAGAAAAGAAAACACTAAAAGAAATAGATAAACCTATAATAATGATTTTGATTTTTTCTACACATTTTGCATAAGACTGGCTGTATCCCCCCCCCCCCCCAGAAACATACAAAAATAATCATTTTGATAGACTTTTCCCTCTGATCTATGTTTTTTTTGTACTTTACTGTTTGACCCGCAAGCAACCCCCCCCCCGAAATAAATTCCTGGATACAGGCCTGCCTGCTACAATAAAAACATTTTGTTAGATCCATAGTCAAACTATGATCCCAACCTCCCCATATCGGGCGCTTCCGACCCGCGCCACTAGACGACCCAGCGGTCGGATCGAGTCGTGGCTTCATCTTGGGTTTCATCTTGGTGGGGGGTTCTAGACGTTGCAAGTGCTAGAATGCTTACGATGCAACTCCTTTCAGTGTCCTTTTCGCGATACCAGGCGCATTTCACGTCAGTTGTAGTTCCTCACAGAACATCCCTGAACTGATGCAGTCTAGTCAGCATAGTTGAAAATCTTTCCAGCATAATGATTTCAGCGTTTTAATGTCGTAATTTTCTCCATTGTTAAGGAACGTTCACACACGGTCCGATTTTCACAATCGGCTGCTAATTAAATAGAGCGTGTTCCATCCTACTTACCGTAGTTACTACGCATGACGTCACGAACTCTGGCTTTTTGCCGTCAAGGCTGGAACGATTTTTCTATTTTCAAGCAGGATCTCACGCCAGGGGCGAATCCGACCAATCAGGTTACAGAGGTGCGTAGTTACTACGCTTACTACGCTCCCGATCATGGTAAGCAAATAGTAACTATTAGTTACTATTCCGACAAGGTTGGAACGGTCAGCGTAGTAACTTTCCGTGAGGATGGAACGGAAACAGTAACTATTAGTAATTATTTTTAGAAGGGTGGAACACGCTCATAGTAACCTAAATTTCGCAAACGTATTTTCGGATGCGAAATCGTATCGGACTGTTCGTTCATGCAGCTTTAATGTCGTAACTTCTGGCGCAGGTCTATTATAACATTGGGAAGCATCAGAGTAAAATAACACCACGAAGTGGCGCCAAGACTTTAAAAAAGTGCCACACACTCGACTAGCAGCGACACTAGCATCATTATCTATAGATAAGGTCCCTACGAAAATTAAATCACTCATGCACCAGCGCTGGCTCCTACGAATACATATTCCGAAACACAGCAAAAAAAACAAAAAAAAAAAACAGATACAACCCCGGTTTCCTTGATTTGTGAAGACCGCGAGCATGTTCCACCCTACTTACCGCAGTTACTACGCATGACGTCACGAATTTTGGCCAAGTTGACGCCAGAGACTCTTCATCAACGCTATGGTATTGTTTATTTATTATTACAGTAGAGGTATGTTTATTGAACGTTTGTTAACTTTAAACAGTGCCATTTTCCTGCTGAGAGAAAAGTCGAGTACCAGTTGGCCAAAGTAGCTAATTAAGGGACCGTGGGAACACCTGAATAGGGATTTTGGATCTTCATTTTATCATTGAGCCCAAACTGTACTGTTCAAATTTAAGTAACTGTGAAATAACTGGCGTTTTCACCCTTGGGGTTCTGATCCCAAGCCCTAAGGCTGACTAATCTTAGTCTTTCGATCGTAGTCTTTCGTTTGGTAGTTCGATTTACCTTACTATATTAATCTTTCGGTTCGCCAAAAATCGAAGGTATTCCAATTGGTTCGGCTTGGCTCCACTGTAATTCTCGTCAAATTGTCGTCTACTTCTCCAAACCGCTCTTCCGTTCCTTGCTTCTCCGCTACCACAGATTCCTTTTGTTTTGCACGGATCCTGTAACAGGGCGGATACTCCAAACCTGAGCATCCAGAGTGCTTAACCAAAATCCAAATCTCCAAGTGAAAATTCTTTTACATATATTATGTTTTCCGAACCATATGAATGAACTTACTTCTGTTTTCTTATCGATAATTAATTAGTAATGACCAACCAAATGTCTCAACTGTTCAAACAAGCAGACCTCTACTGTACCATTCGCTTGACATAGTGTTCTTCCAACAGCCCCTTTATACAACCCCTTTGAGGGTCTCACTGCCGGTTGTTTTCATTAAAACCGTCTCTTTCTCTCTCTCTACGTGGGCTTAGAATCTCTGAAAAAAACCGCAGAGCTTCAAGGAATATTTAGAATATTGGATCAATGTGGGAAGTGAAAGACTAATTCCCGCCAATGTGCAAAATGGCTTTAAACGAGACAACAGCGAGAAGATGCACTTACTTGTCCTTGTACAGATCCTGGAAATCTTGAAAGGTTTTCACTCCCTTCTCAGCGATATGATTCGCTTTCACCATCGCAGCCAGAGCACCTTCCTGCTGGACCTTCTTCATGCTGTCGATCTTCTCCAACTTCAGGTTGAACAAGGTGGAATAAGTTTCTCCTAGTTCAAACAAAACTTGTCTCGCGACAGCCATATAGACTTTCTTGTTCATTCCTTTGAGTATCTCTTCGAGCATGTCAATGCGACGCTTGTGCATTCGGCATTCCCTATAAGTGTAAAGCAGAACTGAAGGCTATTCCATTAGTTTATTCTAAAAAATGTGGTGCCATGACCTAGCCCTTTGCCTCCGAACAAATTATCAACGCTGCTACCCTGGATGGCTTCAAAAAAGGTGTGGACGAGGACTGGGGAAATGCTGAATGTCGGCTGAACTGAGATGCCAGTGAGCTGATGTGACAACAAGGTCTACCAACCAAGGAATGTCGGCTACACTGGAGTGCCAGCGATGTAACAACACCGATCTAAAAATCAAGCCGCCAACCAGCGAGAGACTCAATAGAAGGATCGCACCACCTTGTCTCGCTGGAAGTGCGTTTTAAGGTAATTAAGGTAGTATTCCTGGCTCAGTACTTGAGATTGAGCTCAAATAAGGCCGTTAAGCTTCTTACTTTGCAAGAAACCAAGTTTATTTAGCGATAAATTTCGATACCACAAATCTAACTTAAAGGACCTAACTTACCTGTAATACTGACGCAACACACTACCATAATCACTCCATATATTTCTAAACCCGGAGACCCCAATTTATTACAATACATTCTAACCCCTCTAACAGAACCACGCTGATTTCTCACTTGCCGTGTTTAGTTACCTTCTATGTGTATCACCCTGTCGGCGGTTGTCTGCGAGAAGTTTTTCCATCAGAAAAAACGGATATGTAAATTTTTTCCCTGTTTTCGCTGTAACTCAACGGGTTTTGGAAAAGGCTTAAAACAACCAAAACCGTGGGTTATTCATTGAAAGCCCAGCCTAGTTTTAAAGTATTCAAATCTTTTAAAATACTGTAAAGTGAAGAGTAAATAGTGCGAGGGGTCCTTTGACGAAAGCTCTCAGCGAAATTTTGAGAATAAAAATATGTCGTCCAGATGTATGCTATTTACAGTTTTATTTGATTTTCCTATGTCCTTTTTTTTTACTTTCCGGTCGTCTCCCCACGGCCACTCTGTTCCCTAATGTCCAATGGCTGACGTCTTTGTCAAAGTTAGAATGAACCGTTCTAAAATGACGGCTCCTTAGTAATAATAAATAATAATAATAATTTAGTTGTGACCCACTATACAAGAAAAGAAGCGGAGTAACTTAAGAAAAGGATTTTTGTCCCCTCCCCATGAGTAAAAAACGTAACTGTTAATACACCAAGAATCGTGTTCGCTAATATTATATTTATATTACATTTATTTATTACCCACTTACATCAAAAAGATTAATAGTGGAGTATAAACTTGAAGAAGGAAAAAAACGAAAAAGACGTAAAACAACAAGTAAAGTCAACAAAACATTAATCAAACAAACGGATCAAACCGTGGTGAGGCGACAAACGCCGATACGCTGTTTCTGAGAGCCTTTTGTGTAGATCAGTCAGCTTCTCAGTAATGCTCGGAAGATAAAACTTTTTAACTATCTTTCGATTCTTGTACCACAGAGGAAGATAGAGAAGAAATTTACAGAATCGGAAGTAAGAAGATCGAATATCGCTAATGTCTTTTTTCTTAAATATAGGGTAAAGCCCAGAAAGGTAAAGAACAGAATGATCGGAGAAAGTAGAGTAAAGCTTACCAAGGGGGACACGATTGTATTTCCCACGATTGGCTACAATTTTAGAGTAACCAATCTGGATTTTCACTCCAGCATCCCGGACAGCGCGCTCCCGCAGAGTTTTAAGATTTTTTTTAAGTGTAATACCCAGCCACCGAATCGAATCTACATGAGGGATAGAGACATTTTGAGAACTTAGAGGTCTAGTAGAAGAAGGAACGTTGAAAGAAAGATACTCGCATTTATCAGCATTAAGCGAAAGACCGATTTTAGTAAAAGAAGAAGAAACTTTATGAACCATCTGCGAAAGACTGAATTGCTTGCGTTTTTACGTTTTTTACTCATGGGGAGGGGACATAAATCCATGGATGGCCTAGGGTCCACCAAAATTAAAAGACGGTACTGTGTATTAGCGACTTGAAGTTATACTAAAACAAAGTTTTATAAAACAAAGTAGCCACCTTCAGGAGAACATTTTTGCCAAATTGGGTTTTAACCACCCGCTCATCCGGGTACCGATAGCGCGCTCAGTGCTGAGCTGTTTGATTTTGTGTTGTTGTTGTTTTGTAGTTTACGTTCCTTTTCTTTTTTCTTAAGTTACTCCGCTTCTTTTCTTGTATAGTGGGTCACAACTAAATTATTATTATTATTTATTATTACTAAGGAGCCGTCATTTTAGAACGGTTCATTCCAACTTTGACAAAGACGTCGGCCATTGGACATTTGGGAACAGAGTGGCCGCGGGGAGACGGCTGGAAAGTAAAAAAAAAAAAAGAATATCGGAAAAACAAATAAAACTGTAAATAGCATACATCTGGACGACATGGTTTTATTCTCAAAATTGTGTGAAGCTTCAAAATGATATTTATCATTTTTCAAGACATGGTAGACTCTCAGGCCTACCTTCTGTTTTTCGTTGTTTTTTTTTTCGCTTGGTTATTCCGCTTTTTAACCACTGCGCGTTTAGTCTTCGAATATTGTGCTTCCAGCCACCGCAGGGAGCAGGACGGCTGGATTGAGTCGACAAGCGCTAACAAGAAAATCGCTAATTTCATGTGGCAAGTAATGGCATTTTCGAAAACCGATATTACTCAGCCATTTCATCGCAACAAGATAATTAGTAGTAAGAGTTGTGGTTTAATGCACCTCATCGTTTTTTTTAAAGTCAGAACTGGAATACAGCAAATGCATGACCGAGGTTGGAAACTGGAACGGTAATCTCTTTAATAAACGTTTAAAGCACATCTCTTACTCAAAATGATCTTTTCACTATGAAACGGATCAGAAAAAAACATTTATCGGCCGAAAAGGAACTAAAATCGTAGGCACACAACGAAACAACGGAGAAAGGTAGGGATTTTAGAAGCTTATAATCCCATAAGATGCTAGGTATATATCAAAAGGCAGAATGCGAAAGAGGGGTCCTCTAAGGTGAAAAGTGTTCAACGATTTTGCTCGTCGAACATTTTGTCCTGTCAGCTTACCTCTCATTATCCAGCTCGAATGTGGCCAGCGAACGAAACAGGTGACTGTGCTCTTGCACAATCTCGAAATAGTCCGAAGCCTTCTCATCAGGGGCATAGTAAGCCTTTGCTGCGTTTAGCATTTTCTGCCCATGCAGGAAGAATGCCCTAGCTTCCTCGAAGGTCTTGGCTGGCTCGCAAGGAATATCTTCAAAGTTCGCTATACCCTCCACTGGGAAACGCGGGCAACTAAAGTCCAATTCCGGCTTTTCTGTTGGGATGTTCTGAATTAGTTCCCAAGAATAGTCGATGATTAGTAGATCGTACTTCGCCCAGCATCTTTGGATATCCGCGAGGCGGTAGCGATATCGCTCAAACCTGCAAGGAGGAATTAATTAACTGACCGCAGAAATAGTCTTTCACAAAATTTTGGAGCAAAAATTATGAGCGTGTTCCACCTGCTTACCATAGTTACTACGCATGACGTCACAAATTCTGGCGTTTTACCGTCAAGGTTGGAACAATTTTTCTATTTTCCAGCAGAATATCATGCCACGGGCGAATCCGACCAATCACGTTACAGAGATGCGTCGTTACCTCACTACACTCCCGAGCACGGTAAGAAAGTAGTTACTATTTCGAGAAGGTTGGAACGGTCAGCCTAGTAGCTTTTTACGAGGTTGGAACGAAAATAGTAACTAATAGTTACTATCGTCAGAAGGGTGGAACACGCTCAATGTGTTGTCCCCAGATAGGCCGTCTATTCCCCCCTCCCGTCTTCCGTACGTCGGTCCGAGAGGAACTCTGGCAATCAATTTTCTCCATATCAGGATAATCCTTCTGCCCAATTTTTACACAGTTTCATCTCATGAATTATTTCTGGTCACATCTTGTAAGTGAATCAATCAAGTTAAGTTGTTTCATGACTGTGTATTTTTCGTAAATATTTTATTCCTCTTCTGGCTTTAAGCTATTTGGAAAAATAAAATTGATTGATTCATTGAAAAACGGAAAGTCAGCGCCGTTTGTACAGGAGAATTAATTCCGGGATACCCTATGAGCTGCATCACCCGTGTTTTTTTCTTCATTTCTCGTCTCTCTTTCCCTTCTTACATCAACACCCTACCCAGCCAGCTTATGACGTCTTACTTCAGTTTTTAGCTACATGACGGCTTTTTAGATACCATTTGGCGTTATTTGTTAAATTATATGTCACTGATTCTAGTTCTTTATTCAACTTTCACAGCCGTTTATGATTTGTAGGTTATTGTTCAACTGCGATTTTGAAGCGGTGAGTTCTACCATTTGTCTAATTTTTTGAAGAAGTTGATTGTTTATGTTTGCAAGTATTAGTTGCGTTTTTGTTCGACTTTTCACTCGCCTTTTCGACGGCTTTTTGCTTTTTTTATGTTTTCGTAAAATCGACTTTCGTCTTTTCCCTCGGCTTTTTGCAAAAAGGCAAGCTTGGTAGGAGACCAAGTTACGCTCTCCTTTTGGCTTTTGCTTCGCAATTTTTATCAGTTTACCCCAAAATCCAACAAAAGGTGGAATTGAGCCAAATCATTTGCAGTATTTGAAGACTATCCCGAATATTTAAGATGGACTGTTTATAGTAGAGATAAAATACAAGTAAAATGGCATTTCTCAACACTGTGTTTACATCCAAGAAAAGAGAGAAGTCCTTAGTAGAACGGCGACTTGCAAAAACGCGAAAATGTTCAAAAAGGCCTGAAAAATGCTAAAAGCTAAGCCGAAAAGGGAAAGGCAATAGCCGAACAAAAACGCATCTATTATAAACAATAACAGAACACTGTAACCCGGCAATGAACAAGAAACAGTAAGCCCGGTCCCTTGTCCTTGTCCTTATCTGGTTGTCCCTGTCCTTTCATATCAAACATGGAAAACAAAACAACGCACAAGTCTTCCATTTTTATACTTGTGTTTCATTCTGTTTGCTCTGCACTATATTCTATACGACGACGTCCCAAACACTCGAGTGAACCTCGAGAAGAGCAAGAAACGTCACCCAAACGAACCCTCAAAACTGATTCAAATCCTGTGTGAACCAATCAACAACGTTTGTTGACGTTTCTGGCTCTTAGCTGGGTGCACGGCGTATCTTTCACACCTGTGCGACAAGCTCTCACGCTGGATGCTTACGCTATTTACGTTTTCCTTTCTCGGTTTCGTATGCT
Source organism: Branchinecta lynchi (assembly GCA_023053575.1). NCBI lineage: Eukaryota > Metazoa > Arthropoda > Branchiopoda > Anostraca > Branchinectidae > Branchinecta > Branchinecta lynchi. The sequence goes on from JAKZAP010000003.1 coordinate 30,318,049, forward strand.
GAATTCTCGTTTCTTTCACCATTACTAAGTTTCTCTTCATCGTTAGTAGGTTTCAATTCAATTCAATTTCAGTTCAATTATATTTAAGAAAGCCATAACACGGACAAGCCGACTAGTAGGTTTCGAGCGTGTTCCACCCTTCTAACAATAGTTACTATTAGTTACTATTTCCGTTCCATCCTCACTAAAAGTTACTACGCTGACCGTTCCAACCTTGTCGGAATAGTAACTAATAGTTACTATTTGCTTACCATGCTCGGGAGCGTAGTAAGCGTAGTAACTACGCATCTCTGTAACGTGATTGGTCGGATTCACCCCTGGCGTGAAAGCCTGCTGGAAAATAGAAAAAATCGTTCAAGCCTTGACGGCAAAAAGCCAGAATTCTTGACGTCATGCGTAGTAACTACGGTAAGTAGGGTGGAACACGCTCTTCGTGTCACATCAAAAAATCTCCGGTTTGTCTTCAAAAACTTCCATTTTTCACTGAAAATCTGATGCGTATGCGTCGACGTAACCTCTGCGTTCCGTCACCGAAAGCGGGACGCAGAGGTTGCATAGCTCTGTGTGAGCCTTTAGTCATCACGAGTATTCAAAGACAAATGCAATCGAGCAAAAACAACGGCTAATTCAATCCCTTAAACGCCAGCAAAAACAGAAATTACGACTAATTTAGTCCTGTTATACGTCATTTTGCACGACTTTTCCCACATTCCGCAGAAAGCTTCCCACAAACACGCAAAGGAAAAGGGGACACTTCCTCCAGATTCAAAAAGTTCAACAGAAATTCGGTTACTTGTTACTTCCCTGTTTCACCGTGCATAGAACAGAACCAAGAAAAAATAGTCAGATAGAACCTCTGTCTTTGGTAGGCTACCACGCAGCGACTATGAATACCCCGACCAAACTGAGCGGGCCTAGGGGTATTTACTGTAGCTTTTTACCCGTCTACTCTACTTCCGTCTTCGCCGTTGCTCATCGTAGAGAAAGACAATGCAGGAGGCGTACTCCGCGCGCTGGCCCGCTCTTGAGCGCGTCCAAAGAACCAATCAGCTTTGTCTTCCACTTTTCCTCAAGGTGGTTTCACAGCGATATAGCTAATTGTACAGGTAACGAAACATGATGTGGCGCGAACCTCCGCTCGTTCACAGCGGAAAAGGTACGGGGAAATACTCGACTCCGCATAGTCATAGTACAGAGATAGGGAGTGGAGGTTCTATCTGATTATTTTTTCTTTACAGAACTGTCCCGACTAAACCCGCTTTCAAATTGACGCGTAGTTGCGATGCGTCGCGTATGTGTTTATCTTGCGTTGCGTACAGGTTGAATAGCGTATCTTTCACACCTGCGCGAGAACATATCACACTGGATGCGTATTTATGTTTTCCTTTTGCGGTTTCTTCTGCCAAATTTTCATTTCTTTCATTAATTTTTTAATCACCATTAGTAGGTTTGTCTTCGTCATTAGTAGATGAAGGAAGGAAGGAAGGAAGGAAGGAAGGAAGGTGATAGTAGATGATTCTCCAGTTTCTCTTCAAAACTTAAATTTGTCACTGAAAAATCTAATGCATAACGCGTTGACGCAACGAAAGAATATAACTTGGTTCTGTTCTTGTCTTGCGTTCCATTTGTCTGCGTAAGCTCTGCGTTGCGATGACGCAGAAGTTGCGTGTCTTATTTCAATTTCAATTTCTTTTATTTAACGGTTTTTGAAAACCATAAAAAACAAAGCAAAAATAAAACACTCGAAACGAACAGTACACTAAACTAAATCAATCAGGTCGAACGGGCTCCAGGTGAAACCTGGGTCACACGCAGAGACCGCTCCCATTCCAGCCACACAGGCAGAGACAACCTCAAAAGCGGGGCAGATGCAGCCCGCACAAGTGGATTAGACGACCTGAGAATCCTATTCTGCAGAGAAAGAATGTTTCTCCTCTTTAGTTCAGGAAAAGAAGGAAGTCCCGCCACCACAAACATACCAGAAGCACTGCAGTTTCTAGGCAGACGATGCAGCCACCTGAAAGCATTGTTATACAGAACCCGAAAAGACCTGTCAGTTTCCCCAGAGATGCTGGTCACAAGGGCCAGGCAGTAAATTGGAGTGCAGTAGGCCCTGAAAAGAAAAGATTTTATGTCCTCTTCACATGAAGAGAATTTTCTAATCAGTATATTTGCACGGACACACAGCGACCTCGAAACGGCTGTTACGTGCTCCTCGTCAGTCAGTTTAGACGTCAGGTGGAACCCGAGGTATTTAAATGACGTCACAAACTCGAGAGTGACACCATTGAGTATGGCGTCCGGGATGCGTTTTAGTCGAGCTCCTTTCGGAAGAAACGCCATACACTTCGTCTTCGTGGTATTGAACACAATATCGTGTTCAGCGGCAAACCTTTCACAAACAAGCAGCAAGCTATTCAGCGCAGCTACAGTTGGGGCCAAAAGAACTAAATCGTCAGCATAGCTGATATTGTTAAAACACTGACCATGAATACCTGTTTCAGACAGCTCCTTATTCAGCTCGTCAACATACAAGTTATAAAGGAGTGGAGAAAGAACACCACCCTGGCGTACTCCATTGCCCACTGGGAAATATGAGCTATAGCATCCACTCCATCTAACCCGAAACTTCTGTACAGTAAACCACGATCCAAGAACCCGAATGATTCTCGGGTCAACCCCTTTTAGTCGCAGCTTGTCAAGAAGTTTCGCGTGATTAACACGATCAAACGCAGCCTTAGCATCCAAAAAACACGCAAATACGGGTGTTGAAAATAACCAGTAGAACTGGATCACACACTTCAGTAAATAAATACACAGGTCAGTACCCAGGCCAGCTTTGAATCCAAACTGGGAATGTGAAGATCTTATCGTAGGTTCAATCGACTCATAAAGGCATTTTTCAAAAATTTTCGAAACTACCGCAGCTGGAGCAATCGGCCTGTAATTGCTAATTGACGTTTGGTCACCTGATTGGGATTTAGGAATAGGGACCAGGCAAACTTCAGTTAAAGAATCGGGTACAAAACCATGATTGAGGAAACCATTAAAAAGAGCAGTAAGTAAACATACCATTATGGGCCCGCCATGCTTAAGGTGGTCCGCTGTGATCCCGTCGAGTCCCCCAGATTTACTCCCAGTGAGCCCAGAGACCGCCTTTGCCGTGTGGGCAAATGTGATCAGCTGCTCAGTAGGTGTAAAACCGGGATTCTCACTCAAACGGGACGTTGATGCTGCTACATCCGATGGCACTGACGAGAAGACTGCCCCGAAGTGTCGACTCCACAATTCTGCTATTGCTTCCGATCCTTTAGCATCAGCTATCTGATCAGATGGCTTAGGGGCAGATGCTTTATTAAGGCGAGAAACACGAGCCCAAAACTCACGAAACCGGGATCCCGAAAAACTCAGTGCAAGTGCACTGGTGCGAAGCTGCGTAGCGTTCCTCCTGCACCATTTCAGGGCATTTTTATACCTACAATTAAGTAATCTTCTTGCTCGGTCCACGGCATCTCCCGTCGGCCGGCCTTTCTGTACCCAAAGCAAGAAAGCTTGTTTTGCTGCCAAATAATGAGGTTTGACGTAGCGACTCCATCCTGGAACTTTAGTACCGTAGCTATGCGAACCAGCATTTCCAGGGGACCGTATAGGGAGACATTTACATGCACTAACTACAAGGATAGCCAGAAGCAAAGAATAAAGTGAGTCAAGAGCTTTGGCATGCAAAGGGCATGCTTAGTGTGAAAGGCTCCACGCGTCAATGTGAAAGCGACTTAATCCTGCCGAGAGACGACCAGCGTCGGGCGTTCCCAGACTGGAACTCATGCCAGGACTTTCGGCACTATCATCAATTCGATACTGAATACTTTGAGGTTTTTCGAAAATCAGGTTAAAAGGCGACAGCCAAACTTCTGGCGAAAGCAGAACAGAATCGTCCACTGATGCAGCATTAAAGTTACCTCATGAGAAACAAAACGTTAAAGACCGCGAAAACGTTAAATACCGGTATTCGAATTCCTTTGTACCATATTTCACTGAGAAGATTAACAAAAACAAGTGAATTCTAAGTGATTTATTTTGTTTTATGTAATAATTGTATGTATTCAAGTATTTTACTCAAGTATTCAAGTATTTAATGTAATGGTCGACTACATGTGCCGAAAATTTATCCCGATAAAAAAGGAAAAAAAATAAGTAAACCGCCTTCAGCACCTTACCTTGGAATTTTCATCTGGTCAGACTCGCTCACTTTGTATTATATTATACACTGACCTCAGTAAAAGAAGCAAGAACAAAGTTCCTGATATCCTTGGTGCTTTAAAAGCACAAAACAGAAACTGCCGAAAAGCTATTTTTTTCATAGGCCTACTTACTCTTCATTATTCTCTTCGACTGTCCTTCCAATCTTATCCATCATCCACGATCCAGCGGCCAGATGATGACGAGCTTCCCTACAAATAAGGTTCAAGGTATCTTTATTTACAAACAAATGTATCTTTAGCACTTTCCGCTGCTGAGAGCGGAGCTTGAGCGCATACGAAAAAAGTAAAACCAAAAATAATTCAATATGACGAATTAAACCCAATAACTCCACATCCGCTAAATAATCATACATCTAACCGAAAGCAAGGCTAAGGCACAGTCACAATTAAACAAAAATAACTATATAAAGAAGAAATAAAAGCATACAAAGATGGGGTATGATACAAGATAACAAAATAAGAGAAAACCGGTAGTGAGAATCACTTACCAGGCCCGTATCCAGGAATTTATTTCGGGGGAGGGGGGGGGGGGGTGCTTTTCGGGGGGGGGGGGGGGGGTAGCCTGCGGGTCGGACAAAAAGTACAAAAAAGACATAGATCAGAGGGAAATCCTATAAAAATGACTATTTTTGTGAATTTCGGGTTGGGGGGGGGATCAACCCATTAACCCCCCCCCCCGGGATGGCAGCTATTCCTACCGTTAAAGGACCCCTCGCACTATTTACTCTTCAGCTTACAGTATGTTAAAATATTTGAATTAAAACTAGGCTGTGCTTTCAACAAATAACCCACGGTTTTTGCTGTTTAAAGCTTTTTCCGAGACCCGTTGACTTGTAGCGAAAACAGGAAAACAATTTAAATAACCGGTTTTTCTGACGGAAAAACTTCTCGCAGACAACCGTCGACAGCTTGATACACTTCGAAGGTAGCAAAACACGGCGAGTGAGAAAATCAGCGTGGTTTTCTTAGAGGGGTTAGAATGTACCTTACGAAATTTGGGTCTCCGGGTTTAAGACAGCTCCTTTAAATCCATAATTAACTTCACACTTTCCCAGTGAAGAGGAATGAGATACCGAAGACAGAACTTGGACCTTTCAGTAAAAGCTAAATTAACAAATTATCCAGCGGATGCAACTGAAAGATATGTTAACTCGTTTGTGCCGTACTTTGTTCGTTCTTTTAATAGTTCTTAGGCGTGTTTATCTGGTAGTATTTGTCATTGGCCATTTTATATCCAGTTGAAAGTGCTATGTTGACTTACCTTTGCTACCTATCTTTGCTATTTTGGTGAATAAACGATATATATATATAAAAACCCAAGGCATTCGTAATTTATCTTTGGATCGCGTTTCAATCTGAGAGGAATCAGAACGACACAAAAGATTCATTGATGAACAGTATTCGGGTAGCTATGATCTATCAACCTTCATTCCAACAAGGATTACTATAAATATTGCATGGCACTTCTTACTGGAAGAACTTTGTGTAATTTATAAACAGAGTCTCGGTTGAAGTTTTATTGGGGAACTTGAACGGGGCTGGAAGAAACAATTTAGGAACAAAATAATAAATACAGAATAATGAATAAAGACCCAGCATGCATGTTCACAGAAACTCCCCAATTCTATGAATGCTAAAGCCATTTATGCATTAAAGAAGGATACTAATGAATCCCGAGCCTTTACAACCAAAGAGAAGAACTGATACTAAACTTCGGCAAAAAGCTGTTAGCAAATCGAAATATCATTCTTCCCTGACGTCCCAAAAAATTGCAGGAAAAGACGGCAAAATAAATTAAAACCTGCCAGAGGAGGAGCCTCAAGGTCCATTTTATACGAGATACGGTATGTAATTTTGACCTTACTTTTGTTTATTAATGTAGTTTATTTATTGTTATCAGATAATTAATATTGACCTGTCGAGTTGATTGATATTGCACGTAGTGTCTTTATTTGTATTGACATATCCAAAGCTATTTTTATGTATTTAAAGATATTACGGATTAAACCATCATTTAATTTCATGAACTTGTTTGTGCCCTTTTTATAGAGATCTTTAACAAAGTGAACAGTTAGTGTAATATATTTCCTGCATTCCTGTAATGACCCCTGTAATTTAGCATCTTCTGCTGGCTACGAAGATGGTTTGTCAATATACAATTTGATTTGATTTGTATGAAAGTATCACTTTAAATCAGCAAAAGCCATATACCTATAACATGAAACCGCAACTACTAACGGTAGCCTAAACGATTCGCCATGACGGCAAGTCATGGAAACATGACTTGCAATTAAGGCAGTAAGATCATTATCTGACTACAGCTCGTAGGTAGAGCGGGGATTTTGCCAGTCAAACAATTTAACATAACAATCTAGTGTTATAAAACATTTTCGAACAAAGCCAGCGATGACTAGCCAGAAACTGGAGGGGGGGGGGGGGCTAGTTAGTGGTTAACAAGAGACGACGAGACCAAAAACCTCCTCACAGACAGAGGCGTTACTAGCCAAAATGTTAGGGGGAGGGGGGGGGGGAGGCAAGGTATTTACGGACTGGTTGGTAATTTTTACCGACTGTTTTTGTAGCAAAAAACGACTTCTATTGAAAAAAAAACGACTGTGTTGACGAAAAATCGGCTGATTTAAGAAAAATTACTATTTTTAAGAAAACATCGACTACTTTAACGAGAAACCGACTATTTAAAAAAAAAAAAAATATTTTTAAGAAAAACCGCGGCGCTTCGCGTCGACTTTTTACCGACTGGCCCACAACCTTCGGGGGGGGGGGGCGTCCGCCCCGCTAGTCGTGACGCACCTACTTACAGAGAAGACACCAGATATTAAGGGTGAAACCAGAAACTACTAGGAGTATGACCAAGGCGTGGTCAAGTTAATAACTTACCCAAACAAGTTTCTGGAGGCAAAATACTGGGACAGCGTAGCTGCATTCAGGGCCCAGTCGATTGAATCATTCACCCCTTCGTCTAGCTGTCTTCTTAGCGTAACTGAACAATATCTTGCTGATTCACTATAGTTCCCAAGGTGCCTGTGAACTTGGGCTAGGAAATACAATGTCAATGTCTGTTCATGCTCCAAGTCTGACGAGGACTTATTTTGGTCCATGACTTTTCCATAAAATATGTCTTTGACTGACCAGACCTTCTCTCTCATTTCGGATGAGTTCTCATATAAACTTACTGATTCCAATAGGAGATTCTTGGCTTGTTCATGGTTTGAGAGATCGGACTGAACAGCCCCAAGCTGATTGAGAATTGAGACTTTAAGAACACATGTTTTGCCAAGGTTTTCAATAGCACTTGCTTTGGCGAGACTTTCAAGTAGCTGCACTTCACCATGGCTCCTCTCGTCTGTATCAACAGCCAGTCTTCCTAGGAGAAACAGAAGAGCAGCCTCCAGCAACAGGTTATTTGAAACATTGACTGATGATTTGTCAGCATTCAAGAGATATGTTCTCAGGATCTCAAGAAACTTTTCTAGAAAAGAGCGGGCTTCGTACTTTGATTTATATGGCTCCGACTCGGGGTCACTTTTGCTACTCAAGATCAAAGCTTCATATTTCTCATAAACAGATGATGCATCAAGAGACATCCTCAAGAAATTACTTGGATACCAGGTTGGGTCTGGAAAGAAAATGGATTAGCCAATGGCTGTCAAATAGGAGGGTAGGGTAGCCTAACCCTGGGGCAACCTATGTCCCGCAAAGGCTATTCCGAACTGCAGCTAATCCCACCTTTAGGCATAGCCAATCCCAAATCAGGGATTAATGACTGACTATATTACACCCTTACAAAGATGGAGTTTTGATTGAATCACTTTTATGGAAAAAAAATGTAAACGAGGGTCAAAGCTGTCGATAAAGTATTAATAACAATCTTACAGTGACACATAGCTAATTACATAGATAAATAATAAATCCACGGCAAGCTTGACATCCTACGTAACAAACCTCTAAATTACTCAGAGAGAAACTGAACAGACATGTCTAAAATAAATCCAGATATCTGCTTGATAGATGCTGGGATGGTCATACTTAAAGGCCATGCCCTTCACTTAATCTTAGCAGACCTAACCCATTTCATCTCTGCTAACCTACCAAACTACTACCGAAATTACTGACTACCTTCTCCAGGTAGCCTACAGTACAAGTATGCTTGTTAGAACATCATCTAACAATGAGCAGTTTCCAAAGAAAACACTCAAAGGCAACTTCATTTTCAAAATATTTCTGGAAATTATGTCTATCCCAATTTCTTTACCTCACCATTACAGTAAAGGTATGCTTATTTGAACACTGTTAATTTCTCTGTACCTTGGCTTAGTATCTTGCTGATAACGCAGTCAACTGGAAAGGGGAAATAACAAACTTGTATCAGTGAACAGCAAACTGTTTCAGCACAACAAAAAACTGAAAACGTATATTTAAATGAATTCTTCAAATATTGAACTTTTTCCTTCTTCCATTTGCTGGTTTGGGTGATATAGCGGCAAGGTAAAGAAATTCGAAAAGGACATCTACCGTACTGGTTTGATGATGCTATCTATCAGTGAAAGAAACATCCTAGGAAAACTTGCAGTGGGCATTACTGATTGACAAAATTGTGTGATAATTTCATACTGCTGGGCGTTGATCTGTGAATGAATGGAACTTTGAAAGAAGAAAAAGAGGCAAACATGGCTTATACCATCCAAATTTTGTATAGAATATGACTGTTTTGGATTTGAAGGAGGCTAAACATTCTTGACCGGTATTTAGTAATAGAAGTTGCCTGTTATGGTTGATTTATTATCTTTGTTGACAGTCCACCATTAGCAGATGTTCAAATAAGCATACCTCTACCGAGGCTCACTGCTAGATCATTCAAACCAACAGTTGAAAGAAAATGAATGCTTGAAATATGAATACACTGTAAAAAGTCTTTCCGTATAAAGATTAATGTAAACTGCAGTATTTGCTACTAGGATTATTCTTATCTCTACGCAGATAAGATTAATACCAAATACAGTTAACTTTAATCTTCTTACAGAGAAACTTTAGCCTAATCTATTTTTAAATTCATTTCGGCAATTAAGATTGCTTTAGTATTTTATGTTCATGGATATTTATTTAATACTACATTTGGCATTAGGCTTTTAGCTTGTCGCAATATATTAAGTTTGTTATTTTCCTTTCCGTTTGATTGTTTTGAATTTTAAAAATTAAATGCAAGAAGTGAACCATGCCACAAAGTATGGAGAAAATGAAAGAGATATTTAAATGGGCGTAATTCTACTGTAGAAGACACACTGTACTGTAACAGTAGGCTGCTGTAAAACTTTTCTCTGCTGCACCATAGCCTGTATATACTTCACAGATTCGTCATATTCCAGTTCAGCACTTCCAAGCTGACCAGTTTCCATTAATCCCTCTATGCCTCACGATTACCACTTGTCACAAACATAGTGAAATAGATCCACAGGTTGATGAGTGGCAAATCAGCGATCAACTTCACAGGTAATGGAGGTTTTGCTTACAGTAGAGGTACACTTATGTTAACGTTTCTTGACTTTGCCACTTTCACGCACTTATTGGGACTAGAGTCAACAACTACGAGTTAGCCAAAGTCGGTAAGTAAATGTCTCTGAAAACACCTGAATAGGTATTTTGGATGTTACTTCTACCGAAATTGCACTGTTCACATTTAAGTAACTGTCCAAATCAACATACATACTGTACATCTCAGTAGTAGAAGGCATTTTTCTGTACTCTCACAATCAGTCTGTAGGTCAAAAAGAGTGTCACATAGCTTACAAGTGTTTTTCCATGGCCAACAAGATTTTTGTGCTCGTTTTGTGGCTCGAACTTGATAACAACTGCGGAGGTAATTGTCGATTTTGTGGCTTAATTCTGGCGGGAAATTCAAATTTAGCAACAAAATAAAAGGGGCGATTCTGGCGATGTCTTGGATTCACTTTCCGAAAAGCAAAGAGAGAATCCGCCAAGCGCAAGAACAAGCGAAAAGTCGCACCTTTACAACTTCTCGCTGACTTGCCAAAATCGCTTTCCACTCGCGAAGTGGATTCGCTTTCCAAGTGCTGGCGGAAACTAACGGAGTGCAAGAACAGCTCTGGAAAGCAAAGCCACTTTTAGCCGAAGTCGCAAGAACAGCTGGCGCATAAGCTAGCAGAGCTTTCCAGACTGCCAGAATCACCCTTAATAGTTGCATTTTTGCAGATACCATGGTATCTGTTACCACAGTAACATAACTCCTGTTAATCATGACCTTTCCCATGCTTCGAAAACTGGTTTCTTTATAATAGATGATTCAGAATAGATCTGTTTTATCATTTTGGTGGGAAACTCCTCAAGACTGTACATGTCTTGTTCACTCATGTCGAAGCTCACTCCCTTGGTTAGCATTGACCACAAATTTGGGAATTTTTGTTCCTAAATTAATGAATATAGGAAGATCCATTCCATGACACTCTGTTTCTTCTTCATTAATTTCTGTTAATTTTGAAAAAATAGGGTGCTTTTGTCCATTTCTGCAATTTTGCCGAAGGACCTTTTCCCAATACTATATGAATTTAGCAGAAAAGGATGAGAACGGTATTCAGAACTGAGGTTCCTATTCCGTTGATCGTCCAGCAGAACTGAATGTATAATGAGAGATGGCTCGTTCTCCGTTCTGCTAAAAACGGACAATAGCACTATGGTGTTCTACTAAAAAATAGGAGAACGAGATAGAGAATGGAGAAAGGTTTGTTTACAAAAAATGCCGCTATTTTTGCAGTTACCATGGTATCTGATATACGGTTGCTGTGCAAAAACTACAATTACCAAAACTACTCTTTTCGCAGTCATCCCTAAAGAAAAACTGATATCAAATCACATCACTAACTGCCAAACTCCTTTCCCAACAATTTGACAAAAACTGATGAAAGTGAGATGACTTTTTCGGATACCACAGTCAGACTGCGTTATCTGAATATCAGATACCAGGATAACTGGCCAGATACCACAATACTGCAAAAACGACTTTAAACCCTGCTGCTAATAAGGTACATTTCATGATCTCCTATCTATGATGATCCCTGGGGGGGACTATACATTTCTGGGAATCATACCATGGTATCTGCAAAGATGCAATGTCAAATTCAAAAGAATAAAGTTTGCCTGGACTCTGGAATTCCATTTATTAAGGTTTTAATGTCAGACATATTCTGCAAGTATCAACTTGTGGCAACACAACAAGCACTCAGAAGTCAGAAGTGTGTGGCCCACCATTGTGTCACAGAAAATAGCTTACATCTACACAAGCGTACATGGGAACGATGGGATACTAACAGAAACTAATCCACTCGGATCGCTGAAAAAGACCAATCAATCTCGTGATAAAGCGTTACCCTCAGTCAAACTGCCCTCAGTTCAACCCACGGTATTACCCGCTCTTGAATATTACGCGGAAATTTACGGTCTTGATTCAGCATCTTCCGTCGTTTTACTCGGTTGTAGTTTAATTTAGTCCCAACAGAGACCACTAAAATACTCAACAGAAAGAATTATTCACCTGTACCATCTATCAGACCAGAAAATAACTAACCTTCAATCTCAACTAACAGTTGAGGAAACTACCATAGATGACATAAACAACGCAGAAATTGGCCATATTCCTGTTCAGCGCTTCCAAGCGGACTAGTCGAAAAGACTACCGAACAATATTCATATTCGGTATACTTTCGTCAAAACTGGAACAAAGTCAGTATTTTCCTAATCCTGGAAATTATACTGAATAAATTACCGAATCCAATCATGATACCGAATAATTTTGAACCAATAGCTTATTCAGGGTTCTGTGTAACTACGGAATCTCCATAAATATACCGAATAGTTCCGGCATAGAAAAATTACCAAATGATTTCAGTAAGTTCTTTCACCAAATTCGTGATAACTACCGAATACTGGCAAATATACCGAATCCCGATCATTATACCGAAGAGATTTGTACAGATAGCCTATTTAGAATTCTATATAACTACGGAATCCCCGTATATATATCGAACAGTTCTGCTATCGAAAAAATACCAAACAATTTTAGTAAAATTTTGGGGTGGAGGCCCAAAATTTTTACCGAATCTCAAAAAGGTGGGAGCGTGCTGCACCCACCGCACCCCCCCCCCCCTTGCGACGCCCCTGACCATGATAACTGGCCAGATACCACGATAACTGCAAAAATGCCTTTTGACCGTGGTATCAGATACCAGGATAACTACAAAAATGACTTTAGACCGTGCTACCAGATACCATGGTATCAGCAAAAACGCAACTATTATCAGAATTCGGAGTAACTACTCACAATCATTGTTGTCACTCGACCAAAATTAAGTTTACTAGATTCCAGAGATTTTTTTACTAGATTCTAATAAAATGTACTAACTCGAACAAAATTTAGCGGCTATCGCCGACACGTGCATGACTTAGGGAACCCATAGTACAGTTCAACAATTTACATCGAAAGACAGTTAAATTTTGAGGCACTGATTTTGTATAATATTGTCCGCCAATTGGTAAAGAAAATTTAAATCGGTGCGAAGCGCCTCGATTTTTGTAAAGACAGTCGATTTTTTCTTTAAACAGGTCAGGTTCTCTTAAAAACAGCCGATTTTTCTGAAAATAGTTGGTTCGCTCTTTTTCATCGGGTACAAAAGACCTAGCAAAAACCTCTGATGCTTGGGTTGGTTAACAGACGAAATTGAGAACTGTCGCTCTGGCCTCTGAATGTGTATGGGGCCAGCTGTAGAGAGTGAGGAGCAAGAATGGATCCTAATATCTCTGTTCATCTCCTCAGAATTTATGAAAAATTACACAACTTCTGGTTGGAACATTTTTTTGACTAAAGATTGGGATTTGTTACTAGATTATAAGGAATTTTACTAGATCTCTATATTTACTGATTTTTTTTTACTAGATCTAGTAAAGTTTTACTGCCGGTGACAACGCTGCTCACAAGACCTACTCGCACGTGGTTTCGCAAAACACTAGAGGCGTATTCTCGCCGTTCACCGAGGACTCCTCGGGGAATCGAAGGGAACGGCGAGAATAGAGGGAGTCACTCCACGCGGACTCCGCGTACAGAAACAGCGAGAACATCGGAATGCTTCCAAATTGGATTTTGTAATAAAAAAAAAATATGCTGTTGACGAAATTAGTCTGGATCTGCTTTATTTTTGGTTTCGTTTATTCTGACCGTTTTTAATTAATTTTATGTTACACCAGCACCATCAAAAACTGATTCCCCTCTGAATCTGAAAGGGAGTCCTTTTTGATGATGGTGATGATAATTCGAGGATTCCCCGTCCGTGGGTACTCGCGAGAATACGGGGAGTGAGCCCCCGGGACAAACAAAAACGCGGGGACTCCTCAAATGGAGTCTCAAATGGATATCGGCCATCGCCAAGACGTTTGTCGCCAAAATCGGCGATTTCTGTTGCTTCGTCAGGCGTTGGGAAAATCCCACTTTCAACTTCAACAACGCGACAGTACGATTTAATGCATGCAACAGCAAAATGGACGACCCTTGTGAGGGTTCACTTTTAGAAAAATTAATTATTTTTAATTATTGTTCGCGTTAAATTCTGTTGCCGACGAAAATTCAGCGGAACATCCAGGCGATAAAAATCTTCTGTCGCTGCGATTGAAAAATCTCGTTCATCACCGCGATTTACTCTGTGTGAACCTGGGGAAACCCAATATTCAGCACACGCGCTGTTTTCAAGAATTCTGCGTAACCGAGAAATGAAGCTCGCTAACGAAGCCAATGACGGTTCAGTTTTCAGTATCCGATGGACGAGAGCCTCGACGACAGCATGCGCTGTGAGATAGGTTTGCATAGGATCTAAAGGCGTCTTCTCGCCGTTCCCCGAGGACTCCTCGGGGAATCGACGGGAACGGCGAGAATAGAGGGAGTCACTTCATGTGGACTCCACGTACAGAAACAGCGAGAACACGGGTAATGCTTCGAAATTGGATTTTATTCTAAAAAGAAATATGTAGTTGACGAAATTAGTCTGGACTCACTTTATTTTTGGTTTTGTTTAGTCTGATATTTTTTAATTAATTTTACATGGCACCAACAACAGCAAAAATTGATTCCCCTCCGAATCTAAAAGGGAGTCCTTTTCGATGATGGTGAGGATAACCGGAGCACTCCCCGTCGGTGGATGAGTCCCCGGGACAAACAAAAACGCGGGGACTCCTCAAGTGGAGTCCTCGGGGAACGGCGAGAATACGCCTTAAATCGGTTTGAAGATTCATTTGGGTGACGTTCCTCATGATGTGACGAAGGAATAGATTCTCACCATGATATTATTTCCCTGTGGGGAAACAATATAAGGGAAATAATAATAAGATGTAACGTGGAGTTGACAAAGTTTGATTGAGCCCTTGTCTTTCGATCTTCGTTTTGTTTATTTTTTAGTTGTAGATGTTGTGTTGGCCATTTTGTGAATTAAATTAAGTTAACCAGCAGCATTTAATAAGTAAAAGAAGAGTAAAACACTTACCTAGGTGTACCTATTGGTGATAGCTTGAATATACACGCTTTTGCTCATGGAGCATATAAGTAGGAAAATCCGAGCAAGTTATGCTGGTATAGCGTCTGCGCAACGCCTACTAGCAAGTTTACATAAGCCACGTTCGATTCACCAACAGCCATTCACCTACGTTATCCTACAATTGTTTATAGAGGTTTTCTTCACGGATAATGACGTCATTATCAACGAGAATTTCATTTTTCGTCTAGCAAATCGAGAACGAATTTCATCATAGCTAGAACTTCGACGGGAATCCTAGAACGAAAAAAAAAACACTTCCGTCTGGAATTTGGGATATTATCCGACAATTTGTAGAACTACGACTACAGCTTTAAATAAAAACAACAAAGGCACCACACCGCAGTTGAATAAAACGGAATCTAGGGCTGGTCGTCGAAAATAATAGATAACCGTTGTTGAAGCGATCGCTGTCTCCTGTCTGCCTAGAGCATGGTCTGTAACCGGTGCCGTTTTGAAAACTGCAACAGGATACGCTAAATTCTTACTCCAGCTCCCCACCTGGACAAGAAGTTCTATTCGACGGTACCATTTGCCTGATATACATACGGCTCTCAAAATCAATTGTTACGATAGCCACCTTTATTGATTCATATCACGAGTGGGGTATGACACTAGCATAGATTACCAGTGTTCGTTCGTAGAAATAGTTGTTGTTCTTTCCTTCTTTTCCTCATTTACTTTGTATCGTCTTTTTCTTTGTTTATTTCACGGGTCAATAATAAACATGATACCAAGAACAAATAATCAGATAGAACCTCCGTCTCCGTATCTCTGTACTATGACTATGCGGAGCCAAGTATTTCCCCGTACCTTTTCCGCTGTGAACGAGCGGAGGTTAGTAGCTTCGCACCACATCACGTTTCGTTACCTCTACACTTAGCTATATCGCTGTGAGACCACCTTGAGGAAACGTAGAGGACAAAGCTGATCGGTTATTTGGACGCACCTACGAGCGGGTCAGCGCGCGGAGTACGTCTCCTGCATTTTCTTTCTCTGCGATGAGCAACGGCGAAGACGGAAGTACAGTAGACGCGTAAAATGCTATATTACCTCTAGGTCCTCTCAGTTTTGTCGGGGTATTCATAGTCGCTGCATGGTACCACAGACAGAGGTTCTATCTGATTATTTGTTTCTTGACGATATTATACAATACACCAATCGGCTAACTTTCGGAGTAAGTCTACGTTTTTGAGTGAGATTTGAATCGGGCGGCAGCGTAAGCCGTTGCTAGTGCCGCCTGGGCTCGGTTCTTCTCTCGGATTGCTGCTGCTTGTTTGCCTCGGTTTTGGCTTTCTGCTAGGATTTTCCGAAAAATGCCACCTTGTATCTGAGCCTAGAATGAAAACAAATATAAACAAATTTCAACGTTATGTTTTCTACTTGCGATTCTGTTCGTATTTTTGTGTCGATGATTTGGGTACCTCTACCTTCACAAGCCGGCAATAAATAATTTTTATTGTTATCATAAGTAATGCTCCTTCGGCGGGATTTAAAACCGCAACCTTCAGTTTCTGGGACAAGCCACGCACTACAAACTGAGCAGCTTCGGGTCTCCAAACTACTTTTGCCAAAATAACCAATCTCGAATAATTCATAAGCGCATTGTAACGATGCATTGTAGTGGAGGGGGGGGGGGGGCAGGGATCTGTGTCTGCGTCATCCATCTCATCACTATTTTTCAGGCCCAGTTAGTAATATGTCTAAATTTGTGTGCGTGTTAATACTGTTATTTATCTTGTATTATTTCGCGTTATTCCCTTTACTCCGCTACCACATTCTGTATTTGGCGGGTTATAAATAAAATAAAATATATATATATATTCTGTTCATACAACAAAAGAACCGTTGGAATACCTTTTGTGGGTCTGCGTTCTGGCACATCATCTGGTACATCAGATTTTCTTCGAACTCCCTAAGATTGTCCTGGTTTACTCGAGTTGTCGCTAGAGGGTTCCACCGCAGGTCGACATTCCTGAAAGGAGTGCCGTGTAGAAATCTAGATGCTTCCCTTCAGCCGTGTCCTGACCCATGTACTATCCGGAGTAGCAGAATCGGGATTTTGATCGGGATGAATTATGTTTTGGTGTTGCTTGCTATATCGGCGATATTTGTTCAAAACCAATATCAAACTCTCACGATTTCGAGTCAGCTTGTACCGTAGGAATACTTGAACCAAGCTTGAACGACGTACCTAGACCTGACCTGTTTCATGTGTACTAACTTGTCCGACCTTGGTTCGACCTATATTATGTATTATTTTGGGGGGTTTGAAAAAAAAATCTGGTGAATTTTATATATGTTTCACGAACTTTTAAAGGACACCTGAACAGTGAAACCATACTTGAATACACCATGGAGAATGCATTTACAGACATGGCCACGGAGAGCATTCTTATCCTGAGCGTGACATTTTCAAAATAGGGATGTTCGTGTTTGCACAAGCAGACTCCAAGACAAAAAGCGCAATGCATTCAAATCTTGTACAGCGCTGGCCGGATCGTATTGGGATTTCTTCTGGATATACATTTGGGCTTAACTGGTTAAAAATATTCCAGAAGAAGGGTTGATTGAAGACATTTGATCATTTCTAAAATTGTTCGGTACTGAAATAAGGACAGATGCAAAATGGAGCAAAAATCAAAGCTTGGAAACACTATTTCGTATTTGGGTTGGGATTTCTGCAGGCAATGTTAACGGAAGTCATACAGATAGGGATGATTCTTAGTACTCTTCATTTGACTGTCTGACCTGTTATATTCTGTAAGGTATTTATCTAACAAAAAATAATCGGCGTGTTGACGCTTTTGGGCCGCTTTTGAAAATAAAGAATTTGGAAATGTACTAATACGACTTACTTGTAAGAAGGAAGGGGTTTTGGGTTCATTTCCTTCCGTTTGAAAAAAGAAACCCTAGTTGGGCGAATGGGAAGAGGAGATGTAGGGGCAGGATCGTCCTCTTCACTTCGACTGCCATCTTCCGGCAGGTCTTCCGAAACTAAACACGAGAAGGATTAGATGCAGCCAATACTCTATATGACTAGGTCCAAAACATGCCAGTGATCCTCAGGAAGAAGGAGTAAGCGTGTCCTCACGACTCAAACTCAACGACTCTAATCTTGTGTCAATCAATCACCGCGGTCTTTGGGACCAGTTGTGACACCACTTCTGCCTTTCTTCCGCTCGCTACCCCGGAGAGGCCGGAGATTTTGCATCGGCAAGGAGAGATAGTCATCAAGAGTATCCCTGGTTATCCTAAAAAGGCTTTCAATTAAAGTGTAAATGACATAAGACCCCTATCCATAAGTATCTTATTTAGTGTTTACTTTTATATATGACGTTGACATATTTATGTTTGAGTGTCTACGACAAATTTGGATTTCACCATGATACTCCGAAAAGAATAAAAGCGATATCTATCTATCGATATCTAAGACCCGAATGTCTAGCACTACACAAAGTTGAATTTTGCAAGCCATACCTGAACTAGAGAAATCAGTAAACTTGGTGAAACCTCTTGTCGGCTTTCCAGAAAGAAGTGATGATGTGACTAATTAAATAATTAAATTTCGTCCGTGAGCACATTTTCTGCAACTATTGTATTTTGCATGGCCCAAGAGCTTTAACAATACTTCTATAAGTCATATCTATTTTGATATACTGACCGAAACTTCCTGCTTTACTTTTGCCAAATTTTCCGATTTCGGCTGAATTCCAAACGAACTACTTGCCCCGCAAAAAAAGAAAATTCTGAAACGCATTCAACGTATCTCCTTATCCCTATAAAGAACATCTAATCAACTTCAAATAAAACTTTAACTTACACAAATTTTTCCGGTTTCAACCGGATTCCGGACAAATTATATGTCCGGGTGAAACATGATTGTGATATAAAGACTCAGCGTCTCTTCTTACCCCTAAATCTGTCACCTAATCAACTTCAAATAAAACTTTTACTTTTAACAAACTTTCCGTCTTTTGCCTGATTCCGGACGAACTACTTGTCCGGCGAGAAAATGGTTTTCATCATAGTGCTCAGCACGACTATCACATTAGCTGTTTAAAAATATTTGGTTGCCCCTTAACGCGAACTTCATCCCCCACCCCTAAAAGTAGAGCTACATAGCCCATTGGCTGTTTAAAAATATTTGTTTGTCCCTTAATCTGAGCCCCCTCCCCCACCCCTAATGTAGGGCTACAGAAACCATTTACGAACTTGTCCTTACCCTTGAGCCAAAGAATCGTCAGACCAAGTTTCATCAAAATATCTCAATCCATTTGAGAGTTACCGTGCCGACAGACGGACGGACGGACAGACGGACAACTTTTGCGATGAGGTATCCCTCCACTCACGTTTTAGGATCCCAACAAACATATTTCGGCACGACAGTTCGTCCGGAATCCGGATGAAACCTGGCATTTCAAAACCGTGTTAATTAGTTGATTGGCTTGTGGTGCGTTGGTCGTCCATGTCTACCTGCATTTCGTTCTTCTTTATTATTATATTTTTTAGGTTGGATTTTTTGGGGGGTTGGTGGCTATGGCGGCGCTGCATGTGTCCGATTGACTAAAGTCCGGCCTTCTCGTGCTTTGCGCTCTGGTCGGATTTGTGCAAAAATTTTATCTTCAAATAATGCATAAGACGGATATGTATGTATGTATTGTACATGGAAAGCACAACGGGCCATGGTAAAAAAATATTATGCAAATCAAATACTAACTACAGATTCAAGACACTTTCTGAAGATAAAACAAAGAAAACTAACGACACAGTTAAACACTTTAAAAGAATGATTTAGCTACGATAAGGGAATACTTATGCAAACTTTTGTTTTGAAGAAGTAGTTATATGAATAAATGAACCTGAACCCCAGCGTTTTATTATCTATTGGAATTATCGCGTTCGGAAGAGGAGTAAAATATCTATGTCGTTCTGCTACATATTCTGCTTTTTCTTCTTTTTATTGGGTGGGCAGATATAAATTGTTATTATAAGTAAGTAAGTAAGTAAGTAATTTATTTATAACCCGCCGTTTTCAGAAAGCGGAGTAAATGAAGAAAATAAATAAAACACATAAACATACCCAAAAAGACACTTAATTTCAATCGTCGGCCAGGAAGCAGTGTAGAAGGTCGTGCGCTGGTTGGGTTCTGTTGTCAATGATTTTTGATAGCGACGAAGAAACATCCAAAAGGGTAACACTTGCATCTTGAATTTTGAACTTCTCCGTCAACGTATGGTTATGGCATAATTTCGACAAGTGGAGCAGGTGCTTTGCATATTTAAAATAACATGATCTCATCGTTTTTATCTCCTTCTTTCGCAGAACATGAGTGACACCAGAACGAAATAGTATAGAAGGAGCGCAGAAGGTGCTGTACAATTTTCCCAAAGCTTTACGATTATAGCGCCCCCGGTTGGGGACGATGCGCCCATAGGCGGTAACATGATTTATTATTATTTTCTTTATTCAGTTTTTTTTCTTCAGTAAACCTGTACAATAGCGATGGGACGTGAAAAAAACACCGGAAAAGCGATGGACGCTTTAATGAACACATGGATCACTGAGGTAAATACAACGATGGGATTTGGGGAGGTTCCGCAACAGAATCCCCTCAATCAACCAGTCGTCGAAAAAAGAAGCCCAACAGACGGCTGTATAGAGTGAAATGCAAGGTCAAAACTCACTCGTCCCTGAGGTCTGTCCCTTCTCGCTATTTAGACTCGCACCTCGGCTGGTAATTGAGGCTGGGGCACTAGTATCCCGCGAAGTTTGCCTTGAAGGGGCGCTGTCCGACCTTGAATCTGCAAACAGAATAAGTCAATCCAATATAATGATAATAATAACAATAATAATTTATTTGTGACCCACTGCACAAAAACAATGTGAAGATAGTGGGGTAAAGAATATGCATCCAAAGCATTCTTTGTCAGCATTCCGAGCTGAATTCGGCACGGATCGTGAAAAGAGCACAACATCCTAAAACCGGTAGTCGTAATTTACTGATGGAAGCAAAATTAAATTTCTGACTGTATATATTTATTATTTTCCCTTTCGTTTTATAACGTAAGACTTCAGAACAGGTAATATAGTCATTAGTGTTGTTATTACAGTTTACCAAGTTTATGGTTATTAACTGGACGCTGTGTATTACTGTTATGATTTAATAAAATTATTGATTGCGTGCATACATTTATTATATTTTATTAGCCTATTTTTTTCTAATGACCAAAAATAATGACAGGGAGAAGGACACACAGTTGATTGAATGGAAAGAACATACACTGTAAAAAGTTTCCCCGTACAAAGATTAAAGTTAACTGCAGTATTGCTACTCGGATTCATATTGTCTATCTGGTATTAATTTTATCTGCATAGCGATAGGAATAAACCGAGTAGCAAATGTTGCAGTTAACTTTAATCTTTACACGGAAAAACTTTTTACATTGTAGACATCTGAGATGATTACTTTACCCATCTGCCCCTAAAATACTAGCGTAGAGAAAAATTAAAGTTTAGAAGATATTACAGCCTAATAAACCACCACTTATTCGCACATATTCAATACAACGAAATATTTTGACTCGTCTCAGGGATTTTGTAATTTTTCACCCTTGGGGCTCTAGTAATAACCATCAGAGCTTTGTCACACTTGAGGCGTATTCTCGCCGGTCCCCGAGGACTCGACTTGAGGAGTCCCCGTGTTTTTGTTTGTCCCGGGGACTCACTCCCCGTATTCTCGCGAGCCCCAGCGGACGGGAAATGCTCCGATTATCATCACCATCATCAAAATGGACTCCCTTTCAGATAAGGAGGGGAATAAATTTTTGCTGGTGTTGGTGCAACGTAAAATTATTAAAACAATCAGAACAAACAAAACCAAAAATAAAGTGGATCCAGCTCTAATTTCGTCAACTGCATATTTTTATTCGAACAAAATCCATTTTGGAAGCATTCCCCTTGTTCTCGCTGTTTCTGTGCGCGGAGTCCGCGTGGAATGACTCCTTCTATTCTTGCCGTTCCCTTCGATTCCACGAAGAGTCCTCGGGGAACGGCGAAAATAGACCTTTTGATTATTTTCTGGCTATTTGTGTTGCAAAAGCAGAAAAAGAAAAAGAACAAGATACAACTAATTCTGAATGTTGTTGTTTTAAATTCAGGAGATCAATTAGAGCAGCACATTGTGTCTAATTATGTTACAGGAACCCTAATTCACCCCTAATAGCAGTCTGCTCATTATAAAAATATTAAAAATATTTTGGATAGTAGCGGTTTGTCTCATTTTTGGTGTGATGGAAAAGGACATAAGGCGTATTCTCGCCGTTCCCCGAGGACTCCTCGGGGAATCGAAGGGAACAGCGAGAACAGAGGGAGTCACTCCACGCGGACTCCCCGTATCGAAAAAGCGAGAACACGGGGAATGCTTCTAAAATGGATATTGTTCGAACAAAAAAAAAAAAAAAATACAGTTGACGAAATAAGTCTGGATCCACTTTAGTTTTGGTTTTGTTTGTTGAAATTCTTTTTAATTAGCTTTACATTGCACCAACACCAGCAAAAATTGACTCCCCTTCGAATCTGAAAGGGAGTCCTTTTTGATGATGGTACTGATAATCGGAGCATTCCCCGTCCGTGATTATCTACCTTTAGGAATGCGCAGAAGATATTTGTGTAAGGAAAGAGTATTGTCTGGTCCTTACTTTTGCCTAATATGCGGACAATTTCACTTAATGTGCGTATGCCCTGAGCTTTCAGATCGTCGTGGGGAAATTTTTGGTGTTAGTTATTGGGGGGAGGATTGGTTGGTAAAAGTACTGGGAAGTAAAATATTTGGGAATATTGAAAAGTCGGGATGATTCCTTTCGGTTTCGGTGAACCACAGAGAAAGACTCCTGTAAAAGAATATGTAAAATAGTTATCATTTATTTAGTTTTTGATTTTTGTTTGTGTTTATTTTTTTCCCACGGCCTCTGTGCTTTTAGTGGAATAAATCTTATCTTATCTTATACCCAAGCTGCCACAAAGCCCATCAAATCTCACGTCCCTTAGGGATTTTCAGTTGTTTGTGGAATAGGCTGGTTTTCAAGCACAGTGTGACCAAGCTCTCAGAGTGTACGCTGCTTTCACGACAACACTGAATTCACCAGACGCGTCAAATTTGAATTTCAACAAAGGCCTGTATTTCCAGTGTCGCAGTATAAAAAGACCAAAGGTGTCGATGGGATCCCAAAAATCTAATACTTGATTCAAACAATTGGGTCTTGTCTTCGCCAGGCTAATCATCCGAGAAACTAAGTTCAGATATAGATCTATAAGCCATATCTATTATAACGATACTGACCACGACTTCCTGCTTTACTTCTGCCAAGTTTCTGGTTTCGCCCGAATTCCGAGCGAACTACTAGTCCAGCAAAAAAAGAAAATTCAGAAACGAATCCAGCGTATCTCCTTATCTAATCATCTAATCAACTTTAAATAAACCTTTGAAACTTAACAAAAATTACGGTTACAACCGGATTCAAGACTAATTATATGTCTGGGTGAAAAACGATTGTCATATACAGACTCATCCTCTCTTCTTACCCCTTAATCTGTCATCTCATCAAACTTTGCTTTTAACAAATTTTCCGGTTTTGGCCGGGTTCCGGGCAAACTAGTTGTTCGGCGAGAAAATGGTTTTCACCATCGTGTTCAGCATGTCCTTTTACCTCTAAACCGAACATTTAATCAACTTCAAATGAAACTTTTACTTTTAACCAGCTTTCCGGTTTTCGCCGGATTCCGGACGAACTACGTGTTCGACGAGAAAATGGTTTTCATCATGTTGTTCAGCATGTCTTCTTACCCCTAAATCGAACATTTAATCAACTTCAAATAAAACCTTTACTTTTAACCATTTTTCCGGTTTTTGCCGGATTCCAGACGAACTACTTGTCCGGCGAGAAAATGGTTTTCAATCTCGTGCTCAGAATGCCTTCTTACCCCATAATCGACTATCACAGTAGCTGTTTAAAAATATATTGTTTGTCCCTTAATTTGAACCGCCTCCCCCACCCCTAAATGTAGGGCTACAGAGACCATCTACGAACTTGACCTTACCCTTGACCCAATGAATCCTCACACCAAGTTTCATCAAAATATCTCATTCCCTTTGAGAGTTATCGTGCTTACAGACAGACGGGCAGACGGACATTTTTGCGATGTCATAGGTATCCCTCCACTTACGTTTTGGGATCCCAAAAAGTAGGACAATGTTACGAAATGTCTTGCATGGAATCGACATTATTTTTATAATTTTCAGCACTGGCTTACATTTGTAATTTGTAAATATTTCAAGCGTATATGGACAAGCACACAGAAATAAGTGAACATCTTCTGCCATCATTCATCCCTTCCTGCCCATTGCCCAATGCGCCAGCTAATGCAGTAAATTTACTGTTCTTTCCGTGTTTCGTTAGTGTATTTCTTGTTTTGCGTTTTCATTGAAGATTTTGTGTACCCACTGTATTGTTAAGCGTTCATTTATCTTTTTTGGAATCCCAAAACGTAAGTGGAGGGATACCTACTATATCGCAAAAGTTGTCCGTCCGTCGTCTGTAAGCACGATAACTCTCGAAGGGAATGAGATATTTTGAGGAAACTCAGTGTGAGGATTGTTTGGGTCAAGAGTAAGGTCGTGTTCGTAGATGGGCTTTGTAGCCCTATATTTAGGGTGGGGGAGGGGGTTTAAATTAAGGGGCAAGCAAAATATTTTTAAACAGCTAATGGGACAGTCGATTTTGGGGTAAGAAGACAAGGACGTTTTTAAGAGGGGTTTTGGCCACAGAATCGGTGATCCTTGGAACAGCCTTACCGAAGATGCGGTTAATGCTGAATCGAATCGATCAATGGTTTCAAGTGCATTGTTGATCGGATGTTTAACTGTGATCAGTTCGACTACTCAGAGTTTCTTGGAGTTATTTAAAGGTATTATTATTATTATTAAATTTTTGCCAAAAAATAAATACTTTTGGGTTACACGCAATATGGGTCTTTCTTAAGGAGTGACCTGGCAATCTGTAACTGAAGATTTTCTGAGCTTCGTATTGAAGCACTTTTCTATGAAATTTTATTTGTCGGGCCAGCAGATAATATTCTGAGCGTCACTACTAGAGCCCCCCCCCCAAAAAAAAAATCTCTTACAGAGTCCAAATAATTCAATTTGTTCAAATCCAAGACATGAAAATAAACTATTTTTTTTTCAGTTTAGGTTCAAAGATTTGAAATTAGATCAATTACGGATACTCACAAGTGACTGAGGCGGCTTTTTAATCAAGCTTTATAGTCGGATTGATTATACCCCAACTAAAAACACTGCATGAGCGCAGAAAGGAACTAAGCGCTGACTTTGGCTCAGCCATGGTATCTCATCCTCTCCACTCCCAAATCCTCCCTCCCCCCTATCAAAACGTTAGAAGTCGACCAGAACGAGTAGTAAGTTCTAGGGTTCTCAAGCTCTGTCCCGTACCTACAAAACGCGCTAGATGTGCAAAAAGTTTTGTTCCCAAGTTCGTGAAATATTTTAACGAAGCGTGAATTCTCTTAAGCGTACTGACATTCTATACATATTGCAATTTTTCTGTTGGTTTGACAATAAAATTTGGTTTATAACCACGATAGTCGATTTTTTACAATAAACTATCTATCTATCTATCACAAGTGTGAAATCACACATTTGAGTGACAGAGTGGTTATATAGAAATGTCACAAACCTACGTTACTGGATTCATCTGAAGACCAGGGTAGCTCTGGTAACGGAACAAGACACCTCTTCCTGGGCCGTTCAAGGCTTCCCCATCGAGGCAGATCTTCAATCATCGATACAGTGCGCTGGTTCAGCACTAAGAATATGAAAGATACAACAGATATTAGTTCAAGCAAGTCTAGATAGAGCGTGTTCCATCCTACTTACCGTAGTTACTACGCATGCCGTCACGAATTCTTGCTTTTTGCCGTCAAGGCTGGAACGACTTTTATATTTTCCAGCAGAATATCATGCCACGGGCGAACCCGACAAATCACGTTACAGAGATCCGTAGTTACTACGCTCCCGATCGTGGTAAGCAAATAGTTACTATTAGTTACTATTTCGAGAAGGTTGGAACGGTCAGCGCAGTAAAATTTCGTGAGGTTGAAACTGAAATAGTAACTGATAGTAAAAATAGTAACTAATATTTGTAGAATGATGGAACACGCTCATAAACATCCAAGCCTAGATAAACATGATAGACATCGCTGATTATTTGAATCAGAACAGAATAGTCTTTTATTCGAATCAGAACACAATAGTCTTTTATCGCTAATTATATCGCTAATTACTAATGATTAGTCTTTTATTCGAATCAGAAGAGAATAGTACTTTATTAATACCCAAATCGTGGTTCTGGGCCATACTCGGATCCGGTCACACGGATCTCGGAAATATAAGTAAGCAAGTAAGTAAAGTGTTTATTACCCGCATTTTTCACTTAAGAACAAAACGGAGTAAAGAAGAAGATAAAGAAAAAGAAGAGAAATTTAAGGCACACAAGTGGGGGCCGGGGTTTCAGGGTGAAACTTTGCACTGGATAATTAATATGTGGTCTATAACTGTTCTGTTTAGTCAGATACATTACACGTATCTGACGTCCGTGTCTGAAGTTGGAACATTTCAGAATTCCGGAGCGGAAGAACATTTTCCGGGACTGCAATTTTCGAGGCATCGGCATGTAAGCTTGTGACGAGACTGTACTGTCAGCAGTTCCATAAGAGATAGTACAAGGATGCGCGGTTCGAACAGATAACACTTAGAATGTTAGCTGTTATGTTTTTACGCATTAAAACGTTATGTATACAAGAAGAAACATTGCAAAAAAAAAATCTGCTGACTTTTTTATTTGTCCCCATAATATTTGAAAAGTCATCAGATACTTTTTTGGCTCTTCCTGGATCAAGTTCAATGCATAACGTTTTCAAAATTATAACAGATAACATGTCTGTTCAAACTGCGCATCCTAGAGTATCTGTTAATGAAACTTTTGACCCTCTGGATTAACCTTAAAGGACATCTGAATGAAGAGTACCAAGTATCATCCCTATCTGTATGACGTCCGTTAACATTGCCTGCAGAAAACCCAATCCAAATACGAAATACCGTTTCCAAGCTATGATTTTTGCTCCGTTTTGCATCTGTCCTTATTTCAGTACCGAGCAATTTTATAAATGAACAAATGTCTCCAATCAACCCTTCTTCTGGAATATTTTTTAACCAGATAAGCCCAAACGTATATCTAGAAGAAATTCCAATACGATCCGGCCAGCGCTGTATAAGATTTGAATGAATTGCGCTTTTTGTCTTGGAGTCTGCATGTGCAAACCTCCGAAAACAATCATCCCTGTTTTGAAAACGTCACGCTCAGGAGAAAAATGCTCTCCGTGTCCGTGTCTGTAAAGGCATTCTCCATGGTGTGTTCAAGTATGGTTTCATTGTTCAGGTGTCCTTTAAAGCCTTTATTGACTGGACCAGATGGATGAAGGGAAGAGAATCAGGAGATCTATTTCAGATGAAGTTTATGTCTCACGAGCTCTTGTGTGAACCTCCAACTTTGAGTCCGAAGTATGCCGGAATCGAATCCAAGTTCTGAATTACAAGTGCCCCCGGGGAGTTCTTACGTTTTCATTCTGAACTATTTCGAATGCCATCTGTATATATGTAATAAAAAAAAGGAAAAAAAAAGATGAAAGAGATAAAACTACCGACTGACCAACATAACATTACAGGCGCTGCTTCTGTAATTAAGGGTCGTAAAAAGCACGGCACAAATTACACGAATTATACAATCACAATAGGCCCCGCCCTTTTTCAGTAGAATGACTTTGTGACGCCATCGTAAGAGCTTGAACAAATGACAAAACTAGAGGAAGCGAACGCCTGAAATACGCATATTTCTATTTGTATGAATGGCATGTAGTGAAGTATAAATGTTGTATTTATTTAAAGAAGTCTTTCCATCCCGTGCATTACGAATTTGTCTTCTCAGACGGGCTCTGGATATTTTGTTATTAAAAAGAACCTGAACCCGTCACTACTCTGTACTCAAGGATTTCTTTGACGTCAAAAGTTCTAGAATCCTGGGTAGTTGAAGACTTCACACGAACATTCTATTCATTTTTTCTGATTCATAGAAAAATAGTATTTTAAGAAAAAAAAATCAAATCGCTTTCTTTTAAATAGAAATTCATAAACAAAAACAGTTATAGCGCTGCAACAGTTTTGAGATCAATTGCCCTGAAAGAAGGGGCGTCATGTAGCCCCCCCCCCCTGTATGTTGTCGGCCAGTCGGTAAAAAGTAACCGAATCTGCGCGAAGCGCCGCGGTTTTTCTTAGAAACAATTGATATTTGATATTCAGTTTGTTATTGCCGATTTTTTGTTGTTCCTATATGAAAGTGTTACGTTTTGCTTTTGTTTTTCTTTTCGTTCTTGTATTCCGTCCTTTTTCTGGTTGAAATGACGGGCGATAAATAAATAAATAAATAAATTTTTTACAGTCGATTTTTCTTCAAAAACCATCGTTTTTTATGAAAAACAGTCATTTGTTTGCAAAAACAGTCGGTACAAAAGACCAGCCAGTCAGTAAATACCTTGACCCTGTAAATACCCCCCCCAAAAAAAAGTACATTTTGTGTAGTAACGGCTCTGGGGAGGTAGGTAGGAAGAAGGTAGGTATATAGGTTTTTATTTTTAACCAAAACTTTGAAAATTAAATAAAATAACATTACTAAATATTCTTTGAGCCCAAGCTGACTTTGAAACATTTATTCAAACAATGTTTACAACGGCTACGTCAGCTACGATTCTTCATCAGCGATATTTCGGCCCTTCTTGGCAAGGGTCCTCGCCATTGACAGCCTGACGAGGACCCTTGCCAAGAAGGGCCGAAATATCGCTGATGAAGAATCGTAGCTGACGTAGCCGTTGTAAACGTTGTTGGAATAAATAACATTACTAATATCCTATTGCAACCAAAAGAAAGTCCGAAGGACTTGTGCTGCAATTTATTAATACTACTTGTATCTAATAAATAAATAACTAAACACAACAACTTACAATTATCCACCTAGCTTATGACTTAAATAACAGACAATTAAACTTAATAACAGATTATTAGATTTATATAATATATTTATAAACGACGCAAAAACTCATAGGTCAGCTAGGATATCCTTCAGCGATATTATTTTCGGCCCTTCCTGTCAAGGGTCCTGCTCAGACAGTGGCTGGAAGACATGAACAAAAATGTATGATTCCCAGTCATTTGGGGCTCAACGAGTATATATAATATAATATATAATTCCTTTATTCTCCATAATAGCATAAGAAACACGCTAGCTTCGGATAGTCAATTACATGTTAATATACTTATTTTCAACACACTTAAAAAAAAAAACAGCCTCAGGAATTAAAGTTACGTACAAAATAAGGTACAAATGAAGACAAGTACCGGTCAGTCGAATTTACAGGTGGCAGGCTTAGCTTTTGAAGACCGATTGACCGTGTAAACTGCCTAGTACAGGACTTCGGTCGTAAATCTGACACATATTCAGGCAAAATATCTCTGTGAGTTTCAGACGACAGACATTTGAACCCAAATTTCATCGTCAGGGCATGTCTTCTTTCTTTAAGGGTCGGTAGACATAATACACTAAGACTATCTTCATATGAAACATACTGGGCCCCTAAAATGATTTTGCACGCTCGCTTTTGGATACCCTCGAGCTTATCACTCAGAGTCGAGGTGAGGCCAGGGTGCCACACCGGACAAGCGTATTCCGCATTTGGCCTAATGTAAGTGCAGAAAATAGACCTCAGTTGCTTGGGAGGAATCGCGAATCGACGTAACGCGGCAAACGACCGTAATAACAGAGCGCATTTCTGAACTATGGCCATGACGTGGGATTGCCATTTCAGGTAGCTCTCAACTGTAACGCCAAGAATTTTAACCTTGTCCTGAACAGTGAGGCCGATATCTTCAACAGGTGGCAATTCACGCTTTAAAAACGACACTCTCATTACAACACTTTTAGGTAGGCTTACTGTTAACTTAACATCATCAAGGTCACGCGTCAGTGTAGAAAATATCTGTGAGAGTGGAGGCTGGGTCGACTGTGACGATAAAATTCGTAGCGCGAGACTGGACAGGTCGTCAGCGAACTTATAACGATTCAACAGACTTTTTAAAACTCGATTATAAAACTATAAGTAGGGTATTTGGGGGGGGGGGGGGTCGGGTCCAGGATACAGAAGTGTAAATTAAAATCTTGAACCTTGGGTGGTTCAAAAAATCACCACGATCTTAGCCTACTGCCCACACTTACAATGCCCCCGGTTGAAAATAGCAACGATTAAGAATGCCCAAGACTCAAAATGCTCAGAAGCGAGGTCAAAGATGAAAATCGAGGCCCGTTTCTTTTCCCTTTCCTTTTCTTTCTTTATTATTCCATCAGCGTTGTATTCTTACATTTATGATGGGCAATAAATATATATGTATATATACATACATACATACAATCATCCTGGAACAACGGACAACGAGATTGTAAGGGACATGATTACCGTGGGAAAGGTACTCAGTCTATCTGTTCATGATTAGGAAGAGAGCATTCAGTTGATTGCCTATGATATACATATTTACTAGAGTAGAGTTTTGTTGATAAGAAGTATCTTTCACAGCGCAAGCGCCAAATTTGACCTCGAACTTAAAAACATAATCACTAAAATATAAATATGTATAATCAGTTCGTAATTCCAATAATAGTCATAACACAATTCGTAAAGTATGTGATCGGCCTCTGCAAAACTCGTCTAAAACAGAAATTACTATAGATTCTTTCGGCAAACAGTTTGCCAAAGAATTCTTAAAATATGGACCGAACACCTCAAATAATTCAATCGTGAGCATTCTGGACCTTATGTATTTTCAGCCGTACGCATTTTGAGTCGTGTGCATTTTGAACCGTGGGTATTTGAACCGTAGGCATTATGAGTCGTGGGCATTATGAGTATTACTACTTATAGGAAGGACAAGGGTGGAAAACAGGCGAACAACCGACCGATCTGAAAAACGGGAAAAGGAATGAAAACGCGTTAATTAACAAGTTAAAAAAAGAAGAAAAAAGCAAGACGAGAGTGACACGCAACTTGCACGCAATTAACAAAAATCTAGCTTGTCTTGTCGAGTCTTCGAAAGTCGAGTGGGCTGGTAATTTTTACCGACTTTTTTTTTGCACAAAAACGATGGTTTTCAACCAAAAAAAGGATAATTTTGAAAAAAATCGACTGTTTTCATGAAAAAAAGCAACTGTTTTGACGAAAAATCGCGGCGCTTTGGGCCGACTAGGTTATTTTTTACCGACTGGCCCACAAATGGGGGGGGGGGGGGGGGGGGGGACGTCACCCCGCCCCAGTCGTGACACCCCTGGGTTCATGACCCCTCGCAGAATTACATGTTTAAGTTCTAGTATTCTAAAATGGTTGAATACTTTTAAACCAGGATCTATTTTCAACAAATTAACCTCGGCTTCGGCTGTTGTTTGAGACTTTATCCAGGCCTGTTGACTTCTGGTAAAAAAAAATACAAAATTAGATAACCAGTTAACCTGACGAGTGAGCTACTCGGAAACAGTCGTCAGGAATGTTTGCATAAAAAATAGCAACAAGACCAAAGGTTTCGATGGGATCCCAAAAATTCAATATCTGATCCAGACAACTGGGTCTTGTCTTAGCCAGATCCAGTCTTCGCCAGACTCCTTGAACATTTTTACAATTAAAATTCAGAAACAGATTAAGGCCAAATAGCTAATCACCTGAGAAAACCAAGTTCAGATTTGGATTCAGCATGTGTGTTTACCCCTATAAGTCATATCTGTTTTGACGAAAACTTCCTGCCACTTCTGCCAATTTCCCGGTTCCGGCCGAACTCCAGAACTACTTGTCCGGCGAAAAAAAGAAAGCTCAAAGACGAAATCAGGGTATCTTCTTTCCCCAGTAATGAACATCTAATCAACTTCAAATAGAAATTTAGCTTGTAACAAATTTTCCGATTCCAGCAGGATTCCGGTCGAACTATATGTCCGGGTAAAATACGATTGTCACACAGGGACTCAGCATCTCTTCTTACCCCTAAATCGCTTATCTAATCAACTAGAAATAAAACTTTGACTTCCAACAGTTTTCCGGTTTGGGCCGGATTCCGGACGAACTACATGTCCGGGTAGACACTTGTTTTCACATAAGTGTTCAGCATGTCTTCTTGCCCTAAATCGAACATCTAATCAACTCCAAATAAGACTTTTAATTTTGACAAACTTTCCGGTTTGGGCCGGATTCCGGTCGAAATACTTGTCCGTCGAGAAAATAGTTCTCACCATCGTGTTCAGCATGTCTCCCTACCTCTAAATCGAACATTTAATCAACTTCAAATAAAACTTTTACTTTCAACAAACTTTCCGGTTTGGGCCGGCTTCCGGGCGAAATACTTGTCCATCGAGAAAATAGTTTTCACCATCGTCTTCAGCATGTCTTCCTACCCCTAAATCGAACATCTAATCAATTTCAAATAAAACTTTTACTTTCAACAAACTTTCCGGTTTGGGCCGGATTCCGGGCGAAATACTTGTCCGTCGAGAAAATAATTTTCACCATCGTCTTCAGCATGTCTTCCTACCCCTAAATCGAACATCTAATCAACTTCAAATAAAACTTTTACTTTCAACAAACTTTCCGGTTTTGGCCGGATTCCGGGCGAACTACTTGTCCGATGACAAAATGGTTTTCACCATCGTGTTCAGCATGTCTTTTTACCCCATAATCGACTATCACATTAGCTGTTTCAAAATATTTTGTTTGTCCCTTAATTTGAATCCCCTCCCCCACCCCTAAATGTAGAGCTACAAAGCCCATCTACGAACTTGACTGGTCCGACGACCCAACGAACCCTCACACCAAGTTTCATCAAAATATCTCATTCCCTTCGAGAGTTATCGTGCTTACAGACGGACGGACGGACGGACGGACAGACGGACAACTTTTGCGATGTCATAGGTATCCCTCCACTTACGTTTTGGGATCCCAAAAAGGGAGTCAGCCTGATATCGTTAGGGGGGGGGGGGGGGAGCGATTACTGGACCAGGCAGTATTGGCATAATAGGTGCAACGGGTTTTTTTTAAGATCCTAGGAGCGTAAGAGACTTAGTCCTACGGAACAACTTTGCAAACGTCTTTGAGTCTTCGTCCAAAACACCAAGGACATGTAGTTCATATAATACCAACACAACCTACTTTCAGAATCACTCCAACAGTTTTAAACCTGACGACCCAAAATTCATGCGGTATATACCCCCCCCCCCCCCCCCAAAAGACATCTCACTGATTTCACCCTTGCTGTTGTTCGATGCGTGTAATACCCACGACAACTGTTTGCCTTTTTTGCTAGAATTCAATGGTCACGGAGAAAGGCTTAAAGCGAGGCTTCACCTTCTCTTCCAGATTCCAGGCAGCCGTTTCCGTCGAGACGTATCTGGAAGGGGAAGCCAGACCAAAACCGTCTGGAAGTCCGGGGTGTTGGACACCCCAGATTCCGGATGTCTGGAAGGTGCCATAAAGGCAATCCATTCGAGAGACAGAACAAATAAGTAAATGTAGGAATAAAAAGGGAAAGTGATTGACAGTTGTGACTGGGATGCAAGAGATATTTGAAATGCGAAGGGGACATCTAGGAAATGTTGAAGAATAGCAAAATTATCTGTCATCATTATCATGAAAATCTGGAAGGGTTGGCTTGACTATGCGGAAGCCCCGGACGTCTGGTAATCTGGAAGGTGAAGCCTGGCTTTTAACACAGCCAATGCCGTGTGTGATCTGTTTTATTCAACTTGTTCGAATATTATAACATAAACAGTAAATAGTGCTAGGGCTCCTTAGCTTTTTTCGTAAAGGCCCATTCACAACGGGTTTTAACTAATACTCGCTACCAGCCAGTTCCGGAAATTGCTCTGACACCGAATTACCTGGGTTTCTGTCGTTCGCAATCAATACTGGTGCCAGTTTCGGGTACCAGCTAGTCTCGCACCCAAGTTGAAATCAGTTCAACTTTTCAGGGTACTAGCCAATCACATTACTTAGGGGAATTCTCAGGTATGTTCCGATTGGCTAAAGCTGAACCACGTCTGACCGAAGAACAATGACCTGAATTCACTTTCGGTTTTCAAGATCGGAGTGGATCTGATTTTATCTATTGGGCTTGGTTCGAAACTAGCCAATCAGAACATTCCTCAATATTCCCCAAAATAATCTGATTGGCTAGTACCCTCGAAAGTTGAACTGATTTCAACTTGGGTGCGAGACTAGCCGGTATCCGAAACTGGCACCAACGGCAGCGGCAGAAACCCAGCTAATTCTCGGTCTCAGAGCGATTTACGGAATTGGCTGGTATGGAGTATTAGCTAAAACCTGTTGTGAATGGGCCTTAAGTTTGAGACAGGATCCGAAGCAAAATCTTCCAAATAAATCTGAAAATATGAAGCCAGGAAATACTTCCTCTTATTCCTGCGAAGTAGACACCTCTTTGTTCGCAGTGGCACTTACGCGAGTCACGGCTCCGCTGGCGAACGGTTTTCGTCGGTGGGTGAACAATGAGGTCACGATGTCTCAAAAAGAAGTCGACGCTTGCAGAAACAGCCGGATTACTAAGACACGTCGGGTCCACGACGTGGTCTCGCACTCGGCAGCCCTAAAAAGTATACTCGTTTCAATTTTCCCGTCGTCCGTGCGTCGGTCCGAGAGGAACACTGGCAATATGTTGTGTCCATATCCTGCTAATACTCTGTATGACTAAGTCCAAAACACGTCAGTGATCCTCAGCAAGAACGAGAACACGACTCAAACTCAACCACTCAAATTCTGTGTCAAACAATCACGGCGATCTTCGGGAGCAGCTGCGATACCAGAGGTGATACGGCTTCTGGCTCCTCCGCTCGGTACCCTGCGATTTTGCATCGATAAGGAGAGTTAGTCATCAAGAGTATTCTTTTGCCCAATTATTACAGAGTTTTATCCCATCATTTATTTCTGGTCATATCTTGTAAGAGTATTAATTAATTTGTTTCGTTTCGTTGTATTTCGCAAATATTTTATTCCTCTTATAGCTTTAAGCTATTTGAAAGTAATTTTGATTGATTGATTTTTATACAAGACGCGTCGTAGTAGTAGTAGTAGTAGATTTTTAATTCTAAAAAGTAACTTTCACAGCGTGAACGCCGAATTTGACTTCTACGTCCAAACATAACTAAACACTCGAATCAATTTGTCAGTCGAATAATAATTGCAACATAATTCGTAACAAATTCATCAGTCAATACAAAACTTAACTACCACAATTTACACGATAGGCTCATTCGGCGAACATTTTGCCAAAAACTTCTAAAACAAATAAAAGTCACTTTAAAGAAATGGTAAAAAAATTTTTTTTTTTTTCAAATTCAATCAAAGTAAATTTTTAATCATTACGTCAAAAGTAATTTCACTTAAAAATATATATAAAACAAAATAAAACATTCTAAAAGGGTCAAAAACTAAAACTAACAAATTCAACAAAAATAATGACTATGTTTACTGGTTGTTGTACAATTCAACAAAACTTGGAACAAAACTCCTTCGATACCTTTCATGTTTTGTGGGGACTGGATTTAATTTGAGTACTTTCTGAGCCTTGTCGCGCTGCGGTCTATTGCGGATGGGTGTGTAGAGTTCGGGGAGAATGGGACGCAATCTGGGAACAGACAGGGTCTTGGTGCCGAAATTAAGGCATAGAAGGTTTCTTCTCGCGTCCAAGGTGGTGAGCCTGAACCTGCCAAGCAGATAATGGTAAGGAAGCTTCCCCTCCCCATTAATGATCCTAAGCGCTCGTTTTTGAATGTTTTCAATCTTATAAACATGCTCAGAGGTAAGCCCAAAATGCCACACTGGACAAGCATACTCCAGTATTGGCCGGATAAACGAACAGTACAGTTGGAGGAGATCCTTCGGGGGGCAAGACATTTTTTTCATAAGTTTTAACATGGAAACCGAAGGGGAAGCTTGTTTGAGGATGTTTTGAACATGGGCATCCCACTTCATGTCAGCTGACATGAAGCTGACTCCGACCTCTGCATTAACCATCTTACTTTAAAGCCCGATCGTGCTTTTCCCCACAAGGAAGTTGACGACGAAGCATTCTACGTAATACATAGGCCTGACGACATCGTCACGGACCCCTTTGCCGTTTAGCAAAGCAAACTCTTAAAAGACCGCTCGCACTATTTACTATTCAAATTTCAGTATTTAAAATATTTGAATACTTTGAAACTAGGGTGTGCTTTCAACAAATAACGCACGGTTTTGGCTATTTCTTCCTTTTCCGTTCTGGACTTTTCCGAGACCAGTTGACTTACAGCGAAAACAGGGAAAAAATTCAAATAACCGTTTTTTCTGATGGAAAAACTTCTAGCAGACAACCGTCGACAGCGTGATACACACCGAAGGTAGCAAAACACGGCAAGTGAGAAAATCAGCGTTGTTTTGTTAGAGGGGTTACAATGTACCGTACGAAATTGGGGTCTCCGGATTTAGAAATATATGGAGTGACTATGGAAGTCAGTTGCGTTAGTATTATAGGTAAGACATGTCCTTTAAATATGTAGAACCAGAAACGCAGAAGTAATTAACAACATGAAAATAAACTATTTTTACACAAATAATAGTGACCAGAAACTATCTTATATGGAATATGTATTTGACCACTCTTTCGGATTCCGGTCAACTTGTCCATGTTCTGCCTTCTTGCCGATTTTTGTCAAGGGTGGCGGCGGTCTATCTTGGAAAGCTAGTGGTGATTGCTCCCCCCCGCTCCAAAACGACTCCCAGAACTACTCATCGATAATATCGAAACAAGGTATTGTGAAAATCAGCGGGGTGTCGTTAGGGGGGTTAGAACTTACCGCATGAAATTTGGTCTTCGAGGCTCAAGAACTGATGAAGTGATTACGGAAGTAGGTTGAATTAGCATTATACGCATTCAAGCTCATTCCTTCACGGTCAACATGTACAAAAGAAAGGTAGGCGTAAATAGACACATATTTCTTACCGTATGTTCCGGTAGAACTTGAAATCGGTAAGTTAATGACCCGCAACAGGGGTACTTCCCAATGGGCAAAGTAATGTTTCTCTGCTTATGAAAAATTGGTGTTTCCACGTGATACCGGCACTGCCCGAACTGACCAAAAGGGAAGGCCACCTTACACTTGCTGCATGTGGCATAATGGCAATCTCCCCATAGGTGCCAGAAAATACTGGCCCAAGAACGAAGGTCGCTTTTTAGTGTCTTGATGTGGATGTCCAAGGACCAGGCGGGATCCCTAAGATAAAAAATATTAGTAGTAATTATAATTTTTGAGCCGCAATTACATAAGGAAACAAGTGGAGAAACAAGACAAACAAAAAGGGCCCAACCAGCACACGACGTCGTCCACTGTTTCCTGACCGAAGATTAAAAATTAAGTGTCTTTTTCTGTGTTTTGTTTACTTTCTTCATTTACTCCGCCTTTCTGGAATGGCGGGTCATAAATAAATTACTTAATTACTTACTTACTTACTGAAAAGTACTAAATAGCTCTTCTGCCTCAACGTTTGCAAGATTTGTTTTATTTTCTCCAAAAGAAAAATATATATGATTAAAGTTTTGTTATATTGAAATGCCCAGATTCATGAAGCTTTGATCAGGCATTGTCAGGACTGTTTAAATTAAGGAGACATTTAAATAAGAAGGTGTGAGATGGGTGATTCCTAAGTATATTTTTATTCTTGTTTCCTTGTTGTGTATTGCAACGATAAGAGAGCTTTTAAGTGTTAAAGGACCTGTCTTGACTACGATACTAATGCAGCCTACTTCCACAATCACTCCATACATTTCTAAGCCCGGAGACCCCAATTCCGTACGGTACATTCTAACCAACCAACTTCATGGCTTTCTTCGTAGAAGATGCTAAATTACGCTGGTCATACAGTAATAAAATAGATATATTACACATTCACTTTGTTAAAAGTCTCTGTAAAAAGGACACAAACGAGTGCATGAACCTTCAAGTTCGTCCTCTGACAGGCACTAGTTTGTTCTGCTGTCTTGTCCTGCTATTTCGGAGCATCAGGGGAGAGCAATGATCGGTTGTTCTCATTTGCCAAAAAAAATTTTTTCCCAAGTTTAGTATCAGTTCTGTTCTTCTGTTGTAGAGGCTCGGGATTCTCAACAGAGACAGTGCTTGCTCGTAAGACTGATAGCCAGGACTCATTATAATTTTCGTTGCGCGTTTCTGTACGGATTCGAGCTCTTCCGATATGTTATGGTGGTGTCATCTGCACCCCGTACTGCTCACTTGCGCCGCCGCTAGGCAGCGGTAGTCCCTTTCCGTCCAGTATGTTTAATCCTTTATACTGTCGTGACTCTGTACTATTTTATTAACTCTATGTTCATGACTCATCCGGGAGCATGAATCATCTTCTTCATACTTCTTTTCCGGGCTTCGACCGGGAACAACCCTTTCGACCTAAAGGTTGTTTATTTTTGTAAGTACCTTTATACCACAGAATAAAACCTTTTGTTTATTTTACGGACCATAGGTCATTATTATGAGTCTTGGTTACAGCTCCTTAGAGTGGGCTGGCCTGTAAGGCCTAGTGTATGATGGGTGGTTTATAGCCTATTGTGGTTCGGTACGCAAACCTTAGTGTGAATCGATCGGGGGAATCTACAATGAACCCGTGAAGTCTGGACGTGTAGTAGGCCACCAGACGCCCTAGGCTGTCCTGACTCCGATGACTGTATATAAGGACATTTACCATCTATGTCCGGCCTACTACACCCCTCGCCCTAACATCAGGTTGAGAGTGCTTCTCCACATACAAATACAGTCGTCGTAATAGATAGATAAGTCACAATCACAAAGTAGCCCTCTACGGGGACTGGAAGAACTCCTTAAGGCAATTATGTGCTCTGAAATCACGAGCGATTATCGAGAGAGTGTGGGACCCCTGATTAGAGTAATAAGCATTCATCCTTACCTGACATGTCTGTACACCACCTGTCCTGACTGAAGCACCGTAAATCGTCCAGGGGTGCACGGTACGTGCAGTCCCCACTCACGAGAGAGCCGCAAACTACAAGCGTCGCACTTATAAAGCGTGTCCGCAGAATCGAAGATGGCGTGAGAATCGTTCCGTATGCCCATTGAAATGTTCTGGGACAGATACATGAACATGCGAGATTGAACGCTAGGGCGCTCCACGTTGATAATTTCTTCGACTGAGAACAAGTTCACAAGCCTTAAAAAAATACTGTCAACTGGTGATAATAAAAAACATAATATATTTCTTAAATATGCGATTTGACTGAGGCCCGCTAGAAGGGGAAAGAATAACCTCCGTGTCATTGCTCTTCAAACAGTCGCAGATACAGTTTAAATTTCTTTTTGCATCACCAGCCGAGGATGGAAATGGCTGGCTAGTTATGGTCGCAGCATCACCAACTTTGGTAGAACTACATTCATTTATTGTAATAATATATTGAATGAGTGTGGACTGTCAGGTAGGTGGAACGAGGGGAAGGGGGTTCAGCTAGAGGTAGGTGAGGTCGCGAAAGAAGTCCAAAGAGTATTAAAGGACCAGGAGTTGCAGGCGTGGGGTTGTAAGGTTTGGATTCCTGGGTCCCTGAGTCTCTACAATAGGGTTAAGGAGGCATGGGGCGAAGAAATTTATTTTAAGTCGGGGTTATCTCCAGAAGAATTGAAATGTTTAATTAGTCTGAGAGGAGATTGTTTGCCTTTTGGCCAAAGAAGAAAATATATTGGGAAAATTAGAGTTTCGTCTGGTCCTTATTTCTGCCCTTTGTGCGGGATGATTGATGAAGATGTAGAGCATTTTATTTGTGATTGTGAGGGTTTAAGGTATCTAAGGGAGGAAATTTTTAGGGTGGGTGTTTTCTCGAGAGATTTGGAAGATTCCTTCGGATCGCTCTGTCATATCGGGAAGGTTTTTTGTAGGTTTGTTATTGTTGTTGTTTTGTTGTTATTATTTTGTATTTGCCATGGCCCTCGTGGCTTTTTAGCGCAAATAAATCTATCTATCTATCTATCTATCTATACCGACATACACATCTAAGGTGTTTTTCCGCGACATAATTGTGGGCCAAACACCCCTGGATGTTTGTCGCGGAAATATGATTGTGTGCCATACAGAGCGTGCTCCACCCTACTTACTGTAGTTACTACGCATGACGTCCGAATTCTGGTTTTTGGCCGTCAAGGCTGGAACAATTTTTCTAATATCCAGCAGAATACTATGCAACGGGCGAGTCAGACCAATCACGTTACAGAGATGCGTAGTTACCACGCTTACTCGCTCCCGAGCATGGTAAGCAAATAGTTACTATTTCGAGAAGGTTGGCACGAGCGTAGTAACTTTTCGTGAGGTTGGAACGGAAATAGTAACTAATAGTTACTATGGCTAGAAAGGTGGAAAACTTTCACAGTCGAGTCACAAGTTGAAACTCACGGAACACCGTTTTGACTATTTTTGGGGCCGTAATTTCAAATCTCCGAAAATAAAAATAAAATTAAAGCCTTAACAAATCGAACTTAAGGCTTTCGTCATTACCATTCTGTGCAAAAAGGATTCTCAGTTTTATGTCTACATGCTTCAGAAAGTAGTTAATTTTGTCGTTTTGACATTATTTTGCTGCTAAATTTGTATTTCCCGCCAGAAACGAGCCAAAAAATTGAAAATCACCTCGGCAGTTTTTTGTCGAACCTGAGCCACAAAACGAGCCGCACAAATCTTGTCGGTACGGAAAAACGCATCTAGGAAGAGAACACCAGAAGTTGTCTCGTTGGAAATCCACTAAAGGCGTTTTTCCGTACTCCCTCAAACAGTTTGTGGGTCGATTGTGGCTCAAAAGAATGTTTCCGCGGTCTTCTGTGCGGCCCACAAGTGTGTTCCTGCGACCAACAAGATTTCTATGACTCGCTTTGTGGCTCGGATTCCACAAAGAACTGCCGAGGTGATTGTCGATTTTGTGACTCAATTCTGGCAAGAAAATCAAATTTACCAGCCAAATTATGTCAAAACAATAAATTAAAAACTTTTTCGATCATGTAGACATAAAACTGAGGATCATTTTTGCACGGAATGGTAATGACGAAAGCCTGCAGTTCTATTTATCGAGAACTTCTATCAATTTTATATTTATGTTCTGAAGTTATACCGCCCAAAAATAGACGAAACGGCGTTTCCGCGAGTTTCAACTTGTGGCTCGTCTGTGTGGCACACAATCGTGTTTCCGCGACAAACACTCAGAAGTGTGCGTCCCACAATTCTCTCGGAGAAAATGCCTTAAATATACAGAACATTACAGATATCAAACATTCACGCAGAACACATCATTACATAATTCGCATAGTGACGCAGTGCACAACCTTACACACATAAATGAATGTGTATCCAAAGTACCAAGTAAAGAAAATTAGATGAGATAAGAGCAAATCGACCAAATTCGAGTATTAGTTGACGATTTTCTTCTTCTTTTTGTTATTCTCTTGTCTGTTTTATTTTTTAGTACGTTAAAAAAAAATCTTGCAGTATTTTTTACTGGGATTATAATCTTGTTTCTACAAATATAATCTTATCTCTGATTTGGATTGACGGGGCGGGGGGGGGGGGGGGGGTGCCTGCGGGTCGGACAATAAAGTACAAAAAAGACATAGATTAGAGGGAAAAGCCTATACAAATTATTATTTTTGTCTGTTTCGGGGGGGGGGGGGGGGGGTCAACCCCCTAACTCCCCTCTGGATACAGCCCTGTCAGTAGAGATAAGATTAATCCCAGAACTAAATATCTGGGTGGGCCTATAATAGTTGGCCGTCAATTCAATAATTTGTTATAATTATTAGAATATCACCTACTGCCCAACATGAAACAATTCTCCGCCCTTTCCAACTACTAGATCCCCTCAACCCATTTACCTCGCAAAGAGTTCATCGCTTATGCATCCGAAGCTCTGGTTTGCGGCAAGAATCTCTTGAATGTGTTCATGGCAGTACTTGACGCAAATTTCCACCAGGGTCTCCATCTCCAGAAAAGAAGCAGACAGTAAAATTGGGACGACAGTTTTAGGCTCGAACACTGGACTTCCCAGAGATTCAAAATGGCGGGATTCCATCCACCGCATTAGCCAATCGAAAACGTTGACGTCACAATGGACTTTAATGTCGACGTCACTCAGGTCTTGACCTGACAAAAAATAAGATACATTAGTTGCGTTTTTGCAGATACCATGGTATCTAGTCAGATACCGTGTTATATGATACTCGGATACCGTGGTAACTGATCGTGGTATATGAAAAAGTATCTCACTTTCATCTTCACCAAAAATAGAGCCTAGGATTTTGTCAAGTTGGTGGTAAAGAAGTTTGGCTGGATGTGACTGGATGTCAGTTTTTCTTTTGGGATGACTTCGAAGAGCACCTATTTTTACAGAGAAACCATAGTATCAGATACCACGCTGCAAAAACGACTAATTACAGATCCAGTTACCGTGGAAACTGGAATATCTGAGGTTGGTTTTCTCTGATGATTAGCCTGGCGAAGACTGGATCTGGCGAAGACAAGACCCAATTGTCTGAATCAAATATTATATTTTTGGAATCCCATCGAAACCTTTGGTCTTGTTAATTCTGATACTTGAATACTGAAATATTTGGAACATCTGAGGGATTTTTTAGTTTTCGTAATAACGTTCAGAGCGTGGGCTGCTTGCATGGAAAACTAAAGTTCATCAAGACGTGGAGAATTTGAATTTAAACAAAGGCCTGCCTTTCCAGGGCTGAAGATGCGACGTCGGAGAAGTTAAGCCTGTAGAAAAGTAGGAAATTGATTTTAAATATTTTTTCAGCCCAAGCTGACAGCGAATCATACTTGATAATGACAAAAAGGATACGTCAGCTGAATTTTATTCGAGCTATATTTCGGTCCTTCTTGGCAAGGGTCCTCTTCAGGCTCAAAGCCACACAAATTGGAAAAACGAACTTGTCGGTTTTCCCAAAAGTTAGTTTCGGTAGATTCCCTGAGAAATTCTGATAGATTCTCTGAGCAAAATTTTGGTAGATTCCCTGAGCAAAATTTCGGTGGATTCCGGAATTCTAGCAGATTCCGCGGGTCAAAATCCGGTGGCCCATGCTCCAGCCTCCAGTAAATTCCCTGAGACAAGTTCCGGTAGATTCCTTGAGCAAGATTTCGGTAGATTCCCAGAGCGAAATTCCGGTAGATTCCAAAATTCTAGTAATTCCGTGGTGCAAAGTCCGGTAGATCCCCTGATCCAGTCTCCAGTAAATTCCCTGAGACAAGTTCCAGTAGATTCCTTGAGCAAAATTCCAGTAGATTCCCAGAGCGAAATTCCGGTAGATTCCCTTAGCAGAATTCCGGAGAAAAATTCCGGTAGATTCCCGGAGCAAAATTCCGGTAGATTCCCCGAGCAGAATTCCGGTAGATTCTCTGAGCAGAATTCCGGTATATTCGGAATTCCGAATACTTTTCCCTTCATTTGTTGGAAGAAAATGCTGGCATCAGCTTTCAGGAAAGAGTAATTACTAGCGGAAGTTACATGCAAATCTTCTAAACTAGTTCTTAAACCCAATCTTATATATACGATGTGAGTTATGTTTTGTGTCTATTGCTTGGCCCGGCAACATACGGGGATCTCTCTGTTTTTGGGATCCCAAAACGTAAGAGGAGGGATACCTATGATATCGCAAAAGTTGTCCGTCCGTCTGTGAGCACGATAACTCTCGAAGGGAATGAGAAATTTTGATGAAACTTGGTGTGAGGCTTCTTTGGGTCAAGAGTAAAGTCGAATTCGTAGATGGGCTCCGTAGCCCTCATTTAGGGGTGGGGGTTCAAAATAAGGGGCAAACAATACATTTTTAAACAGCTAGCTAATGTGATAGTCGATTACGGGCAAAGAAGACATGCTTAACACGATGGCAAAAACCATTTTCTCGCCGGACAAGTATTTCGTCCGGAATCCGGCAAAAACCGG
This sequence comes from Branchinecta lynchi, assembly GCA_023053575.1. NCBI lineage: Eukaryota > Metazoa > Arthropoda > Branchiopoda > Anostraca > Branchinectidae > Branchinecta > Branchinecta lynchi. The sequence goes on from JAKZAP010000003.1 coordinate 30,362,110, forward strand.
AAAGTTGGTTAAAAGTAAAAGTTTCATTTGAAGTTGGTTAAATGTTCGATTTTGGGGTAAGTAGACTTACTGAACACTTATGTGAAAAGCACTTTCTACCCGGAAAAGTAGTTCGCCCGGAATCCGGACAAAACCGGAAAATTTGTTAAAAGAGAAACTTTTATTTTAAGTTGGTTAGATGACAAATTTAGGGGAGTCAGTATAAGACAATCATTTTTTACCAGGACATTTAATTCGTTCGGAATCCGGTTGCAACCGAAATAAATATTCTTGGAGCCCAAACTGACTTTGAAACATATATTCAAACAATGTGTACAAAGGATACGTCAGCTACGATTCTTCATCAGCGATATTTCGGCCCTTCTTGGCAAGGGTCCTCGGCAGGCTGTCAATCTTCCGGGTCAACGTCGGGGAAGGAAACAAACCGAGATTTTCTTTATAATTTAAAGTTTTAGTGGAAGTTGATTAGATGTTCTATTTAGGGATAAGGAGATACGCTGAATTCGTTTCTGAATTTTCTTTTTTTGCTGAACAAGTAGTTCGCTCGGAATTCGTCCGAAACCAGAAATTTGGAAGAAGTAAAGCAGGAATTTTCGGCCAGTATCGTCAAAATAGATATGGCCTACATAGACAAAACTTGGTTTTGTCTGATGATTAGCCTGGCGAATACTGGATCTGGCGAAGACAAGACCCACTTGTCTGGATCAAACATTAGATTTTTGGGATCCAATCAAAACCTTTGGTCTTGTTCTATTTTACGACATATGAATTCTGCGGACAGACGATTAAGGCAAAGACAATAAAATTATCTGGATCAAAAATTAGATTTTTGGGATCCAATCGAAACCTTTGGTCTTGTTCTGTTTTACGACATCTGAATTCTGCGGACAGACGATTAACGGCCACTCAGACTGACACGTAAAAGCATGCGGTACGTTTCCGTAATCTGTAATGTTACATCTCTTGACCTTCCGACTGACGAAGTGCGTACGGTTGCAGAATTTATTTATTTCTTCAAAAATTTTCATCGTTTTCATCAAAGACAACGTATCCAAGACATGGGAGAATTTTTCTTGGACAAACAGGTAAATCTTCTCATCTTTCCGAAAAAGAAACCTCTGGTTGCCTTCAACTCGGAAATTATACAAGATTGTTGCGTTAGGGAAAACCACGTAAGCCGTTTCGTCGTAAGACTCCCAGCGTAAAGGGATTCCGTAAGAGCTCTTTTCAGAGACTCCGCAATGTCCGACTGGAATTCCTGCCAGGATCTTTGGCACCATCATCAGTTGCACTGGGAAAGGCTGACACTTATTTGGAAAGGTGACGAAAGAATACAAAATCCGGCCGGGAAATTTAAAAGTCTGTCCGAATCCCTCCATGGAAGGGGACTTATAAGTAAGGACTGGTTGTAAGACCAAGGTCTCTTCGCTGGTGAGGGGTTACGCACTAATCTGTATACCTTTATTTGTTTCCGATACATTTAAAGTTTAATGGGCACATCAAACTACCCCAATTCCACTCTGTAACAACCTAGGAACAATGCTTACCCCCTATATCAACAGTTTCCTCTCTGTGATATTTCAATGACTAATTTTTTGAGCCAGTACATGCTCAATTTACTAGCTTGGACAAAAATAAAAGTGATGTTTCTTATAATACTTAGTAGATCTTTATTTCATGCATAAATCAGCTTGTATAATTCAGCTTTGAATAGGTTATTTGTTTTTGAATGATCTTTGTAGCTATGTTATTTTTTCAGCTTATTGCATATTCTGGTACATTTTATAAAGCAAGCTAATCAAGCTTCACAACACTATTCCACTGAGAAAAACTTTTAATAGGCACTTTAAGCCATGGAACTTCTGATGAAACACTAGAACAATCAGGTAAACTGCATCTGCGGCTTGACTTTGGTGACATTTCAAATATATTCTTTTCTGTCAAGCATTGCTGGGAGTTTTTGAATTTCCTGCCACGATATCCCAGCTCATAAGATTTGGATCGCCGAAATGCCAGAGAGGTAAAGACAAGCGATAACAAGAAAACGGCCGATTTTTGTAGCGCCTTGTAAAGGAAGTCGGAAATGTTTATTTGTGAAGCATTTAATACAAAGTCCATTGTGCTTTAAGGGTAAGAATATTCGTCTCCGTGTCTATAACTTTTTCCTAGAAACAAGTGATTACGCAACGATATTTCAACACGACGAATTAGTTTCGCAATTATTAGTATAGCCTATTTACAGTAGGCTAGAGTGATTTCGAAAAGCTGCGGATAGCTTTATAGTGCACATTAGGTTCTGTAAGATTATAGTGTAAATTTTAGCCGTAACATACTCCACGACTAAACGGATAAAGTTCAACTGACTGCAGAGTCATTATTTATTTAAATCCCTCTCGAATCAGGTCATCAATCTGTGTGAACAAAAGATTTTTCTTGGGATATACTATTACATCCCAGTATACTCCTATATATACCAAAGGGCAACTTCAGTGCGAAGAAACCCAAAGTGTTGCTGCAACACTTCACGTTGCCTTCCTTCCTGCCTTCAAAATATGGCGTTGGGTTCCACCGTTCTGCAGCTCCCTTTCCGCCTTCCTGTTGCTTCGATTGGTTTACTGCTTTCGCACTAAATGGCTTCATTTGGTCCCCAATGCTGAGCGACGGTTTAAAAAAGAACACTATACACTTGGTCCGGAGATTCACAAACGGGGACGGTTATGTATACAGACTATTCGGTCACGGACACACTGGGAGTAGAAAACATAACAAACGTTCACTCACCTCTGATGGCTTTGTAAAAGTAGGGCATTTCTTTCAAAAGGAGTCCCGACCGGCACACGAAGTCACGTGAAAGGTTCTTTGCATCGTCGCGGCACTGAATTGTAACGTCGCAGTCCAAAACGGGAAGGAGTCTATTGGGAGGAATATTAGTTGGGCTGATTCCGTAAGTCTGTCGGTACGTTAAAAAGATAGTTTGTTGAGTATCACATAGTGAAAGTAAATACAGAATAAATTAAAAGTAACGTTAAAACTTTGATTTGTTTTCATTAAAATATATGTGAGATTCTGAGAAAGTTGACATGAAAAATTTTTACTTGAAGAAGATTTAGATGTAGATGTTTACTGAAAATTTGTTAAAGGACCTGTCTTATCTATAATACTAACGCAACCAACTTCCATAATCACTCCATATATTTCTAAACCTCGACACTAGCTGGAGAATCGGAAAATGAATTGCAAGCTAAATTACAATTAGTGTTTTCACAATTGATGTTGTGGCTTACAGCTAACCGGCTATCATTGAATGCGGCAAAAACTAATTTTATTATTTATAGTAGGATTGGAAAGAAGGCACCAACACTAACATCTATTAAGGACTTTCATACAAACATTGTAATACATAGAAGTTCAGTTCGTTACCTTGGAATTCATATTGATGAACATTTATCATATAATGAACATTCCAACAGGCTAAGAATTAAATTGGCTCAGGGTGTGGGAGTAATGAATAGGCTCAAGAATTTGTTTCCTTATGAAATTCTTCGGCTAATTTATTTTGCTCTTGTTCATTCGCATCTCACTTATTGCCCTTTAATATATCTGGCTACATTTAAAACTCATCTTAAACCATTACAGATTTTACAAAACCGTGCTTTAAAGATTTTGCGAACTTTTTTACCATCACCGTCATCACTTCCTGGGGTAAGTCAAACAGAAACCATGTATATTCTGATCAATATTTTGCCTGTTTCTGAACTATTTAACTTTGCGTCATTCCTATTTAAAACAAAGTATGACCGTTGCCAGCTTCCATCATATTTCCATTCAAATGATTTCTTTCCTTGCCCACTAAAGCACCAGTACGATAACCATCATAAATGGAAGATCCGAAGTCAAGGAGTAGCTTCAGAGAGGTCTCGTTTTTCTCCATCTTATTCAGTTTTGAATTCATGGCAAATTTTATTTCCTAAAATTGATTCTACAAAATCCCTTAAAACTATAAAAAAACAGCTGTCTCAAATTCTCATTAACAAGTTTAAGAATGGATAATTCATAGTTAGAGATTGGTTGTTTTTCATGTTTATTTGTTTGTTTTCCTCTAGTGATACTGGTTTTCAGTCACTCTTCCTTCATTTTTGTTGTTGTTTTTGTTTGGAATGGTTTCGCTTCGTGCTGGCGTTGTCGTGCGGTGATCTTTCTACTCAGCGTTGGGTCGATTTCGTTTTACTGATTTTCTTTTATGGAAGGGTCTGAACCATTCGATGATTTTCTTCTCTCCGGTTCAAACCCTGAAATAATTGTAAGTGCAGAGTATAGTATTGTTAATGTTTATGTATTATATAAAGTAAGAATAAAAAAACCTTCAACCTTGAACCCGGAGACCCTAATTTCATACGGTACATTCCAAACCCTCTAACAAAACCACGCTAATTTTCTCACTTGCCGTGTTTTGCTACCTTCGATGTGTATCACGCTGTCGACGGTTGTCTGCGAGAGGTTTTTTTTTTATCAGAAAAACCGGTTATGGTAAATTGTTTCCTTGTTATCGCTGTACGTCAAAGGGGTCTCGGATAAGGCTTAAAACAGCCAAAACCGTGGATTATTTGTTGAAACCACAGCCTATTTTTAAGTATTCAAATATTTTAAGATACTCCAAGTTGAGGAGTAAATAGTGCGAGAGATCCTTGAAATAAAATGAAGTGAAAAAATAAAACTAATAACCGATGTCCAGTTAATCGGGGGAAAGCGTAGTAAATTAAATATGGGTTTATTTTTAGCAGTTAGGTGACGTGAACAGCTAAAAGTGGGTAAGAATAAAATAAAATTATCGTCACTGAAGGAACGAAGAGTAGCCATAAAAAGTACAAAATATGATTTCTTAGTTTTGTTTTATCTGCTACAAAAATTAAAATACGAAAAATGCTACGTGATAAAAAAAAGACATATAAATGAAGAAAAGAAAGAAGTCGACCAACCAAGACTGGCTACAATGGCGTTAGCTGCCAGAAGAATGTCGTCGAATACTCAATTGTATGCATGTTTGGCCATGCTAAATGATAAATCAGCTGAAAGTTTAATTCAGCAATATTTAGTGACTTCTGGCATGGGTCATCTTCATGCCACAGCTAAAGTCTGGCTGTCACATGATTGAAATCAACATGAGTAGCAGCTCACATTTGCTCAAGGAAAACTCATGTCTATTCTCGCTGTTCCGAGGAACGGCTGTGTCGCCGCGTTTTTCTTTGTCCAAGGGATCTCAGTCCTCGCGTTGCCGTAAGTCTCCGCGGAAAGGTATGCACCGATTCTCATCACCCCAATCAAAAAGGGAGCCCTTTTCATATTCAGAACGTGTCCGATAGCTCCGAAACGAACGAAAATGCTGAATTATTTAGCATTTTATGCAACATTTCGCTTTCGGACTTACATTTTTGCTCAATTAATGGAGCATTGATTCAGAATAAAATTCATCGAAAAATTCAGCAAGAATGCTAAATTTTATGCTGAATTTTCAAGAAGAAACTGGGGAGTACGGCGATTCTCTCAGTGTTTTCCACGGCAAACATAACAAATTCAAAACGACAACTGACAATTCGGCAAACATTCCAAATTCTAAGAGAACTGGCGATCATTGCCAACGAAGAAAGGAAAAGGTTGGATTTCAGTAGATGATCCATTTTGTCAGCTTTATACAACTAAATCTTTTTTCTTCTTCTTCTTCCTGACTTAAATTTTGGTATTCTAGAAGTGTCAGAGAAAAAAAAAAAGGCAACAGCTTTCGGACAAAACAAAGAAAGAAAATGCAGCATTTACAGCACCAAAAAGCTTTCGGACACGTTCTCAGTGGGGAGTTGATTAGAAGAGTTGCTGCTGTGTTGTTGGTTTTTGTAAAAAGGATTTTAGGGGTGGTTAAAAGGAATCAATATTGAGTTTAATTACGGGATAAGACTGATTTTGAGAACAATACCTCTACTTTATTGTAATTATAATTTCATGTTTTGCAAAAAAAAAAAATATAAAATCAGGAAAAAATAAAACCCAAATAACAAAGTGGAAATAGAGTTCGTCATGCGCAGGCATCCCCGGTGTTTTCCGTCTAAGGTGTCAGGAAGGGAGTCTTTCTATGCTCCATGGCAGCCTACCCTTCGACTCATCTATCGTCATGGCAGCCTACCCTTCGACTCATCTATCGTCATGGCAGCCTACCCTTCGACTCCCCACCCGATGAAAATTTTATCTCAAAATAGTAGTAAGAGCTGTACGAAAAAGTAGCATGGAGTACTTACTGATGCTACTACATGCTTCTACTTCAAGGCTACCGTGTTACTGCATGCTACTATTAGGAAGACTGGATGCTCCTAGGACAAGACAGGATGCTACTGGATACTACTACTGAAGATTTGCCCAGTCTGAGGCACATTGAATGACAGTACTCTTTACTATTACATATCACTAGATGCAAGTTTTCCGTACAACTATCATACAACTACGCAGACTACATATATTTCATCGGACAAGCGGTACCCAGGTAATGTGAGAGTACGCAGTAAGGACCGCATGTACCACCCCACGTGGCGCTTCTAACTACGGCAAGAAAAGAATACCTACTTTGAATCTACTGCTCTTTTCTCGTCCACAGCATGTTTGAACTTCACTTCGACCTCAGCCTCGTTTGACCTCGCCTCTCGTTTTAAATCTGCGATGTTTAAGATATAAGGCAAGAGGGAATCCAGGAAACCTTCTTGTAGAACATTTTCAAGTTTTGACTCAAGGACCTCCTCGAAACCTTCTCCCAAGGCTCCTTGTAGTTTTACTTTGATATTACGAATCTGTGATACAGCATTCTCCCAATCTAAAGTGTCTGCAGCGTTGGTAAGGTTCGAGATTTTCAGGGTGCTCATTAGCAGGGTCAAAAGCTCTGGCGTACTGATCTCATGGGCCATCTTGGTCAGCGGTAGGCTACAGGCTGTTAAATTCGTTTTCTAGTACTTGGTGGTTCAGCGCTTGAAATCAAACCTAAAAAATCGAGACCAAAGTTTTCGATGGGGTCCCAAAAATCTAATATTTAATCCAGAGAATTGTGTCAGCTGCTAATCATCAGAGAAAACCAAGTGCAGATATAGGCCTACCTATATAAGCCATATCTACTTTGACGATACTGACCGAAACTTCCTGTCTTACTTCTGTCAAATTCCGAGCGAACTACTTGTCCAGCAAAAAAGAAAATTCAGAAACGAATTCATCGTATCCCTTTATCCCTAAAGAACATCTAATCAACTTCAAATAAAACTTTGTCTTATACAAAAAAATTCCGGATACAAACGGATTCCGGACGAATTATATGTCCGGATAAAATATGACTGCCATATACTCCGCGTCTCTTCTTATCCCTAAATCTGTCATCGAATCAACTTGCCGGATTCCCGGCGTACTAGTTGCCCGGGTAGAAACTGCTTTTCATATAAGTGTTGAGCATGTCTGCTTACTCCTAAATCGAACATTGAATCAACTTCATTGAAACTTTTACTTTTAACCAAGTTTCCGGTTTTGGCCGGATTCTTGCCCGGCAAGAAAATGGTTTTCACCATCGTTTTCAGCGTGTCTCCGTACCCCTAAACCGAATCAACTTCAAATAAAACTTTTACTTTTAACAAACTTTCCGGTTTTGGCCGGATTCCGGGCGAACTACTTATCCGGCGAGAAAATGCTTTTCACCATCATGTTCAGCATGTCTTCTTACCCCATCATCGACTATCACATTAGCTGTTTAAAAATATTTTGTTTGCTCCTTAATTTAAACCCCCTCCCCTACCCCTAAATTTAGGGCTACAAAGCCCATCTACGAACTCGAACTTACTCTTGACCCAAAGAATCCTCACACCAGTTTCATCAAAATATCTCATCCCCTTCGAGAGTTATCGTGCTCACGGACGGACAACTTTTGCGATGTCATAGCTGTATCCTTCCACTTACGTTTTGGGATCCCAGAAACACCCTGATTCTTTCCCTCATCGCACAGAATTTTGAGGACATTTTACGAACCCCCTATCGATCGCCAGCTCTTTTGTGGTCATTGATATCAAGAACCCCACTTGGGAACTAAGGAGAGCAATGGCGGAGCACACTAGGTTAGCTTGAAAATCAGAAACCTCTACTCTAATTTATTTTAATACTACCCATCCACATTACGTTTTAAAACTGACTAGAGCGGCTTCTATGACTGAAACAAATTTTAAGATTTTAAGTGATGAATACAAAACTATAGGTCTGTCTTTCAATGCTAAAAAAAAGTGAAGTGCTGACTTTCCGTGGCGTATATAGATCTTACGGTGTATTTATTCCAGCAATGTTTTCAACGGATACATCAGCTAAGATTCTTTAATTGAAGAATCTTAGCTGATGTATCCGTTGAAAACATTGCTGGAATAAATGTTTCAAAGTCAGCTTGGGCTCAAAGAATATTTACTTACGGTGTAGATAAATTTAAGCTTTGCGATCAAGAGGTGGAGCCTTCGGTGTCTCTCACTTATCTTGGACTTCCTATTGGTAGAAATATGAAGTCCACTCGAGATGGACTTACTAGCCAGTTTTCGCTTCGAACACGCAAAGCTTATGGAGTACTTGTACCGCGCAAATTGAAATATAACCGCCAGATCCTAGCCCGCCGCTATTCGATATGTGTAAGCCCCCATCTTCTAGCACCCTCCCCTTTTTGGCCCAGGTTTACAGCGACTGATAAGAACTGAATCCGTTCCATCAATGTTAAGTACGTTAAGTTTTTTACTGAAATTGCCACTCTGGATCAGAAATACACACGTTGCGAGAAAATACTGTACGCAAATCAAAATCAGCAGAGAAAAGACCGGCGGGATCGTTTTGCGGCGGGCTTGTACATTAGCCACAGTTTACTTGCTATGTTGTAATTCAGTCTTTGGGTGTTTTATGTATTTAGCTGATGTACATCAATTGCAGTTGTTGTTTTGTTTTTTTCTTCTTTTCATACTTCATTTAGGACGGATATTTGTCATACAAATGCGTAATAAATATGCATCATCATCATAAGTTTTTTACTGAAATTGCCACTCTGGATCAGAAATACACACGTTGCGAGAAAATACCGTATGCAAATCAAAATCAGCATAGAAAAGACCGGCGGGATCGTTTTGCGGCGGGCTTGTACATTAGCCACAGTTTACTTGCTATGTTGTAATTCAGTCTTTGGGTGTTTTATGTATTTAGCTGATGTACATCAATTGCAGTTGTTGTTTTGTTGTTTTCTTCTTTTACTACTTCATTTAGGACGAATTTTTTGTCAAACAAATGCGTAATAAATATGCATCATCATCATGAGAAAGACGATAATAATCCTAGGAGATCAACTTAATAACCCTGCTAATACGACGAAGGAAGTCTGTGAGTTGGGCTCTAGCCGACAGACTCTAGAATATACTCATTGCGAAGGCTACGGAATTTGTATACAATCGCAAGATTGCCAATCAATTTTCCGTATAAAACATGTCATCTAACATGATGAGCCGTAAAGAAATCTGTCCGTTTCAACTGTGTTTGGAGTATGAACACATGTTTTCATTTAAGTTTGTCACTTCCAATACTCGTTTGTGAATGACCGTTCTGAAAATAATTCAAATTTTTATTGGGGTATTTAACAAACCTTATTAAGGCTCGGAATAATATATTGTCAACGAATTCTGCGTACCATTCATATGAAACAAGGAATTCAGAGGACCTTGTACATGAGAGACGACATACTTCACGGTCTAGTTTTGTGTTTAGAAATGTGGGTGTTTCAGTATGGAATAATCTGCCGGAAAGCACTAGGATGGCCGAGAGTGTATATTCATTTAAAAATAAGATGAAAAGTTTTTTGATGAGTAAAGATGGGTGAGGAGAGAGGGTTACCTTGGGTATGAATCGGTTCTGGATTGCCACGAGGTTTAATTGTCTTCTGTTTATATATAATATTGAAAAAAAAAAAAAATGTATTTATGTAGTTGTTTATGTATAGTACTGCATTTATTTTTACCCTTTTCTTTTTTGTTTAAAATATAACTAGGCTAAGTGATTAAATTATTTAGTCCTGCCACAAACAAATCTGTATAGATTTTCACGTGGTAGGTCTGTTATGATATTAAAATTTTCTTTTGTAAAATTCCATTATATATTACATTATTTGTCTCTCTCTCTCTCTTGTTTCTCTCTGAACTTACGACCCCTCCTCCCTCCCAGTCCTACATCTTGGTATCCGCCGGGTAGATGCCCCAAGGAAGCAAAGCATGCCTCCTGAGTCAATTACTTCGAGCGCTTCCTTCTTCATATAGACTGTACTATAGCAGAACCTGTAGGTGTTTGGCCACATTGCAACTACCCGAGGCAAGGCGTTCGCTGACACTGGGTTAGCTCCATCTGACTAACAGCTCGGGAACCGAGCAAAACTTCAGCGCGTTTTTTGAAAGAAAAAATGTCAAATCAACTCCCGATGAAAAATTTATCTCAAAGTAGTACTATGAAGTAGTAAGAAAAAGTAGCATGCAGTACTAACGATGCTACTACATGCTTCTACTTCAAGGCTACCGTGGTACTGCATACTACTATATGCTTCTATTAGCAAGACCGGATGCTACTATGGCAAGAAAGGATACTACTGGATACTACTATATAAGATTGGACCAGACTGGGGCACATTAAATGATAGTATTACTACCATATACATTACTACTTTCGTACTACTACCATACTACTAAGCAGGCTACAAATTTTTCATCGGGCTGGTAGGATGGACAGATCCTCGTAATTTTAACGAGCACTCTTTTCGACTTTTCACAATTGAAACAACTGCATGGAACACGGGTGTATCACATAATTCTACCGCATTCAAAATAAAGCTAAAATATGAAATGAGAGCGTAACTGTCAACAGCGCACAACAAGACCAAAAGGGGTCAAGGCTTACATGAGCCAGAAACTGGTAGCTTACGAACTCAAAACTGTAACATGCCCCTGGTCTTCTGACCAGATTCTTTTCCAAAAATCGATCCAACAGAAACGTTGTCATGGTGCAGGGCAAGAGAGTACCGCTTTTTCTACGGAGAACGCGGTCGATCCATAGGCAGGAATTCCGCCTATCCTATCGACTAGAGGGAACGAGGAGTTCCCGGAAGAAAAGAAGACAGGATATAGACGGAAACAAAGAGGCGGCAAAAAGACGTGGAAAGATATGTGAGCGGGAAGTTTGAAAATGTCAAAATGGCGGGGAGAAGGAGTGTGAAAATATAATTTTCGCAAAAAGATAGGCTAATCTTATTTCTACGGATTTTGCGGAAGAAAGTACCCTACCACGATTACCAACCCTTTTAAATATACTGCGACAAGACATATCAAGTCACCACGAGGAATAGAAATTCCTATAGCCTAAAGAGCAGAATGTGGTTATTTGCAGATAAGAGATGACTTTTTTTTAAATCATATCAACGTTAGAATCATAAGTACCGTAACAATGACTAAAGAAAATTCTTTTCGTCAGGATAAAGAATAGTACATACCAGTCCAGTATCCAGGAATTTTTTTCTTTTTCTTTGGGGGGGGGGGGGGGTGCCTTTCGGGGAGGGGGGGGTGCCTGCGGGTCGGATAAAAAAGTATGAAAAAGACATAGATCAAAGGGAAAAAGCCTAAAAAAGTTTTTTTTGGGGGGGAGGGTCAACACCCCCCCCCCAGATACCGCCCTGGTACATACTGATATCTGGAACTCCATCCAAGTTTAAGGTTATAGCTGTTTCAAGATGTTTCATTGTCTGAGTGAACCGAGTTCAACTCTCTGTTCAGAGCTATTTTTTTTTTCTGTAATTCTTAAAAAACAGAAGAACTTAAATGATTAAAGTAATTTTTTTTTTTTTTGCTAAAGTAGGTGAGGTTAAAGAGGTTGACGAAAAAATTAATATTTCCAAGTAGAGGAGTAGTGGCATGAAAAGCAAAAAAAATACAAAAGACGTTTCGAAGGTGCTATGCGGGTTTAAAACAAAATAAAGAGCAGAAACATTATTTTCATCTAGCCTCCCCTCCAACTTTCAGTTCTGCATGATCCATCCCTTTCCCTCTTAAAGTCTTGCAACCTTCCCTTACGTGTGGGTCACCATCAGGCCTACCAGCCAAGGTCTCATGCCTGAAACATCCTTCTCTTAGAAAGCAACATGTTTCGGGCAAGAACAGAAATAAAACTGAAAGAGACATTAAAGATGTTGGTAACAATGAACTTAATGCATCCTAATATTTACAATTCTCAGATTATGACACTGCCAGTTATTCACTGAGGATTTATTATGCGAACGGAAGCAGATTATACACATAGTATATACTGCAGAATCCCCGCATCACCGGACATATTCAGGTGGTGAGAAAAGGGATCAGACGCTTGCAAGTAGCAACTTGAAGTAAGTGAGCGGATATGCAGGTGTGTCAGTTTGAAGTAGCATCAGTTAATTACAGGTTAAGAAGAGACAGCATAAACTGAGGCCCTCTTTCAAAGAACTTTAATAGCAACTTTGAAGTTTCGCTCGGCTCTTTATGCTGTGTCTAAAACATAATCCCCTAGAAAGTTATGTACTGTTGAATCTTACCTTAAGGACCGTTCAAGCTTACGTTTAAGGTGCAGAATTTCTGAATTATACGTGCTATCCGCGAATATGTGTGGTAAATTTTCATCCCGCCGAGGCTTGCTGTGGTAAAAATTAATAGGAACGGGATCTATTTTGTGTGTTAAAAGTTATACGTGACCAATCGTAGCAATGCGTTTCCATCACGTGACTACTGAAGAAGAAAGAGAGAAACATTTAAGGAGAAATATTTGTAATATAAAAGTAATTGAATGCAGACTGAATGAGTTCTTAGAATGAAAGTCAATCATACTAATTTATACAGCTAATTGTTTTTTGACAGTTACAAGCTTTTTACCTTATCTGAAATAAGAAGAACAATCCTGGTAGGCTCAAAACTAAATCGAGGAATATACACTAGTCCAACAGACACAGTAGCAGATATTATACCGAGTATTGTACTGGATTTTCGTAAAACCAGTCGAGGCTGATCTAAAATTCCACATGAAAGTCATCAAAGGTTATGTTCTCTAGGGATGGATTGACAGGTTTAAGGCTCCGTTTTGAAGATCTATGCATACGTGATCCAAACGTCGGGGAGCGGCGCACAACTTGATTTTCAAGTTAAACAGCTGCAGAGGATAAGGCTTAAAGCCAGGCTTCACCTACCATATTACCAGACGTCCGGGGCTTCCGCATAGTCAAGACAACCCTTCCAGATTTTCAGGATAATGACGACATCCAATTTTGCATTCTTCAACATTTCCTAGACGTCCCCTTCGCATTTCAAATATCTCTTGCATCCAAGTCACAACTGTCAATCACTTTCCCTTTTCTTCCTACATTTTCATTTTTGTTCTGTCTCTCGAATGGATTGCCTCTATTGTACCTTCCAGACATCCGGAATCTGGGGTGTCCAACATCCCGGACTTCCAGACGTTTTTGGCCTGGCTTCACCTTCCAGATCCGTCCCGACGAAAACGGCTGTCTGGAATCCGGAAGAAAAATCTTGAAGGTGAAGCCTCGCTTTTACAACGCGAAGTACTTTTATTCGTCTTACAGCATAAGCGTGAACGGTCCATCATCTACTTTATCATGACCAGAATTATCCTTACAGCCAGGCTTTAAGCAAAAGTTGGGAGTGAATATATATAGGCTAGTTTACGTTCCAATATTTGAACATACGTGACCCCTTTGAAGTCTGCTGGATTTCTCAGAAACTAAAAACTGAAAGTCTTCAGCCTCGAGCAGCCCCCTTGGTTTTGACGAGAAACTTGCATAAGTGGTATTCGTAGTCAACTAGCTCATCAGAAGCGATAACGTTCCAATCCAATCCGCTCCGAAAAGCGCCAAACATCGAGAAAGGAAGAATCAGTTAACGCCCTTTAGGGTGGGTAAACATTACACAGGAAGTTGGGGATTTGGGAATGGATGGGTCGAGCTGGGGCGCAAAGTTGATTAGTAAGTAACATAGGTACGGTCCTTTAACAGTACAGTTGGCCTGACGTTAAATCAGTCTGATAGGCTTGAAGCTATTAAGAAGAGAGCCTTGAGAATTATCTATTGACAGGGCAAAGTGCCTTATACCTTCCTCCTCAATAATTACGCCTCCCAACCTTAGCAGACCGACGTGTTACTAATGTACTAATTTTGAGAATAATCTGAATTCTCACCGAAGTTCTGAGCACCTATTTACGGCCCCATATTACCCGCCAAAACCGAGATTACCTCGAGTTAAAGCACAAAAAGTCCGCCTTCTGAACCCCATCAGTACAAGAACCAAGCATTACAGAAAGAGCTTCATTACAGAAAGAGTTTTAATGTTTAATGTTTTATTTTGATTGGCTATGACTACTGACTATTGCCTTCTTATGTATGGCTATTGCCTTATTATTTATAATCATCTTATTATGATGTTATGTAGTTATTATGTATCTGACAGAAGCGGCAAGTTCGGCAATCCAATGCTACAAAAGCTCGTTGTACAATAAAGTATCGGGTCGTACAGACAACCCAAGGTTTTGACCGCAAACAACTATCAACAGAAATTATTTTTACACCATCTTGTAGAGAAACACAAAATCTGTAGAGCGTAACAGCATATCAAAAGCTAAGAAGACTAGCGGTGAGCAAAATTCGTGAATTTAGCTTTTTATACTCAATTGTTCATTTTTCAGCTGAAACTTCTGATTCTGTGTTTACATCACATCAGATTAAAAATACAGTCAACCGAAAGTGTTTCATATTCATCACTATTCAAGAAATCCATATTTCTGTTAATTTATCCCATTGTTCGCATTTAGACCCGAATACAGAACCAAATGAAGGATTTTTTTGAAAAAAATGGATGACATATACTTCGATCAGCTCATCAAGGCTATCGATTGCCCTAACAACAACAAAGAATATCGGAAAAAGCGACAAAATTGACTTTGCAGTCAGTTGAACTTTATCCTTTTCAGTCGTAGACATCGTGACGGATGAAAACTTGGAACAATATCTTATATAATATAGTTGGTATTATAAAGGTATCCGTAACTTTTCAGGATTATAATACCACGGATGACACTATTAGCTATTACGAACTACCTCATTGTTTTACATTATCGTTTGTACCCCTAGGTTACAGCGATAGACCTTCGATACAAACTTTCTTACGGTCAGATTTATAGAAATCGAATACATGTGCACCAGTTGGCACAAATTTCTAGCCCCTCGTGAACCAATTCTTACTTACAAGTCCCTCTTCCGTGATAGACATCAAAGTTCACCGGATAAAAATAATGGGTAAACCAGCTGGCAAAAGTTGCAAACCACTCATCGCTGAAGATGAGTGAACCATAACAGCCGATTATTACTTATAAATCCCTATCATGTCTTATGATTGGGAACCAAATTGTTCTTACCATCGAATAGACCGGAAATAAATACCAGGTACACCAACTAGCAAATACACCAGCTAGCAAAAGTTGCAAACCCCTCATCCCTGAAGATGATTGTAGCGTAGCAGCCGATTATTAGTTACAAGTCCCTTGCATATCTTACCATTGGGAACCAAACTGTTCTTACCATCGAATACACCGGTAACAAATAACAGGTACACCAACCAGTAAAAGCTGCAAACCCCTCATCGCCGAAGAGGATTATGAGCTAACAATCGACTGTTGCTTACAAGTCCCCTACATGTCTCACAACTCGTATCGCCTATTTTTGGTTTCAGTGTGCACCTTACTAATGAAGTTGGTGTATCTCGTGAACTGGTGTATCTCGTGAAGGAATTTTTGTACCAAAAAATGAATGACATATACTTTGATCAGCTCATCAACGGCTATCGATTACCGTCGAAAAAAAAATCTACCTGTCTTAGTTCAAAAGTTGACTTTTTTGCCGTAGGCCAACTTTCTAACATCACCGCTTAGAAAGGAGCAAATGATAAGCTCTAATTTCTTTAGCAAAGAGAGAACTTTTAAAATTTAAGAGGCACAAGTGATACCATTTCTCTACCGCAAACCCAAGTGCAAAAAACGAAGGATAAACTCAGCTGAAATTGCGCACAGAAATGGATAGAAACAATAGATGGCTGCACTTTCGGACCCGTGGGAAAAAAACACTTTTTTGTTTCTGTAGATTTTTCTATTTATCGCTCTAAGAAGATATGTTGGCCGTGGGGCCGGGTAACTGCCGCATATATTTAACATTTACAGATTTTAGTCCATCTTCAATCTGAAACTGGTGCCTGCCTGCTCGCGTGCTAGAACGGAGCTTTCCACTCGAAAGCAGAAACATGATTTGACGAAACGAAAGGTTCGCTACACCACTTCAGATAGTCCTCTCTGACATAGGCTATGTAACTCCACTTCACTTCGCATACCGTAGGCTCTGGCTCGAGGACAAGCAAAAACCATCCTTTTTGGCCCCAGGCAAGAGTTATACGGAGCTTTCCAAAATGTAATGCCATATTCATTAATCCGGCCTAAGGTCCACACTTTCCGTAAAAACCGCACAGGTCAGACCCTTACCAGTTACCAGGAATAAAATGAAATCGGAGTGACAGAAAAAAAAAAAAAAAAAAAAAACGAGGACAAAACCAAAGTGTTGCTCTCGCAACACAAATAGATTTGTTGCATGGCTATACTAACAGATTATGCTATATTTATTAATAATCAGTATTACTTAATTCTTATATTTTTTATTGACGTCACTAGTTTTGGCTCTGGCCAAATATTTTGCATAATCTGAGGTACTCAAACTATGTGTGGGTTTAGAAAAGCTATAGCACCTATACAGGTCTGAACCATCTAGAGTTGGAATGCCTTGCTCAGTACGTAGTTACACAAGGATATAACTCGATCGCAAGTTTTACGGGTATCACAAATTACTGGAAATTAAACTGAACTTGTTTCTCCACAAGTTCATTTTCCACTTTGAGTCTGAAGAGGACCCTTGCCAAGAAGAGCCTAAAATAAGTTCTATCAAGATTCAGCTGACTTTTGCACTGTCAAACATGAGTCGTACTCTGCTTGGGCTGAAAAAATATTCTTACCAATTATTCACTTTACATTATATAAACTTGAGAGTTTCCCAAATAAATAAGGCAAGGTGGTTGCGAAAGGACTGATAGAGTTGGAGATCTTGCCTTTTTAGGTGTAGGCACTGGTGAAGTGTTTCAGCAGGTTTAAAAGGGCTATAGCTAGCACTTGTTTGAATTCGAGTAGGTAAGGTAATTTCAGAGTAGCCCTTCAGGGAACACAAGTTCTACACAACCTTTAACAGACCGCCGCATGGTATCGCCTATGTTAATAGGGGTCGAGTCTCGTCTGTCGTGTCGAAGGCGCGCTTGTGCGGTCAATCAGTGTTCGCTGATGTTGTCGTCGGGTTGTCGCATCTCTTCTAGCAAGAACTTTGAGCCGACGGTTGCCTCTGCAAGTGCATTCAACAACCTAAGGTTGCTTTTGAGACTAGTTTCTTACCCTTACTAGGAAGTTCCCTTAGAGAACTTTTTTTAAGGAGCACTTCGCACCAATCTGGCCTACCACTTTCCGGGGGAGGGGTGTTGCCAACCCCTGCGTGACACCTCTGAGTATAAGCCCTAGTGAAAGTCAATGAAATGATGTTGATTCCAAAACAAGCTAGCCCACTGCAGTAAAATCTGTTCCTGTGTCAAACAATATTGTTAAACAATCGAAGACATTCCAAGTGATATTGTCATTCAGGTTACGAATCAAGCTAACAAAACTGTTTGCGATGCAGCTTGATGAAAGGACGGAGAACATCAAAACCAAACACAGAAAACAGGCTGATTGTAAAAAATATTGACGTTGATGACATCGAGCCGAGATTTGACAAAATTTTGGCTACAAAGCCGCCTTAAGTGTCGATTTTGTATAGATTTTTACACATTTATGATAATAAATATCGTTTTTTCACGGTCTGAAAAAGGGGTTACGCAACCTTTCGAACCTTTGATTAGGGGGTACGCGAGACGGAAAAGGTTGGGAACCACTGCCCTAGATGACATATTGTAAGTTCCGAACCGAATCCGACCATGATGACGGGGGGGGAGGAGGGCAAAAAATGCTCAGATTCGGGTGGTAAGAGAAGCTTTAGATGATTCACTCTTGAGTCCGAACCACATTCGGCGGCGTTACGGGGTTGGAGGGAGGTACCGGAAATCATGCGGCACGTCTGTAGGGATCAAACGAGTGGATTTATTGGGCTGAAATTTGGAGGTTACAACATTCGTTTTGCTCCAGATTATACGAGGTGATGCCGGAAATGCTCAGACTAGTGAAACTATGTATCCTATTTCTAGGTCCGAACCGCAATTTCGGATGGCAGGTGTGTTTTGTGACGTTCTCACCTACTTTCTTGTACCACCTATTCGTAACAGGTGCCATATGAGCTCGTTGCTCTTGTTTTATCTACAAGACAGTGTGGAAATCATTTCTGTCGCGATCTGTTGGCGGTCTAACCTTAATTCGACATACTATAATATAAACACGACTTCTTGTATGGTGATGAATGTGAAATACATTCGGTTGAACGTATCTTCAATCTGATGTTATATAATGTTCAGTTTTCAAATTTGCTTAACCAGTAAGAAAAGCAATTATCTTGATAGGATGATTTTCTCGAAATCGCATCTTTAGAAAGGATACGAACTATTTAAAGGACACCTGAATGAAGAGTACCAAGAATCGTCCCTATCTGTATGACTTCCGTTAACATTTCCTGCAGAAAACCCAACCCAAATACGAAATAGTGTTTCCAAGCTATGATTTTTGCTCCATTTTGAATCTGGCCTTATTTCAGTACCGAACAATTTTAGAAATGTACAAATGTCTCCAATCAACCCTTCTTCTGGAATATTTGTTTAACCATTTCAGCCCAAAGGTATATCTAGAACAAATTCCAATACGATCCGGCCAGCGCTGTAAAAGATTTGAATGAATTGCACTTTTTGGGATCCCTAAACGTAAGTGGAGGGATACTTATGACATCGCAAAAGTTGTCCATCTGTCCGTCCGTCCGTCAGTAAGCACGATAACTCTCGAAGGGAATGAGGTATTTTGATGAAACTTGGTGTGAGGATTCGTTGGGTCGTTGGACCAGTCGAGTTCGTAGATGGGCTTTGTAGCCCTACATTTAGGGGTGGGGGTTCAAATTAAGGGGCAAACAAAATATTTTGAAACAGCTAATGTGATAGTCGATTATGGGGTAGGGAGACATGCTGGACACGATGGTGAAAGCCATTTTGTCATCGGACAAGTAGTTCGCCCGGAATCCGGCCAAAACCGGAAAGTTTGTTAAAAGTAAAAGTTTTATTTGAAGTTGATTAGATATTCGATTTCGGGGTAGGAAGACATGCTGAAGACGATGGTGAAAACCATTTTCTCAACGGACAAGTAGTTCGCCCGGAATACGGCCCAAACCGGGAAGTTTGTTAAAATTAAAAGTTTTATTTGGAGTTGATTAGATGTTCGATTTAGGGCAAGAAGACATGCTGAACACTTATGTGAAAACAATTTTCTACCCGGACATGTTGTTCGCCCGGAATCCGGCCAAAACCGGAAATTGTTAGAAGGTAAAGTTTTATTTCTAGTTGATTAGATAAGCGATTTAGGGGTAAGAAGAGATGATGAATCCGCGACAATCATATTTTACCCGGACATATGTTCGACCGGAATCCGGCTGGAGTCGGAAAATTTATTATAAGTAAAATTTTTATTCTGAAGTTAATTAGATCAGTGGTTCCCAACCTTTTCCGTACCGCGTACCCCTAATCAAGGTTCGAAAAGATTGCGTACCCCCTTTTTCAGAACGTGAAAAATACGATAGCTATTATAAAGGATAAGGCATACATGCTTAAAAATATACACAAAATCAATGAGGCAATCACTAGAGGCTGCCTTGTAGCAAAAACTTTGTCAAATCTCGGCTCTACGTCGTTAGCCGCATATTTTTTACAGCCAGCCTGTGTCTGTGTTTGGTTTTGATGTTCTCCGTGCTTTCACCAAGCTGCATCGCAAACTTTTCGTTAGCTTAATTCGCAACCTGAATGACAATATCGCTTGCAATGTCTTCTTGAAACAATGTTGTTTGAAACAGGAACAGATTTTACAGCAGTGGGCTAGCTGTTTTTGAATCAACGTTATTTCACTGACTGTCACTGTGGCTTGTAATCAGAGGCGTCACATACAGGTTGACAACACCCATCCCCCCGAAAAGGTCGGCCAGACGATTAAAAAGAAAAGAGTCGGCGCGAAGCGCCGCGAATTTTCGTAAAAGCAGTTACTCTAAAAACAAAACAAAAAAGTAGCTAAAAATGACCTGTCGGCCTGTAAAAATACATTGCCCCGTAAGAGACATTTTGGCTGGTGATGCCTCTGCTGGTAATATTAGGCTTTCGGCAATACAAAAATTAGTGAGGCGAGATTTTAAAGCTACAGACTAAACCAGTTTTGGTTCCTTCGCGTACCCCCTGCAAGGGAGTCGCGTACCCCTTGGGGTACGCGTACCACCGGTTGGGAACCACTGGATTAGATATTCATTATTGGGGAAAGAAGATACCCTGAGTTCGTTTTTGAGCTTTCTTTTTCGCCGGACAAGTAGTTCTGGAGTTCGGCCGAAACCAGGAAATTGGCAGAAGTGGCATTAGATGTTCGATTTCGGGGTAGGAAGACATGCTGAAGACGATGGTCAAACCTATTTTCTCGGCGGACAAGTATTTCGCCCGAAATCCGGCCCAAACCGGAAAGTTTGTTGAAAGTAAAAGTTTTATTTGAAGTTGATTAGATGTTCGATTTAGAGGTAGGAAGACATGCTGAAGACGATGGTGAAAACTATTTTCTCGACGGACAAGTATTTCGACCGGAATCCGGCCCAAACCGGAAAACTGTTGGAAGTTAAAGTTTTATTTCTAATTGATTAGATAGCGATTTAGGGGTAAGAAGAGTTGCTGAGTCCCTGTATGACAATCATATTTTACCCGGACATATAGTTCGACCGGAATCCGGCTGGAATCGGAAAATTTGTTATAAGCTAAATTTTTATTTGAAGTTGATTAGATGTTCATTACTGGGGAAAGAAGATACCCTGATTCGTCTCTTTTTTCGCCGGACAAGTGGTTCTGGAGTTCGGCCGAAACCGGGAAATTGGCAGAAGTGGCAGGGAGTTTTCGTCAAAATAGATATTACTTATAGGGGTAATCACACATGCTGAATTCATATCTGAACTTGGTTTTCTCAGGTGATTAGCTATTTGGCCTTAATCTGTTTCTGAATTTTAATTGTAAAAATGTTCAAGGAGTCTGGCGATGACTGGATCTGGCTAAGACAAGACCCAGTTGTCTGGATCAGATATTGACTTTTTGGGATCCCATCGAAACCTTTGGTCTTGTTGTCTTGGAGTCTGCATGTGCAAACCTCCAGAAACGAACATCCCTATTTTGAAAACGTCACGCTCAGGAAAAGAATGCTCTCCTTGGCCATGTCTGTAAATGCATTGTCCATGGTGTGTCCAAGTATAGTTTCAATGTTCAGATGTCCTTTAAGCTACTTCAACAGCCGGATATCAAAGACTTGGACATCTTCTCTGGGGAAGTGAAACAAAAGAAAAATCGAACCGGATCTTAACAGCACGTGAACGGTGATCGCTTGAGTACACGTTTGAGCACTTGTTGCCTATGTGCCGACCCATAATTAGATGTGGCGTTGTATTAGCGTGGCTATACGATAGACGTGTGGCGTATTATCGACCTCAGGTATAGCCGTGTGGTCTCTTGCCGCCTATATGTGGTGATATATCTTTAAAGTTTAACTGAAAAGCAAACTTATTTTTGAGTCATTTAATTGAATACACTGAATTATTTAAATTCTGCAAATGGATTTTTTTTATTTTCAACAATCTGCTCTAGTTATGACGTTCAGATTATCTGCGGCCGTCCACACAGCGTAAATTCTACTATGAAGCGGAAAATTCTCAACACAAACACGGCTTTCCAATGGGCAGTGGTGATATTGGTGAAGATTGCTTAGTGCCTGAACAACAAGAAAAAATCATAAATCTTTCTTGTAAGGCACACAACAAAAATACAAGGGCATAGAGGTACCATAAATCACACGAAAGTTCCACTATTTGAAAATCGATTATTCGTGAATAGCGGAACAACGAAGTAACGCATTTTCAGCGGGTCTTCAAGCCAATTTCAGTGAATAAGTGATCCCAGCCCTTTTCGGTTAAACTTTAAGCTAAATATATAGCCTTTTACGGTTGTTAAAATGTAGAGATCTGACTATCTTCTTAGAGGTTGACATATTTGACGCATTTGACAGGAATGAGATTCAGAAGATGGGAATACTTGCTTTACTTGCGTCTTGCTTTCTTACATCAAACAACAAGATATCTAAATTTCCGACGAAAAACCCGCAAAGAACTTCCGCCATGTTCTATTCTCACAATCCCCCCCCCCGGACCCCAGTTAGGCTTTTACTTATTCCTGGCTCCGAATTGACTCGGTTGTTGCCAGGACGTACACTTCCACACGAACTGAAAGTGAAGGGATACCTATGACATCGAAAAAGTTGTCCGTCTGTCCGTCCGTCTGTTAGCACGATAATATCGACGGGAATGAGATATTTTGATGAAACTTGGTGTGAGGATTCTTCGGGTCAAGGGTAAGGTCAAGTTCGTAGATGGGCTCTGTAGCCCGACATTTAGGGGTGGGGTAGGGGATTCAGATTAAGGGACAAACAAAATATTTTTAAGCAGCTAATGTGATAGTGGATTATGAGGTAAGAAGACATGCTAAGCACGATGGCGAAAACCATTTTCTCGCGGGACAAGTAGCTCGTGCGGAATCCGGCAGAAACCGGAAAGTTGGTTAAAAGTAAAAGATTCATTTGAAGTTGATTAGATGTTCGATTTAGGGGTAAGAAGACTTGCTGAAGACGATTTTGAAAACAATTTTCTTGCCCGACAACTAGTTCGCCCGGAATCTGGCCAAAACCGAAAAATTTGTTAAAAGCAAACATTTTATCCGAAGCTGATTACATGACAGATTTAGGGATGAGAAGAGAGGCTGAGTCTGTATATGTCAATCATTTTTTACAAGGACATATAATTAGTTTGGAATCCGGTTGTAACCGGAACTTTTTTTTAAGCCGAAGTTTTATTTAAAGTTGATTAGATGTTCTTGGTAGGGATAAGGAGATACGCTGGATTCGTTTCTGAATTTTCTTTTTTTACTGGACTAGTAGTTCGCTCGGAATTCGGGCGAAACCGGAAACTTGGCAGAAGTAAAGCAGGAAGTTTTGGCCAGTATCGTCAAAACAGATATGGCAGATAGAGACTGGTTTTCTCTTATGATTAGCCTGGCGAAGACAAGACCCAATTGTCTGGTTCAAATATTAGATTTTTGGGATCCCATCGACACCTTTGGTCTTGTTACAACATGATGCAAACATCCATTCCGGACTCCTCTACACGCTTACACTGAGAAAGTTTTGTACCGATTATGCCAATCAATTTGAACATTATTATCCGTACTAAAATACAATCACTTAATCCTTCTCCTTACACACCTCCATTTAAAACTTTTATTGCGGAAATTACCCACAAAGAAGCATGTTGTACAGTTCAAATTTCGCGGCGAAACACCTTTTTAGTGGACAGAGATTATGTAGCGGGGCACGAGCGCATCGCGATCTTGTCATGTGTAGAGAGGCTCCGAAATCAACAATTAAATACAATGCTATAATGTACAGCTCTTTTAGTTTCCCACGAACCTTGCTTCGTTCAACATGACAGGATTTTATCATTGCGCAGCCGGTTTCCCTTCTCCGAGCCTCAGGGATAGATACAGCGCTCTCACGAATGACGATCGTCAACAGCGTAGTTCGGTAGAAGGCAGAGGAGAGGCTCTTATGAAACCGCTGCTTGATTCTTCAATAGGGCAGATCACGGGAGAGGGCTAATGTTCTTATCAGGCTATGAACTAGGTTTTGAGTATGGCGTTGTCCAGCACGCGGAAACTTGACCTATAAGAACTTACCTTATTTCCTTCTTCACCTCCCGAGGCCCTTAGGGCATTCAAGAAGATTCGCAAGTCGTCTCTTACATCAGCCACTGCCAATATCTTCTGCTTCGGACTAGATGGACAAGTTGATTTGTGGATATCCGACTGGTATAAGCGGTGAAGAGTCTTCTTCGTTCGAACTCTTCCTCTAGGTTCGTTCCATTATAACTGGACGACCTAGAAGAATACAGAAAGTTATTAACAACAGAATGAAAAAAAATCCTGGACAATGACATACTTTGTTAGAAGACAGCAGAAAATGCAACTTAGGCAAACTTAGACATATATCCTTTTTCTTAAAGGTGATACAATTAAATTGTTTATTTGTTTTGGTGTCGATCTATCTACCATAGCCCTTTAGGCTTTGACAGTACAGCTACTTAAAGTACCTGTCTTACTTACCTATAGTACTAACGCAACCTACATCCATCATAACTCCATATATTTGTAGCCCGGAGACCCCAATTTCGTACGGTACATTCTAACCCCTCTAACAAAACCGCGCTGATTTTCTCACCTGCCATGTTTTGCTACCTTCGACGTGTATCACGCTGTCGACAGTTATTTGCGAGAAGTTTTTCCATCAGAAAAAAAACGGTTATATAAATTGTTTCCTGTTCTCGCTGTAAGGCAACGGGTCTCGGAAAAAGCTTAAGACATTAAAAACCGTGGGTTATTTGTTGAAAGCACAGCCTAGATTTAAGGTTTTCGAATATTTTAAAATACTGTAAGTTGAAGAGTAAATAGTGCGAGGGGTCCTTTAAATACATCTCGTCTGAAATACCCTCATATCCACAAAATGATCCTATTACGTAATAAATTGGCAAGAAAAAGTGGACAGATCAAACATTTTTCCAACATGCATGTATACCTTTTAACGGAAGAGCTTTTCTGCTGATGAGCTAAGGTATACATCTTTCAGAGCGTCCGACGTTTCTTTTCGATGCGTTGACAGTTGCTTCGCAATACAAAGCCGAGCCATGGAAACAAGTACTGTGGTATCGCCACTGCTCACAGATAATGGCATGTCCGCCTTTGCATTCGGTTCTCTCCGCTCGCTATACAGCGCTAGCCTGAGCCAAGCCTTGGATCCAAGTTTCTGAGCGAAAGCCGACCAGAGCGTATCAAAGGCTAAGTCGAGTGTAGCTACAAGAAAGATAACTTTTTTTTTATGAGTAAGCTCCTAACTACAAGATGACTCTGTTGATGAAAGATGAATGAAGGTGCCAGGGTAAGTGTATTTGCTGTTCTTAGCAGACTGACATTCATGTGTGTGTGGTGGGATTGCAATCACGGTCAAAGAGGATAAGCACTTCGTTCGAAGGAGCTAGGAAAGGGTCTGACCAGCACGCAGATAATTGTACAGTAGTACGCTTCTTCGGCAGTAGGTTACCTATGAACGGTGCCATTTTTGTCCACTTGCTGTGCTGTTGTTTTTTGATGCTTGCTATTTAGTGCCATTTAGTCAAAAGCTTCACCGTCCTAAGTGCCATACATCTGTTGCACAGCAGAGGAGAAGCAAAAGGTGGTTTTCAACGTCATAATTCTTTAGTTTAATTTCGTGCCTGACGGGTGTCCGGTTGGTTTACTTGACCCATGATATCATGGAGGGAAGAAGCATATCTTATATGGCGATGCTTCGTTCTTGGAAAGGTCCTTTTCAGGTCAATGCTAAAAATCTGAAACTTGCTGTCCTAGGTACGCCGTATGACAGTTTCGGTATTTGAAAACACTCAGTATCTGTTAAAGATTACTTGTGCTTGCGCCTGGACGGTGCAGTTGCTCACAACATTATAAGAATATCTGTCCTGTAGGCTGTGTGTGAACCACGCTCGCATTTATATTTCGTGTCCTCAATTTTTTGTATTGATTTACCGGACTTCGGACCTTCATATCCCAAATGTAATAATTTTTTTTAAGAATCTGCATGCAGTTTTGAAGTTTGTAAACTACCGTTTTAAAAAAGTCCAACATCTATATATACTATATATAAAAATTATTTGTAAAAGAAGTAATAGTCAGGATAAGTGGCCACTGAAAATCCCTCCAACAACCCAGATCATTTTTCGTAACAACTTGTTAAGTAGACCACCACCTCCTAAACAACCTCCTAATACATATAAATATTATTTATAAAAAAAGCAATAGTCAGGATAAGTGGCCAGTGAAAATATACTACCCTCGAACAACCCGGATCATTATAACAGCTTTTTAAGTAGACCACCACCTCCTAAACAACCATGATCACTTTTCACAACAAACGTTTTACGAAGACCACAACCTCCTAAGCACCCACGATCATTTTTCATAACAAATCAATTCAACCCTACTCACTTAACACTTGTCTAATTATCAAACCATTAAGACATGAAACGATGACTCATCCAATTCACCTTTTTGACACCTGTGCGTTCTTTTATCGTGCGTAAACTGCCCATGTGGTTCGGAAGTTTAAATCGACGCGCCAATAATCAAAGGAACTCGTCATCATGGGAACAGCTGAGATTACTGGGAGTCATGAAGTTGCCTGAGACACCGGAAATGATTAATTTTTAGCCGTCACCCATCGAAAACATAGATGGAGCTAGGAACGGATCATGGAGTGATTCGAAATGATGGGGGATGGAATGGCTTCGCTTGCAAATGTGAGTAGATTCGAAGAGAGGGCACTCTGAACCAGCTACATCTGCTTTCCACAATGAGCTTTCGAAGTAAACTCCATCCTAGACAACCTGAATCCTGCCTTGCGTTCTCTATTCTGTCTACCTCTTCGAACCTCATATTTTGTTAGTAACCAAGTCCTGAATACTCTCCATTTCCTTGGACCAAGGATTTCATAATCTTCATTTTATTCTTCCAAACCAAGTAACCCGACCACATTTTTCTTCACTGCCCAGACACCCCAACCCCACCACATTTTTGTTCGTTATGCAGTCTTTGACTTGCCAACGCTCTCTTGCTCCACGGGTTTTACCAGCTTCGAGACGGCGTCTAAAAATTCGCTGCCAATGGAAGCAGTGAGTAATGGTTTCAGTCGACGTTGCCAAGACCTCAAAAGTGCCAGGTGCGCAGATGTGCGCTTTTCGCTCTGGGCTTGTTGGGTTCTCACGATTTCATGAGCAACGAGTCTACAGATCCCGTGCACTGCGCTACCCAAAAGCTGCAGCTGGCTAAACGAGACATGGATTTTGGACCATAGGAATTTGGGCTGACACAGAAAGACGTTAACGGGAAGTTGGGTTATGCAAGCCGACAAACAGAGAAAATGAAACGGACAGGAGGTTTTTCAAGCAAGTCGTGAACGATAGAAACAAAGGTTGAAGACATTAAACAAATAACTCATGATATACCAGGTTATTACGTCAAGACAGAACAAAAAGAAATCATCCGATTTGTTCGAGTTATTTGTACGAGCTAATGCCTCATTTGTAACTTCTACAGTAAAATTGTTCAGTAAAAGTGAGATACCTATAGCTTTGCAAATGTCTCCGACCACCCGTCTGTCTGTGATCACGTTTACTTATGACATTTTTTAAAAAATAGGTGTAAAAGAAATCCAGGTCGTGAGTAAGGTTAAAATTTTGAGGGGAGCGGAGCGTTGAGTTCGAGGGTATGGGGGAGCGATTTCAGAAACTAAGTGAAGGAAAAAAAATGGATAAGCGCTGATAAGCACCCTTGCCTCGGATGGATAGTTCTACTGGAATCTGGTCAAATCTTGTCAGACTTGTGGTAATACAGCATGCTAAATTTCAAACATGTTAGTTTTTGGACCACATCGATAATCCGCTCGGAATTTGGTGCAAATAGAAAATTTCAGAACAGATCGAATGGATCCCCGTCAAACAGACATGGTCGACCGAAAACACGCTTTATTAATATGGATAGTAAGGCTGGACCCCCGAAAAAACGGAATCTAGGTACATAACCCTAACTTCTTGATAGATTGGATTGGCATGCTGCTTTTATTTTCTTTGATTCTTTTTTACGTCCAAGCATAATCCGTCGAGAACTGGAAATTTGGTAGACCTAGACATTTCTTGATGACACTGTTCGAATTTACAGCGTTATGGAAGAGGGCCTGCTGTACTGTTTCTCCCAGTCGAATCAATCGGCATCTGCAGCCTGCGCAACCTTTTCCATTTCTGACAAAACCGATACCGTACCAACTTTAACAAACCCCTGTCTGGGATCCTCCAAAGCCTTTGATGTTGCCCGTCCCGCACTGCCGCGTGTCCATTTCTTTTTCTATTGACATTATCACCTGTTGTCCACACCACTCAACAAGCCATCAATCACGACCACGTGGTAAAGTTTACAAACACGGATCTCTTTTATTACAATCCATTCTCTTGGCAGACAAATTATCATAATGTGATTTTGCACGCTCAAATAGTAAACTTCGGAGACCACGTGGGAGCGGACTTTTGAAAATATTTCTCATTCTTGTCTTCACCATACAAATAAACTTGGCCACGCGTCTTGACCGTAATAAATCCTACGGTGATCGTAATCAGGTATTAAGGAAAACGACAGGGAGTCATTAGTGTCATGACTGTTGAAGTGGAAGGAATATATTGACGGATCATGGATGAAGTCTTTTACACCAATGTGTCAAAATATTATAAACAAGGATTAAATCCCGAAAGAACGTGTGCCCCCAGAGCGGAATCCTGGCGACTCATTACCCAACATAATGAAGCGTCATGAGCTCCGTATGTTCATTGCCAGAACGCACGTGAACTAACTCGAATACCACGTAGAAAGGTCTAACACAACCTTTTCTCTTTTCCTTCCTGGGCTTCGAATGAACCTCAAGCGCACTGCATTTTTTGTCCCAATCACCCTCCCCCTATTTCATTCTGTCAGTTAAGAGTTTCCCCTCCGTTCTTCCCCTCGTTCCGTTGGCTCCCCCATCTCCGTTATTATTCCCCTCCCTCCCTTCGGAAAACTCGTTTCGGGGAACTCCGAATATTGACGCTAGTGTATGCGTCACTGTGGGACGTTTGGCGCCCGCTCACGGCCAGAGGGAGAGCAAGAGGCGGTGGGAGAGATATCGAGGACAGTATCGGCAGACTGAGAGCTGGCGAGCTGTAGCGAACGAACGAAGCTATGTAGGACGTTGAATGCACCGCGGGAACGAATTTCACTTCACAGGCGAAGAGCAAAATAATACTGACAAAAAGAATCTGAGCGTCTCGCAACAGAGACGAAATGAGGTGCGATTTGAACAAGCGCCGCGCTTGCTTGAGAGCTGGAACAAAATGCGAGGAATAGGTTGGAACCGAGAGGGGTAACAGTGAAAAGCAGCTCCAATCACTCGGCTGTGATAACACATGATGATGATTTTTTTTTTCTTATAGGTGAAAATTGAAACTAACATGGGTGTCCAAGCTTTACCAAACAAGCGTCCGTTGGAGGAGATAGAAGTTTTTAGCAATGCCAAAATCCAGTGTACTATGAAAGACCGGTTGTACAGCTGTCTGGAAGACAGTAGTCCTGAGCGATGCTCACTTAAGACGGCAAGAAGGACCGAGTACGGACAAACGCCTTACAACTACGGACAAAATATACGGTGCGAAGAAAATGGCAAAATGTACGTGCAACTGGGGACCATGGCCCCCACCCATGAACATTCAGTCTACAATCGTGTCCGGAACGACTCAATGACATACCAACAGAGGCAGCACTATAGAAAGCAACGGCTTTCGGTATTCAACATTTCTATGTTCAAGCTGAAAAAGTACCGCCAGTTTTCCGACCCTTGCTTACACCGGTCAGTTCTCGTTTGTAACACACTACGCAGAATCGAGAACGAGATGGAAAGGGAGGGGATGAACGTACAAAATAACGAAACTGGAACCTACAACAACACAAACGGAAACTATGAACCAGTTCCTGTAATGAATTATTATGTTCCACCTCCAAGCCCATACCCGACCAGCTTCCCCTGTGATAGCGAAATAAACGATGAAGATGAAAGCTCGGCTATCAGCTGGAGGACTGTGTTAAACATGTCAAACAGTTCCTGCCTTGATTCAAGTAGTGACTTTTACTCATCAGAGCTAGGGCAAGATACAAGTTCTTCCAGTAGTGACGGCTCAACTTTTGGTGACTGCACAGTTGGAGATGTTAACGATTTTCAGATGGAAGTGGACGATTTTTCTCCGAACTGGCGTTCCCCAAACAGTGAAATGTACTTTACTAGCTACTAATGCCGAGGTGTACTTTTAGTCGCCAATTCATCCTCTAGTCAAGCCTGTATCGGCAGATGAACAAAATGTTTAAAGAATATTTTTGCGCTGGTTGTGATTTTGCGAGATTGAGTGCTTTGAAATAATGGCAGCAACAGCCTTTTACCTATGAACAACATACTGAGCTCAAATTATTGAAGGGATCAAATTTTTGTTGCAAAATGCCTTTAATTTTGTATGTTTTATTGCGTTAATACTGATCCAGTGTTATTTTAGTTATGTCGTACAATACACATTTCAAACCTAATACTTTCGCCCCTGCTATAATTCGTTCTGTTTTTGCCCTGTCGAGCTTCCTGGTGTAAACCTCTTTATTAAGCCCCGTTCGGTCCTGAAAGCACACTAACGCTTCAACCCTACCGCCATCTGGTATCCTATCTTATTCCCTGAGATGTTAAAGAAAACAGGAAATCCTTTTTCGTCGTTCAGATGATTGATACTTAACCTTAAGATCACCTTCACACGAAACCCACTGATTAACACGCTAATTTCCCAGTAAACCACGTAGAGGGACTTACGGTCGGTTTGGCGACTTTGGTGCGGTTCTTTGGCGGGATTTTCAAACACGTGTTAACAACGCTGTCAGAAGTTTCATAGCAAATAACACAAGGATGCGCGGTTTCGACATACAGCACTTGGGATGTAATCTGCTGTGATTTCCAAATGTTTAATTTTCCAATATCATGACGACAAACAAAAAAGTCGACAGATACTTTTTCGGCAATGCTTGTTATGCATACCATTTCATGCATAACGTTCTAAAAATCACAACAGATTGCATCCCAGTGTTGTCTGTTATGAAATCTGGCTCATATTCTTTCTCAAATCACTGAGTTCGAACCGGAAAAAGCATCTGCAGAATTTTCCGATATCACGAAAAAAATAAAAAAAACAAGAGCTGAAAGCTCATATGGCACTTGCAAGAATAGGCAAAATGTTGACGGGAGTTTTGTACGGAGTCGAATTTTATTATACTAAAAAGTACTGTAAACGGCATTTCTAGAACTCCTCTTCTTCGTTGGGCGGTTCAATGGTCTTCAATATGGTTTCGAAAAATTTAGAGCAAAATGTACGGTTTCGTGATCCGGATGAGCTTATCATCATTTGTGCTTCAGGAGTGTTCATTAGAGATGAATCTCTAGCGCCCTTAAAGTGCGCACCGGCACAGCCAAATGCAAAAATAAAACAGTTTTTACGAACGATACATTCGCGTGATTTCCAAGGACCCGTGATCATTCTTATCTCAAGGGTTTTTGCCTACAAATGACCACAACAAACCCACGTATTGACGAATTCCTGCTTTCATCCTCTGACCCAGCCTTGCAAGTGCCAGGTGAGCTTCCAGCTTTTTTGTTCTGTCTTCGGGTTGCTACTTGCTATATACTCATGATGGCTAACTCTTAGTGCCGATGGTCGTGTGCCCAGCGAAAAGCCAGAAACGTCACGAAAACAAACGTTGTTGATTGGTTTACACATGATTTGAATCAAATGGTCCTTCAGCCCAAGCTGACTGCGAATCATATTTGAATGCCAAGCGGATAAAATGTAGCTGACTTATCCGTTTGGTACCGTCAAATATGATTTGAATCAATTTAGAAGGTTCGTTTGGGTGACGTTTCTTGTTCTTCTCGACATTAACTGGCGTGTTTTGGACTTGGTCACGATGAGGAAAATTGTTGAAACTTGAAATATTGTCACGCCCTGATGGTTACCCACAACAAATCGGGGATTTGAGTGACGCAAGAGCTAAAGATTAAAACGTCTACGTTTGTATACGGACTTAAAATGATGCCTGCTAAAAGGACTTGTGCTAAAGCCTCCAAGACCTACATATTTTCTATGTTATTTCGTGATTCTAATTTTCCCCGTAATTAAAATACGGAAGACTGCTTTGCTGCACGTTCTAATCCAATCCTCAGCTTACCCGTCTCTCAAACTTGCCCTCTCTTGTCTTTCACCATCAATAGTAGCCAAGATCTCAGACATAAGGGTTGCCAGAGGGGTTGCACACTCTCGATTTTAATGTATAGCACGTGCCCGGTGCCGGCATCGATTGGCAGCAGCTCCCACCGGTTTCCACGTGTCATCAAATATAAAGTTAGCATATTTAGAATCAAGAATCGCCTACTTTATCTCCGGCACCGCTGATTCGGCCGGTGCCAGGAAATGGTGTACAGCAGGTGCCGGGGAGTAGATAGCCCATTGGAAACCTTCTTCTCCTACATGCAAAAATAGAAAAGAAAAGGAGACGTTTATCGTGTTTTTGCAGATACCGCGGTCTACAGTCGCTTTTGCAGTTGCCGTGGTATCTGATACAGCGATCGTTTCTGCAGTTACTGAGAATTTGGTCAGTTATGAAAAGTGTCTCACTTCCATCATCACCAATACAAGAGCCTAGATTTTTGTCTAATTCGTGGAAAACCAGTTTGGCACTTGATTTAGGCCTTAGTGGATATAAGTAAGTTCTAAAAGCGCAAATTCAGCAACAAGTCAGTTTGATACGGTCCCTGATACACCTCCCAATTTTCGTCATGAAAATCCTCAGAACTGCCATCACCGGAATTTCGGAAAACACCCCTCCACCCAAATCCAGTCCAAATGTGTAAACGATTTATCTGGAGCAGATACTTGTTATTCCCAGCAAGTTTCACTCCGATCCCTCCATTCTAACCGTTTCTCGGGATTTCCATGTCCCCCCCCCCCAAATCCTCCATAGCTGTCGAATCCAGTTCGGACTTCAAATGGAAAATCAGAGGTATGTCATTTATTCAGGTATTAAGTTTCATTTCAATCCGATCACCCGTTCGAAATTTAAACACCACTCAATTGTCCGGATTCCCCCACCCTCCACTACCCCCCAGATGGTCGGATCGGGAAACTGATTATTTCCAGGTTGGTTTGGCCGAGTCCCTGAAATGACTGTCGAGTTTCATCATCCTAGCAACCCATCAACCCCTACTAAGGTTCAACAACATATTATACCCTCCCCTTCGACCTTCGATTGCTCTAGCTCTCTCCGAACAAATTTAAGCAAAGAATGACTCATCCACGAGCGCTATTACTAGTGTGAAGAAAGAATGACTCATCCACGCGCAGAGCTATCCTAGTGTGAAGAAAGGGGTAGGGGTTTGACCAAAAACAGAAAAAGCGTCTCAAGAGATTTCGGGTGTCCACCTCCAGCCCCCCCACCCCCAGTTATAGGATCCGATCCAAATTTGACAATGAACATCCAAGACACTTGTTCTTGATACCTGTCAAGTTTAATGCACGCCCGATTATCCGTTCCTAAGTAATGAATGTTACTAATTTCCGGATTACCCATCTTGCCACTCTCCCACTGATGGTCGGATCGGGGAAGTGATTTTTTCCAAGTTAATCCGGTTGGGTCCCTGATACGCGTGCCAGGTTTTATCGCCTAGGTCATGTGGAAGTGCCCAGACTAACAAACTGCGGACAGACATTACGATCGTTATATGACACTTGAGTAAGCTCAAGTGCCATAACAATAGCAGATGCTTTTTTGGCAGTTTTCGGCTTTTCCTAGCAATGCTTGTTATACACCACATTTCATGGATGACGTTTTCCCGTGAACGGATTACATCCCAACTGTTGTCTGTTGAAACCGCGCATCATTGTGTTATCTGTTATGAAACTTCTGACAGTGCAGGATGAGCCCTTTTGCTCAGAATGTGCACGGCAATTTCACACGAGAAACAAGTTATCCAGGCTCCTTTAAAGTGTGAACACACAATCTGGATTTCCTGCACTTTCATCATCAAGTTGAAAAAATTTCAACTTTTTCATATGGAGGTGATGATGGTGCCGAAAATCAGGGCAGGAAGTCCAGTCCGGCAACTCCCGATCCTGATCGTGTATTCGCACTGTTAGTCATCTCAGACAATACGTACCGAATAAGAGACAATAGTTGCGTTTTTGATCTGAATTCTCCGTTCTGAATTCTCGCTTCTCGTACAAATTACCGTTTTTGTTCCTCTGGCTTCTCCATTCTCGGTTTTGACAAAAACACTAATTTAGCAGCTCGTCCACTATCCGGTATACGTGTTTATGCATATTGAACATCCACACTCTGCTGACCAATCAGGGAGGAGAACGGAGAGAGCGAAATCGACAATTCACCATCGGAACAACTTCTCGATTCTGCAGAATAGCGAGGCTTTCCTCGTTCTCGATTCTGACAAAAACGCAAGAAAAGGAGAATTCGCTTCATCTGAATAGTCCAAAAACGCGTAATAGGAGAATTGCGAGGAGAAGTCGGATCAAAAACGCAACTAATGGAATAGTATCTCTATGCATCGATGCGAAGACGACCACCATACTTTCATTCCTGTTCACAATCAAACACAACCAGTCAATTTAACCACAAACTCCTTCTTAAGTGCGATTGTTGAGCAAAGTACGGTAGAAGCTGGAAGAGAGAAGTCCCCTTGAGATGATTTAATTAAGAGAACATTTAAAGAAACAGCTCTTCGAAGGAACTGATAAGTCCATAGTTTAAAATGTCTTGAGTAGTGACGGGAGTGTTTCCTTGGCGGGAAACAAGACGGACATGAAGGCCCACTTCCTTGGCAGCAGCAGCTTCTGAAAAAGAAAACAAACGCATCACAACAGAGAAACCGGCTTTACGCACCGATGGTTCTGAACCAAAATTTCCTATAAGCAGGCTTCCGGAAACATGAAAGATCTGATGGGTCGACCTAGTTCGTTCTGAAAAACTGCACTGGATGACGGCAGACAGCCAAACACCTCCTGGATGACAGTCTAGGACCCGACAGTCTTGTAGTATTGCAACTAAAAGCAAGCAAACAGAGCAACTGGGATCGCAACTGTCCCAACGTACATCAAACAAATGCCGTACCAAGTGCTGAATCATACGACCCTTGCAAGGCTAGTTAGCATTCGTATCGGCTAAGGCTACCCCCCCCCCCTGCAACTCCCCTGTGGCCGAATCCGGTCGGAATCTGTACACAACAAATCTAGGGCTCATGGCCTTCTTTTTCCACCCCATGATCCCAACATTTTAACCGTGCCATAAGATATCCCGGATAAGGTCCAGGCTTGTCAGTGGAAAGCGTAGGAGATAATTTCTTGCAAAATGCAAAACTCTATCCGTATGGGATCAATCGTTTGTGAGTTATGCACGAAACAAGATTTCCGTGAACCCCTTCCGACCACCCCCGCGGTGCTCGGAACCAGTCCGGATATATTTATGGTAATTCTAAGGCATATGATAGTCAAGCCCACCAAGTTCCGTTCCGATTTCTCCACCCTGGCCGTGTAACAGAATTTCGGGATCTCTCCAACAGTGACCGAATCCGGTCCGGACATGTAAATGGATCATCCTGAACGTGTACTCTTGCTGACTATCAACTTACATCCGGATCGGATCAGCCATTGAACAGTTATGCATGACACACAATTCCCGGGATCGCCCTCTCACTCTATCCGGAGTGCCCGGATCCGGTCCGGGTCTCCAATCAACAGATCTAGGGCTTACGACCTTCCCGCCCCAGGTCACAAGCATGCCACAAGATTCCGGATTCCCCTCTCCTCCACTCCCCCAGGCTGATGATCGGATCAGGAATTGAAATTTCAAGTCAATACGTCAGGCTCTAATATGCCTATTCTAAATAATACATCTTGGGCTTATGCCCTTCCCTCCCCAGGTCGGATCATTTCTTTAATCGTTAAGCATGTCACAAGATTCCGGATTCCCCTTTCCTCTACTCCCCCAGCTAGATGATCGGATCCGGGACATGACAATTTCAAGTCAATACATTAGGTTCCTTATTATAAGTTCGGTTTTCGAAAGAACCCTAACTAATCAGCGCGCGAACCGCCGGAAAAGAGATTGGTATTCGTAAGTGCCAAGGCTGGGCTGCAAGTGCCATAAAACAGGGACATTTGCCTCAGCTTGCTTCTCGGCCTGGCGGGTGGCGGCGAAACTGGGGGGGGGGGGGGGCATGGGACGGCCAGTTGTCTGGGGCAGTTGTTTATGACAAACCGTGTTTTTCTTTCTGTATGGACAAAAACCTTGTCGGTTAATCTACTATAATCAGGGTATTGTCTGTCGGTTGGTCACACCGACAAATCTTTCTCAAACAATACATCTACGGCTTATGCCCTCCCCACCCTCATTTTGTTGGTTCGTCAGAGCCAATGCCGTGACCGGAAAAAAAATCCGTCGGAGGCTTGAAAGCACCGAAAAACCCTGATTTTTTTCGTTTCTGGTACCGATAAAGACCTTGTTAAACAAGAGCTGCAAGCACACAAGATACTTGCAAGAGTAGGCAGCACGTATGTCAGGTAAGGTTGCTCTGTCAAGGGAAGGTTTTACCAGAAATTGTCGACGTTCTACCGGAAATTCTCCATAGTGATCACCTCTAGAATACTGTTGTGATCTGCCTTCGATTATGGGTTACTTACAAACAATAGTAAACAAAAAATAGGCTAGCTAAAGTTTAACTGGAAAGGCAGCTTATGTTTACATTTGATATTTGAATGCATAAAATATTTTGACTCATTTGAGGGAATTTAGTATTTTTCCACCTGGGGCTCTAGTAATGACGTTCAAAGTGTGCGCTGTTAGCACAACAAACCAAAATTAGTCGGAACGCGGAGAATTTGAACTTAACCAAAGGCATGCATTTCCAGGGCTTAAGATGCGACATCGGAGATGTTACGCCTGTAGAAATTAGGAAAATCATTCAAGGATATGTCTTGCAATGATCATGATATTATTATTTTATTTTTCGGCGATGGCTTACATTTCTAGTTGGTAAATATGTCAAGCGTAGAGGGGCAAGCACGTAGAGGTCAAACAAATCCGAAATAATAAGTTCATACTATGAAATCAGTTTTTCTTGGATAACGAATAAACGAAGTAACAAACTTGTATCAGGTTTTAAGGAATATTTAAGTGAATAAGTGATATGTTACTAGACTGTTGGATCTCAGGCCTATTCGGTTGAAATGTAAGATTGTTTCTTCGACCTTCAACCGACATTTGTCCACAATCCATCCAGTTTCACATTCGTCAACTACATCGGTTTCACATGTGATTAGTAACGGACTTTCGAAGCGCTGGTCAGCCACTGAACGAAGGTGGTCTTAACCATCTTGCTAAAAATTCTTCCACTTTTTCGGAGGTGACAGGGGTTGTCTTAGCCAGCTTCAACGATTACCATACTACTGGTAAGACATTTTTCAACTCACGAAAGACTTCGAACTTTTTGTTTGTTTCGAGGCTCTCCACGTGACTTTTCGAGATCATGTCGAGCAAGGCTAACTCGTTTTTCTTTTAGCTCTTCTCAGCTTACCACCGGATAGGAGTCGAGAAATCTGTCGAAACTGGACGGTACCGTGGTATTATTCCTGGAACAGTCTTTGCAGTAGAAAATTATGCAAATTTCAGTTGGCTACCTAATTCTTGAAAGCTACAGAAATTCAGAAGATTACCGGTATCACCCAGTGAACGTTCCGGTATGCTGTGTTGTCTGTCTGCACGAATCGCTTTGGTAAGTTTTGTGTCGGGGTCATCCCTGCAAGCTGCGAGTCTATACTTATCCAGTAAGCAGCCAAATTCCTGTAGATTCCCTGAGCCAAATTCTGGTAGATTCCATGGGGTTAAGTCCGGTAGATCCCCTGATCCATCCTCCAGTAAATTCCCTGAGTCAAGTTCTGGTAGATTCCTAGTGCAAGGTTTCGGCAGAATCCCTGAGCAAAATTCACGTGGGTTCCTTGAGCAATAATCCGGTAGATTCCCTAAATATCATCAAGTACAGAAGGTTTCGGCAGAATGCCTGAGCAAAATTCACGTGGGTTCCTTGAGCAATAAGCTGGTAGATTCCCTAAATATCATCAAGTACAGATGAATTTGACAAATTCTAGCTTGCCCAGCTTTGCTGCATCACACCCCCCACCCCGCGGGACGCCCCCGCCTGTGACTGACCTTAAAATTTACTAGAACATGCCACATATGACTACACAACAAGAGCTGTAAGCTCATATGGCACCTTCAAGAATACGTAGTAGCAAATAAAATAGAAAAACGAGATTTTCGGGGGGTTTTCTTGGTAATAGCTAAGGTTATCGCTACGATTCACGCTGTCTTTAGGCAAAAATGCTAGGAAACACGAACATGTTCGGTTTCGTCAAAAATATGTTATGCACTGCACTTGCAATGCGCACTTTAAAGGGGTTAGTAATCCATCTGTATGCAAAAGAACTGAGCCACAAATGATCATGGACCCTTGGGTATCATTAAAGTGTATCATTTGCTCGAAGTATGTTTTGCACTTGTGCACGATGCCGCGCCCTTTAGCGGGGACTAGAAATTCATATGTAAGCAAAACCCTTGATGCGCAAATGATCATAGGCCTTTACGACTCACGAGAATGTATATTTTTGGTCAAAAGAATCTTTTTCACTTTGCAGTCAAGAATGCGCAGTTTGAGGCGGCTACAACTGAACTTGCAGGCAAAATACTTAAGGCACAAATGATCATGGGCCCTTGCGGATCTTAATAAGGTATCGTTTCTTAAAAGTGCTTTCTGAATTTGGCGGTTAAGATTGGTGCTTTATTAAGTAGGTTAGGAATTAATAAGACTCTACTGGCAAAAACGATTATGCGCCCTCGATTATCACGAAAATGTATCAAAATATCTGCAGTTAAGATAAGCACTTTAACGGAGAGAAGCTTGACCTTAATCTTCTCATTAAGTTTCATTCCGGTCATTCCACTCTAGTGCCTGTCCCCCTCCAACCCCCCTCAGCAGAATTACCGGATCCGGTCTGGACATGAAATAGGACATCTGAGACAAGGGTTATTTCCAACTGTCAAGTCTCATTCAGATCAGATAGTTATTTTTTCCTCACGATTCCCTATTTCCCCTCGCTCCTCTTCCACCACGATGGTCTGATCGGGAAAACGACTAATCTTATGTCAATCTGGTCGGCTACCTGATACGACTGCCGAGTTTCATCGTCCTAGCACATCTGAAAGTACCTTAACCTGAGTCTTAGATCAGCAGAATCCTCGAACCCCCTCTAAGTCCCCCACAGTGCCCAGATCCGGTCCGTATCTTCCAATTCCCCCTTCTCGCGTACAACTCCCTCAAGCCCATATCTATCCGGTCCGGACTTGAAGTGGGGCATCTGAGACGCGAGGTTTTTCCAAATATCAAGTTTCATTAAGATCCAATTCCCCGTTCAAAAGTTATACATAACTCAAGGTTCCAGTATCCCCCTCCCTCCACGATTTTCGGATCGGGGAAGTCGGATCCCTAATACACCCAGTTTCATCGTCCTACCACATCTGGAAGTACTAAAAATCGGGATCACCAGACTGATCGACCTACAGCACTTGGTCGGAAGGTAAGTGCTATAAAAACTGTCCTCTTTGAACTGCTCAAAATATATCTGTGTTGCAAGGGTAGGAAGTCCACTTTAAATATGCTAGAAGTCCATTGGCAAGCATAACACCAAATGTTAATAGGTCATCGGCGACCACGACAATGTATCATTTCTTCAAAAAAGTTTTCGCACTTAGCAGTTGAAATGTGGACTATAAAAGCCTTAGGAATCCGTTTGCATGCAAATTCCTGGAGGTCAAAAATACTACGTTTCCTTGGGGATCGTTAAACATATTTTTTGGTTAAAAGTATTACGTGCACTTTGCCGTTAAGATGCGCACATAAGGGAGGTTTTCAAGCTCCCATCAAAATCAGATCACTCGTTCCAGACTTATATATGTCACAAGATGTACGTGACCCCGCGCCCCCATAGTACTCAGATGCGGTCCAGTTCTATAAATGATGTGTTTGTTATGTTATCTTTTCTTCCTGCCAAACCCGGTACGGAACCCTCCGTTATAAGTCCGCCAGGATTTCTGTCCCCCCAGTCGTTGCAGCCGAATCCGGTCCGGAGTTGGATTAAAAATCTGAAGCATGTACTCAGGTTTAACTCAGATCTAATAATCCGTTCGAAAGTTGAGCATTCCTTATATTTCCGTTGTGAAAGTGAAAATTTCTTCGTCAATATGGCTGGGTCTCTAATGTGCCTGCAAATTTCCATCGTCCTGGCACATTTGGGTGCATGCCAGTGCCTTATCTCGGAGTTTCGGGACCCCCAGTCCGACTCCTCTCACAATCTCCGGATCCAGTCCGGTAAATGATGTATAGGTCTTATGCTTGTTTTTCCCAGTTCCACCCTGGTCCCTCCGGTCTAAGCTTGTCAGGAGACTTCCGGGCCCCTTCCCCAATCCTAGGGCTATGCCCTTTGTATCTTCTAAGTTTCATCCCGGTATGTCACGCAATTTCCAGGAACCCCCAAAACTCCCCCATTTGTGGTCGGAAGCGGTTCGGAATGGCCCACTTCGGCAACTGCTCCTACCACCCAATCGTCACAAACAATCCCCCCACCCCCCCAGCTTGGATCTGCCCGGGGCCTCAAACGGTCGCGGAAAGGAAGAGTGACCGTAATCAGAGACAAAAATGGATTTAAACCAACACACAAATTTTTCTTCTTTACCTTCCTCTCTTTTTTTTTTTTTTTTTTACTTCGACTTTCACGTCCTTCTCTTTGACTCCCAACTCTCAGACATTCAACCAACGACTGAAGAAGAGTTATACCCCTCCGCTCTCTACGGGTCTGGCCTAGTAAATTATGCCGGACTCTCTGTTCACGGTCGGGGCTTAAACTGGGGACGCCCGCAGATCCCTCTCTACCCTTCATCCCTACCTATCCTTTCTAGCACAGACACTCAACCAAACACCAGAATTCTCAACTTAACTAGGACCCAAAAAAAATAGGATCACCTCTTTTATTAATAGCATTATTCTCTTTTATTCTCATAAATAATTTCTTGGGCCGATTTCCTTACATTTTTACTGCCACAAGTGATTTAACAATCACTTATACATCTTAAGTTTAAGAACTATGTAATTTTCAAGTTTTATCACAATCCTTCAATCTGTCCGCATTGTCAACGTTCCTACATCCGCTACATCCACCTACCTTTGGCGGATGCGGTTCGGACTCAAATAGCACATCTTAGGCTTTTGCTCCTACCACCCATCAAGTTCGCTCGAATCTGATCACACGATCGCAACGACACTAGACCGGACCCAAATTAAGATCGCTATTTGGCAGTTGAGCCGAAGGCTGCAAGTTCCGTAAAATCAGTCGCCAAGTCTGCAAGTCTAGTGCACTGCTTCTAGTGCACTGTCCGTCAACAATTTTCTACTGAATTATTTTCGTGGTTACCGAACGGTTGACCAGTCTCAACTGACGAATAACAATTTATTATTGTAACAGTCCTATGCCGCCTTCGCTGGGAGTGAATGTCTCGTTGAAAAATTATTACGTCCTGTCGGTACAGTACGCACTTGCCCCCGCGTAAACGAGCTAGTTTTGCCGCTGTAACTCTAAAATAAGACTTCAACAGTCCTATGGACCTTGCACCCACCTTTGACGATGTCTGTCAAGAAGAGCATTTTAGAAGGCGGAACACCAACAGCTTCTGAAATCGCTCGATAGCTCGCTGGTTCTCCCTTCAGACCAATCTTGGTGTCAAAGTGACCTGAAAAGAACTAATCAGGCTTACTCAGCAATCTCGACAGTGCACCCTCCCTGGTCTGGACTGATGGGGACCATCTCTGTCATCAAAGCGGAATTGCTAAAATTGTTTCATAACCCCTCCATTTATAAAAAATAGAGCATCTTTTCCTATCACAAATCAAGTTCAGTCGAATTTGTATAATTTTCGGAAAATGCCGATACCCATTCAACTATCAGGTACCATTGACGTTCCACTCGAATCTGAGCATTTCTTGAAATGGCCGGTGCCTCCCTCGAAGTCGGATCCATCCGGGACCCCTAAACTATACATCAAGGGCATACAATCTTGTCACAGTCCAAGTTTCATCCAAATCGCTCCGCCCGCTCCCTTAAGGATGCCGCAACTTCTCGGGTCCCCCACTCGATCTCGCCCCCCCCCCCCCTGGCCGGATACAATAAGGATCTAGAAATCAACCAATCAATCAAGTTTACTTTCCAAATAGCTTAAAGCTACAAGAGGAATACAATATTTGCGAAATACACAATGTCACATCCAGATCACAACTCATGCAGTTTCAGTCAAATGTGAGCAAATTCTGTAAACTCCCCTCCAACTAATGAGGCAGTGTCACGGATTTCGGGGTATCTGTTGGTTAAATGGGGAAAACCATAATTAGTTATGACAAGGGAGCTTCTGTATGACGTTCCATATTTCTGTACTAAATATAATTTATTTATATTTATTTTACCCTTTTTCAGTCTCTGGGACCGAAGATTGGGAGATCTAGGGGATTTGACCCCTGTACGGTAAAATTTGCATCCCAATCGCTCCACTTGTTCCCTCGCTACGAGTGCAACAAAATTTTCGGAACCCTCCCTCCCCCCAGCTCCCCGGCCGTGGTCGGATGTGGTTCGGATACACAACGACATATCTAAGGCATAGGCTTCTAACACCCGTCAAGTTTCTCCAGAATCGGATCATCCCTTCGCAACTTACGCGTGTCACACGCTCCCACACTCCCCCTCTCTAGACCCCCATCGAGGATCAGATCTAGGAAAGGAAGCTTTCTTAGAGCATTTGGTCGAGTCCTTTACACGTGCTAAAGCTTGATCGTCCTATTTACAAAGAAATGGCACCTTGGACGAAGGATGCACGTATTATACAAGCCTAAAACTTGTCCGATGACAGCGCCCTAGACGCGCAACCATTTATTAGCTACGTTCCTTAACAAATACTTGCGCTGGAGAATCCTCACAGGTTCAAGTTGATAGATAGTGTCACACGCCAAGCAACTATACAAGATGGGGCGCCCAGAATTAGAAGTTAGCTAAAAGAACCTACGTGCAACATATCTCCTTCCTCAGAATGGCCAAACAGAAGTTTCTGTGCTTCCTCGCTGCCAGAAGAGTACACATATATCCTCTTCTGAGCTGCTAGTAGTCTCTCAAAAGCCGGTTTGACGTCTTTGTAAACGCTGAAAAATTACATAATTAACCAGAACCTTCATACACCAATTTCGAAGCCTGGATAGCCCTCCGACTGACTAGTCTTTAACTTATATCTAGAGTCCATGTCATTCGTTTTTTTCCCAGGCACAAACTTGAATCAAATCAACTAGTTTCGCTAAATAAATCGAATTGAACAAAACAAAAAGTAACATTATTATTATACAGACAGAGCTAGCCTACACAAAAAAACACGGTTTCAAGACACACCACAAATCCCAGAAGCAAGCACTACGTGTCACATGTCAGATGCAAGCGTCACGGTTTTGGAAATGTCGTCGGCTCTGCCTAAAGTCATGGACTACAGTCCAGCCAGCACATGACACTACATTATTTTCTGATGAAACATTGTACATTGTATTTGTTGTGTTTTATTTAATTACTTGATTTGATTTTACATACTCCACTTTTCAAACGGCGGGTCAGATATAAATTACTTACTTACTTAGTGTTTTTTTTCTTTTCTTTCATAGTCATGTACTACAGCTACTAGAATAAGGTGGTACTACACTGTAAAAAAAAATCCGAATAAGGATGCAGTTTTTGCTACTGGGGTTAACCTTATCTCTATTGGGATAAAATTAATCCGAATTGCGGATAATCTTACCTCACTAAAGACAGGATAAATTCCATGCAAGATTTTTTTATTTATTTTACAGTGTAACCAATCAATCTCGCTGCACATAACGAAAGCTTATACGAGCATGAGCAAAAATGATCAGCAGAAAAGTAACCTCACACTTCCACCGCTTGGTTCATTTGAGATTTCAAGACATTTACGTACGATCAAGCTTCACACAATGTGCAAGGACAGCTAGGCTACGTCGGTACCCCTCCACAAACGAGCCAAATAAGTAGTACATGCAGCTTACTTACCTGCCTTAAATATCCTCTAGCGCCGAGCAAACACAACATCTATTGTTAGCGAAAAGATCAGCCACACCACCACTAACAAGCGTATGGACAGATGGCAGAGAAGGTCAGCACCAGTACAAGCAGGAGTTGATTTTTTTGTTT
This sequence comes from Branchinecta lynchi, assembly GCA_023053575.1. Taxonomy (NCBI): domain Eukaryota; kingdom Metazoa; phylum Arthropoda; class Branchiopoda; order Anostraca; family Branchinectidae; genus Branchinecta; species Branchinecta lynchi. The sequence goes on from JAKZAP010000003.1 coordinate 30,406,640, forward strand.
TTTCAGTTACCACACTGTCATAACAGACAACACAAGGATGCGCAGTTTCAACGGACAAAACCTGGGATGTAATATGTTGTGCGTTATCTGTTATGAAACTTCTGACCGTGTATACATAACTTTGTTCATTGGGAAGTAAGGGTTATTCTGGCGTTCTCACATATTCGCTTTTGGAAAAGCAAATCGAAAATTCACCATGCGCAAGAACTCATGGAAAGCCCTTCGGCTGCAGCTTCATAGGTCACTTTCTACTTCCGCCATAGATTCGCTTTCCAGACAAAATCGCTTATTTTTTTTTAAATTAGCGGAGCGCCAAACATCTCAAGTAAGTGAAGCGAGCTTTCTTGATTACCATAGTTGCCCTGTGGGTTGCAATTTAATATTTTAGAACTCCTTGATGGGAGTCTACCCCAAAGCCTCGCAGGCTTTGGGGTAGACGGCCCTTCAAAAAAGATGAAGCAGTCTCTGAGCCGTACTAGCAAGGGTGAACAGTATAGCTACAGCACGGGCGGCAGTTGGAAATACCTTCGAATTCGAATTTGAGGCCAGAAACGATCAGCTAGATTAGATCAGTTTTCTTCAAGTACCTGAAGTTTCTCCTCTGACTCCCTCTTTACACCAGAAATACATACCTGGAGAAAGAGTATACATTATGTAATATTTTAACACAGCTACCCGAGCTGAAGATCATGCTCGCTCAAAAGCTCTAAGCGGTCTTTCTGAATGTGTATGTACATATGTGATCTACTGTGCCGTTTGCTGAATGTTCGATTTTTCGTGTTTTGTATATATGTTAATACGAAGTTTTCTTGTTCGTTTACTTTTTCTTTTTTTTTCTCGTTGTTTATTTACTTCGCCCATTCCTCTTTTGTTGTTTGGCGGGCTATAAATAAAATTCATTCATTCAAAATCGGTAATTTCGATAAATCGCCGAAGAATCCATGTTTCAAATATTCACCACACACAAAAATGAATCGGTACTCATCTTCGCATCCTCACAGTGAACCTGACTTAGGCCAGCCGAAGCTCTTCAACACATTCACCGGACCTATCAGTAACACCCTCAATGCTTGTCCCCATGCACTCATGTACTACTTCAAAGCCTTAATGTTTTTAGAAACCTATTCCCCTAGGTTTCCGTGAGCGTGTCTATGATCTGAGCCTCGTTTTTGTTGCAAAAGCGCTGCCGCATCGCTGCTGCCGCATTTCTTTGCTTTTGCACAATATGCGTTTTTGGACTCACTTTCTTCTTGGTTGAAGCAGCAGCGCTGCAGCATCTTGCAGGGAAGCACGGACTTGGTCGGTGAGCAAGTCCGCGATTCTCGAGAAGCACTGCCGTCTTCCTCGGAAGCTCTGCAGTGCAAAAACGGATGCAGAAAGAATCAGTCCGAAATCGGCCGAGAAGTGGACCTGCAGCATGCAACAAAAACGAGGCTCTGGTACAGAGGGGCCGATCTAGAAGCACAGGCCCACAGCAACGAACTCGAATTTGCTGGCACGCGTATCATGTCTATATGTTTTAGATTTACGACAAGCTTTAGGCACCACGAACCAAGTAGCGCGACTGACAGGCTCAGTTGGAAAAGCTTGTTAGCCAATCGAGGCCCGGAAAAGAAGTCTAGAAGAAGGCTACTCATCCCGATGATGAGTCATGATCGACGAGTAAATAAAGAATGCAAGAACGGAAACTGACCGCTACAGTATTAAAGAATAAACATCCTGAACGGAAGGGGTAGTAGCGCTTCCTAGCGGCGGTAGAAGTTAGCAGTGCGGGGTGCAGATGGCACCACCGTAACAAATATCGTAAAATACTAAAGAGATATCGTTCAGGTGCTCAGCTAGTCGTGACTTAACTTGTCTGAAACCCTCACTAGCTCACCCCTAAGCAATACGTGGAGACGTAAATTCTACAAAAGCGGCAAGGCACTCACTGTCCCCTCAAAACTCCAGACTTGTATCCATCAGTCCATATGTGACCTTGGAGCTGTTTCAAAGCGGTTACTTTCCTGTCTTGATCCATCATCAATCGAACGTTGGAGACCAGTTTCGGCACAATCTCGCAAACTGAGCCTTCCGGGATTGGGATGATGCCTTCCAAACCATTCTCGATGTCAAGAGCTGCCTGATAGAAATGGATCTCTATTAATACTAAATTAAGTAGCTACAAGCCCCGCTTTTGGCTCCTGGACTTTATTCAAACACTAAGTCCCGAACCCACCTAGAAATCGCTGTTTCTTCTTCCCACGGAACCCAAGACGTGTATAATCAGCTGTACGCTAATGGTCTGGAAATTTGTCCCTTTTCTCTCCTCGTGAGACTTATTCAAAAGCTGGCAATAGTTGCATTTTGCAGATACCATGGTATCTGATACCACGGTCTAAAGTCTTTTTCGCAGTTACTGTGATATCTGATACCACAGTCAAAAGGCGTTTTTGCAGTTATCGTGGTATCTAATATTCAGATACCATGGTCTGACCGTGGTAACTGATCGTGGTATCTAAAGTCATTTCACTTTCGTCAAATAAGGTGAGAAAGAAGTTTAGCACTTGTAACAGGATATCAGTTTCTCTTTTTGGATGACGTCGAGAAAGTGCAATTTTGGCTATAGTCGTTTTTGCAAAGCAACCGTGTATCAGATACCACAATAACTGCAAAAACGACTAATTACAGATCCAGTTACAGTGGTAACAGATACCATGGTATCTCAAAAAGCACAACTCATGTCAAAAGTGCAGGAGGCGCAATGACCCGCTCTTCAGTGCGTCAAGAAAACCAATCGGCATTTACTTTGAAAATTTCTTCTCTCAGCTTTACTGCGATATAGCTGTTTGCAGAGGTAACGAATTGTGATGTTCCCGCTCGCTTGCATCGGTTAGGGTATAGGAATCTAATCGTTTCGGCATGGTTGTCTTACAGAGATAGGGTGACGAAGGTTCTGGTGCTAATTTGTTCTTGGTATAACTAATGAATCAATCATTGCAATGACGAGAGGCAGTATGGTTGGACAACAAGAGCTACGAGCTCATATGCCACTTGTAAGGAGTAGTTGATAAAATAATGTTAACTGAAACGTCATAACACACTCCCTCCCTTCCAACCCCTCGCCGTCAAAAGGTGCGAAATGCACCTGTAACTCCTACACAGTCAAGTCTACTCGAATGTGAGCTATTTCTGGGAAATGTCCGGCACCCTCCAACTCCCTGAGCCGAGGCCAAATCCTCCCGGGAGCCCAAAATGGATCATCTAGGCCAAAGGAACCTTGTAGCCTTCAAGTTTCATCACAAACACTCCACTCGTTTGATGCCTAGACGTGCCCGACATTTCCCGGAATCGCCCCCCCCCCCCCCCCCCAACTCTCCCGACCGTGTCGGTACCGATCCTAAAGCGGACCATCTAGTACCTACATATGATGTGACCACATATAAACATTTATTTCAATCGCTCCAACCGTTTGACCCCTAGACAATCCACACTATTTCGGGATTCGCCCAACTCCCTTCACAGTGGCCGAGTCCGCTCCACTCGTTCGACCCCAGGCGTGCCACAATATTTCCGAGGTCCCCCTCTGACCCCCCCCCCCCCCACAGATCCGGTTCGGCTACATAAATAAATCATCTAAGGTATTACCCCTTAGTGCTTAGCGAGTTTCAATGAGACGGATTATCCGTTCGCGACTTGCGTTTGACACAAGTTTCAGGATTGTCCATCCCTCCACCCCGCCGGTTTTGTCAATTATCAAGTTTCATTCGAAGCCGATCGAAAGTTAGGTATGAAAGGAAATTCCGTATTCCAATTCCCTAAAGATAGCAGACCGATCGAGTAGGTAACTATTTCCAAGTCAACCTGGTGGGATGATACCCCTGCTACGTTTCATCGTCCTGGCACATGTGGAAGTACCTTACATCGGAATCAAAAGAATTCCACCTTAACCCCCCCCCCCCAGTGTCCGAATACGGTGTGGTTCTGTAGATGATGTATCTAAGACCTGTGCCTGTTCATCCCCCCCCCCCCCCCACAGTTATCGGAACCGTTCCAGACTTGAAAAGGAACATCTGACACACTTGCACTGTCTAAACTCAAGGTTCATTCAGATCCTATCACCTGTCCGAAAGTAATGTGTCCTCAAAATTCCGGATTCCCCCTCCCTCCACGACTGTCGGATCGGGCAAGTGAATATTTCTAGGTCAATCTGGTCGGGTCCCTGATAAGCCTGCCAAATTACACTGCCTTAGCACATATGGAAATACTTTACATCACCGGAATTCCGGACCCCAAACCCTCCAATTCACGGATCCGGTCCGGTTCTGTCAATGACGTACCTAGGCCTTGTGCTTGTTCTTCCAACCAATTTTCATCCCGATCCCTGTCACAAGATTTGTCACCCTGTCACAAGACAAAAATTAAACGTATCTAAAGACTGAAGATTCCCCTTACCCCCACTCGACCACGATCGGAGAAGAAAATTTTCAAGAGAATTAGGTAGGGTCCTTTGTATGTGTTTCATCGCCCTAGCTTCTGCGGGAGTCCCCAAACTAGCAAAACCAGGACCTACCTACAGACGGACAGAAATAAAAAGCTAGGACCGTCTTTCAAGAACAACGCTCCCGCATAGTTTTATTGTCCTAGCACATCTGGAAGTACATTAACTCACGATCAACGTAATTCCGTACACCTCCTACAGCTCTCCCCCCCCCCTCGGTACCCGAATCCGGTCCGATCCTGTCACTGATGCACCTAGGACTTGTGCCTGTACTTCCCACCAAGTTTCATCCTGATCGCTCCACTCAATGCGTGTCACAAGATGTCCGGTTCTTCCCTCCGACCCCCCCCCCCCCAGTTCATCGGATCCGGTCCGGGTTTCCAATGGGACATGCTGAGACATGAGGTCTTTCAAGATGTCAATTTTCGTTAAGATCCGATAGTCCATTCGAAAGTTATGCATGCTACTAATTTACGGATTCTGCCGTCTCCCCCTCCCCCCACGATAGTCAGATCGGGCAAGCAACTGTTCGCAAGTTAATCTGGTAGCGGGTCCCTAGCCCACCTGGAAGTACATGGACTACGGATCGCCGGAATTCCGGAACCCCCCTCCACCTGCCCCACAGTGTCCGAATCCGGTCCAGTCCTGTCAGTGATGTATCTAGAGCGTGTGCTTGTTCTTCGCACCAAGTTTCATCCCGATCGCTCCACTCTGAGAGTTTCACACGATTTCCGGTTCTCCCCTCCGACTCCCCCCTCCCAGATTCGTCGGATCCGGTCCGGACTTGAAACGAGACATCTGAGACACGAGATCTTTCGAAATATCAAGTTTCATTAAGATCCGATCACCCGTTCGAAAGTTATGCATGTCCCTATTTGCCGGATTCCACCACCTCCCCTTCCCCCCACGATGGTCGTATCGGGCAAGTGACTATTTCCAGGTTAGTTTGGTCGGGTCCCTCATATGCTTGCCAAGTTTTATCGTCCTAGCCCACCCTGAAGTACATTAACTACGGATCGCCGGAATTCCGGAACCCCCTCCAACTCCCCCCACTGTGTCCGAATCCGGTCCAGTTCTGTCAGTGATGTGTCTAGAGCTTGTGCTTGTTTTTACCACCAAGTTTCATCCCGATCGCTTCACTCTGAGAGTTTCACGCAGTTTCACGCAGTTTCCGGTCCCCCCCCCCCCCCCAGATTCATCGGATCCTGTCCGAACTTGAAATGAGAAACCTGAGACACGAAATCTTTCCCGATATTAAGTTTCATTATGATCTGATCACCCTTCGAAAGTTATGCATGTCCCTATTTTCCGGATTCCCCCACCTCCCCCCCCCCCCCCCACGATGGTCGGATCGGGCAACTGACTATTTCCAAGTTAGTTTGGTCGGGTCCTTGATATGCCTGCCAAGCTTCATCGTCCTAGCGTATCTGGAAGTACCCTAACTCGCAAACACCGGACCAGCCGGCCGACGGAAATGTGATCGGTATACGGCACTTGGCCGGAAGGCAAGTGCCATAAAAAACCTAAGCGTGGCACGCCTATTTAGTGATTTTTCTCCTGACATCTGTTAACACCGACTTTTTTGTTGTTTGTATCATCTACTTTTCTACCAATCAAAAGTGTATTACGTGCCTTAGCCAGAGTGGGAAAGACTGGCCACCTGGTTAGTGGTTATTCTCGCCGTTCCCCGAGGACTCCTTTTGAGGAGTCTCTGCGTTTTTTCTGTCCCAGGGACTCAGTCCCCGTATTCTCGCGGGCCCCCACGGACGGGGAATGATCAGTTAGTGACTTGACTTAAACTGTGACCCAAGTGGTTGGATCTTTGACATGCCAGTAGAAGCATTCTCCAATAAAGTCAGCAACTTTGTTACCTTACCTTGGACCTTAATTCCTCCTGCACCTCCGTAGGCGCTTAGGGCATCCAAGAAGAGCCGCCAGTCGTCTCTCATAAGGGCCGCTGCCCATAATCTTCCCATTCGGGCTGGATAGACGCGTTGATATTCTGAAGATCCAACTGGTGTACGACGAGGAGTGTTCTTCGGTTGCCCTCTTCGTCTGGATCACTCCGGATGCCACTGCAGGATAGCGTTCGGGAGTCTGGTGCTTCCCATCCTGATTGTATGGCCCAGATACCTCCAGCTTCGGATCTTGATGACTTCAGTAATAAGGGGTTGCACTGTCATCTGGCGAAACCCTTTCTGTCCAGTGTATGTTTAAGATCCGCCTAAGGTGTTTTCAAAGCCCAGAAGACGCCTTTCCAACTGCTGGCTGAGGTGCCACGTCTCCGACACGTACAGAAGTACGGAGAGAACGTTGCTGTTGAAAAGTCTCAGCTTGAGTCTAAGGGAGTACTTCTTGCCCCTCCATATCTTCTTTAGCCGATTGAAGAAACCGCTGGCCTGACCAAGTCTTAGCTGGACCTCCCATGCACAAGCTCCAGTGTTTTCAACTGTACTGCCGAGATATCGGAATTCAACGACCAGTTCGACTTGCTGGTCCCTACAGCGTATATCTAGCGGAGATGCGCTGCTCGCCATACTCTTCGTTTTGGGGATGTTTATTTTTAGCCCGAACAGTTCAGCTGTTTCACTGGTCTTTGTGAGGAAGTCCTGGAGCTTCTATTTGCAGGTCTCCATTGGGTTGATGTCATCGGCAAAGTCTATGTCTCCTACTTTTCTGCCATCCCCGATGTCAATACCGTATCCTTCACATCTTCTTAGAACTTAGTCGATGATCAGGACGAACAGCAGCGGAGACCGAACGCACCCTTGCTTCACGACCGTCATAATTTGGAAGTATCTAGTGTTGCCGTCGCGGGTACGGACACAGCATTCCGTGTCTTCGTGAAAGACTGCTATCAGGCTTACGAGTTTGTCCGGTATGCCATAGTACCGGAGCACTCTCCAAAGTGTAGCACGGTCGATGGAGTCAAAGGCTTTTTCGAAGTCTATGAAGACTAGGTAGAGCTTTTTCCTCCATTCGTTGCACTCTTCTAGCAGCATTCTTAGCACGAATATGAGATCCGCACATCAACGGTTTGGGCGGAAGTCAAGCTGTTCTTCGCGGAGGTGTTTGTCGAATGCTGGCTGCATGCGGTTCAGCAGGATGGTGGCCAGGAGCTTGCCAGGAACGGAGAGCAGGCTGATCCCTCACCGATTTTCACACTTAGTGGAATCGCCCTCTTTAAAGATTTTGACTAGAGTACTCCTTGTCCACTGACGGGGGACCTTTTCGGTTTCCCATACCAGGTTAAAGAGTGTCATCCAAACTGTTAGGCAGGCGTTTACAGACCACTTCAGCATCTCAGATGCGATACGGTCTTCTCCGGGCTCTTTTAGCTTCTTTAGGGCATCAGTGATTTCGGCTGAAGAGGATGGAGTTAGAGCTTGCTGCTAGCCTTTGCCGATCTTTTCTGGGTCAGTGATTAGCCGGCCGCCCGGATCCCGTACAGGTCCATCTGAGCTTTCATCTCTATAAAATGACGCTTGTCCCTACGGGCACTTTTCTTCACGAGTTTGCCCTCTTTCTTATACTCGTACTTGTAAATACGGCGTCAGTGGCAATATTTAAGAAAAGATAAGGCTGACCTTTTAAGGATACAGCAAGCCTCGAGAACGTATGCTCAAAAATAAGTCGCTGGACTTCTGCTGTCTTCGACGAGCAGGAGGGCAGAGGCAAAAATGAAAAACTGTCAATTTTTCCGTCGTCCCGCTGAAAGCACAAGTAGAAGACTAGACATTCTTTGGCCAAGTGCAAAGCCTCACTTGAAATCTGATGCTGAAAGCACAATGGGAACTAACTATGCTCTAATTCTTGTAAAATGCTTCACACATACACATTTCTGACTTCCATTAGAGATTGCTTCAAAAATAAGCCGTTTGCTTGTTATCGCTTGTCATTATTTCATACGCGTCTCGGCGGAGATGGTTTCAGAGCATGGTATTGCAAGGCGCGGAAATTCAGAAACTCCCGGCCATGCACGAAAATCGATAGTTTTGATGAGCTCAGTGATCAGAGTGACGTGGTTGCTAAAATAAACGTCTCTGTAGCTGTCAGATTGCTCTAATGTTGTCTGGTGAAAATTCTGTTGTTTGTAGTATCGAAGAAAAGTTTTGTTTTCTGGGTGTAAAGTTACAATACTGCCAAAAATTTACAAATATAACCGACTTACTTGCAGCTAGTTCCAGAGCTTACAAGGAATTCTCACTTAATACCGTTAATATGAATATTTGTCAACAATACAAATGATCCGAAGAATATATAACAACAATGGATAAGAAAAAAGAAACTCCGCTTATATTTGTCGAAGCTAGTAAATCGGAGTATGACAGTCAGCAAAAAACACCGTAACGTTCTATTAGCGAAAATAGGTTGTCTAGGAATCTGCTGCTTTCTGTGTAACATTGTATTCTAGGGGTTGGTAATGTGGCGTCATGATTGTTTGATCTGCCCATTGAACTTGAAGTATTTCCGAGGTCAAGAACTTAAACAAATCCTTCACGTGTGCTGAAATAAGCTTTTTACTTGGATAGTCTTTGTGATAATAATAAAAGAAGTACAGCATACTCCTAACCTTGTAATTTAGAATCGAACGATATGCTACACACCCTGTTATTGGGGGTGGTGTCTGCAATACTTTTTTTTTTTATGCAGATTTTTTCGGCGGGTATTGGGGTACCCCTAGCGGTTTCAGATTTCATACCAGCCAGGCGGGGGTGGGTGGGTCTTTTTTTCGAAAAAGGCCAGATTTTAGGCTAGGGGTCCTCAGATTTCATACCAGCCATCCCCGGGGTCTAAAGCTACGTTTGCACGGAGGGTATTTACCCGCACTCCGCAACAGCAACAAATCCCAGGGTATTTTGGACTTCGATTTCGCGAAGTTTTTACCCGGGTATTTGTTTGTCGAAGGGTATTCTACGACGTCATCAAGAACAAAATCGGATTTTTGAGCAATAATTTTGATTTTGTCCATATAAGAAGTGATCCAAATGGACACATGATGGTGTCCATCGTAGAGACATATCCTGAGCTTTTCAACCTTAGAGTCTACTGCCACATGACAGTACTCTCCCTTGGAAAATACCCGGGTACCGTGAACACTTTCTCCTCTCGTCTTCGTGGAAAAATACCCGCCGTGTCAATGATCCTTAAGACAGCAGTTTCGCTGGTATTTTGACTGGGTAGAAGAATGAAAAGCTTTATCGAACAGTGCCGTCAAATGGATTAGCCCCAAGGTTCTCTGATTCAGTTTTCCGCCTAGTAGTCTACACATTAGTCGAAGCTTCCACATGGATTTCTGAAAATTCGTGGTTAGATTACTAGCTAGTTTTTTAACAGGTCGAACGCAATGCGTTAAGTTGACTAACGGGGACGTTTCGGAATTCATGAGTATTTTTTGCGGAATGCCCCAGGGTACCAAGCTGGGTCCTTTGTGCTTTTTAATTGTTTTTAACAAAGTTTTGACTACTTTTTATCACCGTTTTAAATTTGCTGACGATCTTTCAACCATTTCGCTCCGTTCACTTTCTCCTTCGGATGACGAATCACCCCTTTCAACAGTTTTTGACATATTGCAGCGAGACCTATCCGAAGTTAAACTTTCAATAAGCCGTAGAAAGAGTGTTGTACTCAGAGTGTCTTTTTTAAAACGGGACCTTCCTGAGGTTGAGGATATAGGTCTCGAGTATAAAACAACAGTTAAACTCCTCGGTGTGTTAATTGATGATGACCTTAAGTGGAGTTCTCACGTACAGCATATTACTCGAAAAGCAGCACCTCTCCTCAAGTCGTTCGCGGCTCTCAGACGTTTTGCAATTCCGTCGCGAGATTTACGCAGTATTTACTGCACGTACATCCGACCTTGCCTGGAGTATGCCTGTCCGGCTTGGCACCCTGGACTCAACAACGCACAGACCGATAGACTAGAAGCCATCCAAAAAAGGGCTGTTAAGATTATGCTGGGCCCGGGCTATCTCTCTTATGAGGATGGCCTGGTCAAGCTTGAACTGCCAACCCTTGACGAACGAAGGCACCAATTGACAATAGCGTTCGGGAGCAAGTGTCTGGCATCACATGCTCATCGTGCAATTCTACCTGATTTTGATACTGCAGCAAATAGCAGGCCTAATACGCGACAGAGACAGAGGGACGCTGATTCCCAGAGACTAGAAAGACCACCCATAAACTCGACAGATCGTTACCTGAAATCTTTTGTACCCTATTTTACCCAATATTTTAATTCTAGTTAATTCAAATTATATTTTCAAGTTGTGTACGTGTAGATGAAGTTAAGTCAAATTATATTTTCAAGTTGAACGTGTATGAAATGTCTACTTATGTAATTGTGATATGTTATTTGTGTGAATGACGATCCAGTGCTAGCGTGTATAATACAAGCTATTAAGGAAATAAAGTACATTATTATAAATGAGTGTCTCGTGTCTCCAGTCCAGCTAGAAATACGTACCTGTTTTCTCAAGACGCTAACATCGTCCTGCACTTTGTCACTTTGCCAATTCGCCCTAAGATAATTCTCTGCCTCTGTGCCGGCGTATGGGAACAGCACATCCTAAAGGGAAGAAAAGAGAATATACCCTTACCCTTTCTTCAAGATACTCGTATCTTCAATAAAATTCAGGGATTAAATGGCTGCAGGCCCTACCCCCTCTTTAGCTAAGTCTGAATAAAGTTGAAGATATGCCCACAACCACACAGGGCAACTATCAGAAGAAGCAAGACTAATATTTTTACTTTTAATCGTAACTATAGTACCAATGCAACCTATTTCAGTCCTCTTTTGCTAAGTCTGAATAAAGTTGAGCATATGCCCACAACCACACAGGGCAACTATCAGCCAAAGCAAGACTAATAATTTTACTTTTCTTAAAAGACCGGTCGTAACTATAGTACCAATGCAACCTATTTCAGCAATCGCTCCACCCATTCTTAAACTCGGAGAACCGAGTTTATATGATATTGTCTAACCCCTCTAACGAAACCTCACTGTTTAACACAGTTGCCTCGTCTTGCTATTTTCGATGAGTAATATGTTCCCGACTGTTTTTCATGAGAAGCTCGCTCGTCGGTAGAACCGGTTATGTAAATTTTCCATTTAAAAATTGGAAACCCACGTCAATAGGCCTTGAGAAAGGCTTAAAACAGTTTAAGCCGAGGGTAAGTTACAAAAAGCAGAGACTGGTTTGAAAGTATCCAGCTATTTCCGAACAGTAGATAGTGTTTTATAAACAGTAAATAGTGCGAGGTGTGCTTTAACCAATTCAATTCGTATATTACCCCAGAACCAGTAGAAACCCATCCAGGTTGCGTTAGCAAGAGCAGCTATCTCTTTTTTATTGGCATCTCATGACTAAATCGAAACATAGTAAGTAAGTTATGTATTTATAAACCGCCGTTTTGAGACGAATTCTAAACATTCTGAACGGCATAAATTGGATAATAGTGAAGCTAGTACCCGTCAGGGCCTTTGACTGGAATGACCTTCACTGTGTACTAAGACTACATTCACAACATCCCCTCTACCACAAGACCGCCACTGGTATCACTCCATTTTAAATACAACGAATATGTCTAAAAGATGAACAAAAAAATGTATTACCTTGACAAACGAAATCGACGTCGTAGTTCCTTCAATATCAACAAGTAGGACATCAAAATCCATCATAGCCCCCTACCTAATTTCAGAGCTGTTATACCTCCCCAGGTCCTAAATTGTAAAATTTCCCAATTCCTTCCGATCTTCTGCGCCAACGATTGCTCTGGAAGTAACTCCTGCAAAAACAGAAGAGCAATAGAAAAAAGTCTAATCAGATATCAGACTAAGATACAGAAGGCCATATTGTCAACTGCTGCAAGAAGAGCTAAAAGCTCATATGGCACTTGCAAGGCTGGTTTAAAGGATGAAATATAGAATTTGCCTTTTCGTGGGTTTGTTCTGACCATTTGTAAAAACCTGACTAGGACCACATTTGATGGTGCAAAACGGATATGTCAGCTGAATTTTATTGGAGCTATTTTTCGGCCCTTCTTGGCAAGGGTCCTCTTCAGCTTATTCAGCTGACGTATCCGTTTCGCATCATCAAATATGATTCGCAGTCAGCTTGGACTAGGACCCTCCCCAGCAAGGGCCGAAAATGCTGCCAAAGCTTTGTAGCCCAATGAATATTTATAAAATACTTGTTGTCTGTTCAATTATCAAATTTCACTGGAATCCGATCACCAATTCCAAAGTTACGCATGACTCAATATTCCGACTTCCCCTTCCTCCCCCCCCCCCACACGATGATCAGATAGAGAAAATTTGTCTTTCCAAGTAAGTTTGAACGGGTCTCTGATACTCCTGCCAAGTTTCGTCGTGAAAACCACAAAACCGCCATCATCTGAATACCGGGAAACCCCCCTCCACCCGCTACCCGATGTGTCCGGACCAGTCTAATTGTGTAAACGAGCCACCTAGACCAGATGATTCCTCTTCCAAGCAAATTTCACGCCGATCCCTCCACTCAAACCGTGTCTCGAGATTTCCGGTCTCCCCCCCCCCCCCCCAACTCCCACAGCTGCTGAATCTGGTCCAGACTCCAAATGGGACATCAGAAACATGTCAACTATTCAGTTATTAAAGGACCTGTCTTACCTATAATACTAATGCAACCTACTTCCATAATCCATAACAAAACCACGCTGATTTTCTATAAAATAGTGCGAGGGGTACCTTAAGTTTCATTCCAATCCGATCACTCGTTCGGAAGTTACGCACTACTAAATTTTCCGGATTCCCCCTTTAGATGGTCCGACCGGGAAACTGGTTATTTTCAAGTTAGTTTGGTCGGATCCCTGATATTGCCTGTCAAGTTTCATCGTCCTACCACATCTGGAAGTACCCTGATTAGCAATCATGGACAGACCGCCAGCCCGACCGACAGACGGAATTGCGATCGGTATATGACACTTAAGCCAGAGGCTGCAAGTGCCATAACTAGTGGAATACTGGAACTAGCACAGTAGTTGAAAGGAACAATGAAGCTTTGTTGTAGAGAAGCTTGCCTGAACCAACAAATCGAGTCCATCACGAAATACCGTAAGGACCGTCATCATTTCTGGAACTAAAATCCTACTGCCTTGATGACTGCGATCACAACCATTTAAAGATAAACTGGAAACCAATTCTGTTCTTGTACCCACACAACTCACTCATGAGCCTTTTCTATGGTGGTGTAACTGCGGGATGTACTGAACAACCTAATTGACAGTTATCTTGCTGCTGTAAAAGCAGAAGGATCCTTGTTCTGAGATTTTTTTTTAACAAAACGGTACTACCATGCAAATAGGGTAAACACTGCTTCAATGTGATGTAATTTCAGAATTTGTTGGATCCATACGGGCACAAGTAAGGAAGAAAGTTAGAAAATTTATAAACTGAAACATACTTAGCCTCAGAGATGCAGCATCAGCTAACCCAGACTGGAGAGGTTGACTGGAAAGTAAAGGCTTCCATAATAAATAATGAATATGTTGGGTCATAGGAGTAACATGCTTTCAATACAAGGGGCCCCAATACAGCTCTGATTCCTACTTGACCTATTACAAATAAATGTAAAAAAAACAATGAAGCCTAGCCAGGCAATATTTCAGAGGAACATGGCTGTTCCTTTTAGTGGCCAGACTTTCAGCCTGAACTACATAATCCTGGAAACTTGGTTGGAAAACAAACGTGGGATGAAGGTTTCACTAAGATCATGTAGGCTACTGTACCAACACACTTTGAACAATAAGCAGCTGAGATTTTCTTTACTAATGACAAAAACAAATAGTCAAGCTTGTTTGTGGCTGTGACAGACACAGGGTACAGGGTATTCTGAGCCTTTAGTATGGCCTGTGTTGAACTCCATTTACAGTAAGCCAATAGCTTAGACACCCTGACCAACTAAAAAAGACCTCTAAGGATTATTCTATCAATTTCATTTACTAGATCAGGGTGACAACAGCATTTGGCACACCCCTCTGCCATACTAAATAGCCGTGTTTACCCAATTTTTCACAATCTTCAAAAAAATAAAGCTTTCCAAGTGGACTAAGATCAGCAGCCAGTCTTAACTTGTATTAGGCTATGGCCAAAGCTTCCACCTTAGGTAGCTTTTTTCGTGAACACTAGCTTATACTCAACCTACATTTTATTATTGATGCAGAATTCCACAATGTACGTCTCCAGAAGAGGAACTGGTCACTGGAAAGAGAAACTCAAAATTATTTTATTCTTTATTTGCACCTATCAAATGTGGATATAAAGTGAACACTAACACCTGGCTTAACCAGGGGGAAAATACCAAAGCACTAAACATTATTTCAATTGGAAGTAAAGCTACTAATAGCTCCAGAGGCGCAAGACTCGCAAAATTCAACTGAAACTCTGTGGTTGGAAATGTGAAGACAAATTCCTGGGCTGTTTAGAATGTCATCATTTGATGTGTCTGCTGTTGAACTCAACAAATGATCATGATTAAGAACTTCACTATCAATGTCAAACTCATCAAAAGGCATTGTGGAGTCAAAGAGTGAATCCATTTCAATGCCTTCCCATGGATTACCACTATTACCTTGGTCATTTCCAACATCAGCTGTTGTAGAATCAACAGGCATAGTGTAGCTTGAATGATCACTTGCAGCTGTCCTGAGTGGAACCTGAGTCTGCTTTGCAGAAACATTTGAAAAAAGGTAAGAGCCTTGCAGAGTTTGCAGAATTCCACCCAGCTCTTGAGAATTGTGAATGACTGCTTTGAGGTATTTAACCTGTCTCTGAAGGTTTTGAACCAGTTTGGTTTGATTTTCTGACCTCTTTTTCAAAACTTTATTGGCTTCACCAACTCTCTTCAGATTGTCCTTGAGTCCCTCAACGTAAGCCTTGTGTTTCAGTCTGTTTTCTCTAGCAATGACAGCTACTTTAGAGAGGTTTTTTTCTACCTTCCGAGGCACTTTACTAGCTGTTGTGTTTGTGTCACTGCTGTCACTATAATATCCATTATTATTGTTCCCAGAGATACTTTCATGATCTTCCGAGGAGCAAGAAAGGCTCTGCCTCAACAATCTTTCAGATTTCAAGTGAGCAATACAAGCATCTCGCACTTCCAGCTTCATTTTTCTCTGGCCCCTTGACATGGTTCCCTCAATGTCAGATGTTAACACTACAAGTGCCACTAATTTTAGACCTAGGCAAAGTTGCTTGGACCTGGTATACAGTCGGGCTGGGTACAGGATTGCAACTCTCTAGGCTTAATTAATTTTCACTAGCAGTCAACAAGCAAAGGAAAAATAAGAATTTCCTTGATAATGGTGGAGCGAAGGTTCAAACTACGCAATTTTGGGCCAACCACACTTTACAAAACGAACATAAACCGAATTCGAACCTTTTAGTCTAACCTTCCCTTTCTTTTCTTCTGGAGAGATGAAAATGCTAAATTTTGGCGTTGGAAACAGTGCGTCTAGAAGCTACAGATGGCACCCTCAGTACTCTTTCCTCACCTTTGAAGTATTGAACTGAGTTTAAAATGAGCTTAATACATCTCAATATTGGTGAGTTTACTTTTGTGAAAGCCAAGATTAGTTGAACAAGAACAAAGGTTTCGACGGTTTCCCAAAAATGTAATATCTCATCCAGACAATTGGGTCATGTCTTCTCCAGACTCCCTAAGCATTTTTACTACAAGAATTCAGAAACAGATTAAGGCCAAATGGCTTATCATCTGAGAAAACTAAGTTCGGATATGCATGTGTCTTTGCCCCATAACTATATCAGTCATATTTGTTTTGACGAAACTGATCGAAACTTCCTGCCTTAGCATACTTGCGCCAAATTTTCGGTTTTCGATGAATTCGGGATCGGGAACTGCTTATCCGACAAAATAACAAAGCTCGAAAACGAATCCAGCGTATTTCCTTACCCCTATAACGAACATCTAATCAACTTCAACCAATGACAAATTTTCCGGTTTCAATCGAATTCCGGGCGAAGTATGCGTCCGGGTAAAAACAAGAGCTACGAGCTCATATGGCACTTGTAAGAGTAGGCTGTACAAGAAAGTAGATTCGGGTTCGGGCCCAATCTCTTAATTACCTGTTCCTGTCCATCAAGTTTAACTGAAATTGGAGCATAGCCTATCTGCAAGTTTCCAGTCCCCCCCTACCTTGGCCAAATCCGGCAAGGACGCCAAATAACAAATCTAGGCCGCATAATATCGGCACTGTCGAATTTGCATCTCATTCGGTCCATCCGTTTGGTTTTTGTGCATGTCAAAAGTCCCCCCACCCCCGATTCCCCTAATCGTGGTCGCATATGGTTCGAACGCATGTTTTACATATCGAGGCCATCGATTCGTATCACCCATGAAGTTTCACTCGAATCAGACCACTCGTTCGCAATTTATAGAAGTCAATTTCCATATTTCTCTTCTCTTGCTCCCCAAAAAATGCTCGGATCTAGGAACGGAAGTTCCCGGGGGTATGTTGTGTCAGGTTCTTAATTTCGTTGTCGTTTTAAATCTGGAACTATTCTAACTCACGACTACCGGAATTCCAGGAAACCCCCTCCAACTCCCCCCACAGAGCCCCGAAACCATCTGGCTCCGTCAATTTCATCTAGGCCTAATGCTTGTTCCATCCATTAAGTTTCGTCCCAATCCCTCTGCTTTTAGAGTTTCTTGAGTTTTCCACCCCCCCCCCCATCCCCACATTTATCGGACCCGACCCGGACGTGACACTGAACGTCCGAGGCGATAGCTCACCAGACAAGTTTCATTCAAATCCGATCACCCGTTCAAAAGTTATGCACGCCACTAGATTCCGGACTCTCCATCCACCCACTCCCCCCACGATGGTCGGGTCGGGGAAACGGCTGTTCTCAAGTCAATCTGTTCAGATCCCTGCATACCTGCCAAGTTTCGTCGCCCTAGGACACCAGGAAGTATGCCATCTCCCCCACAGTGCCCTGATGCGGTCCGGTTATGTCAATGACATGTCTAGGACTTGTGCTTGTTTTTCCCACCAAGTTTCATCCCGATCCCTCCATTCTAAGCGTTTCTCAAAATTTCCGGTTCCCTGATCCAACTCCCCCCAGTGTCATCGGATCCGGCCCGGATTTAAAGTGAGATGTCTGAGACACGAGGTCATCCTAAATATCAACTTTCATCAAGATCCGATCACCCGTTCGCAAGCTAAGAATACCTCAAATTTTGGCTTCACCCTCCCTCGACTCCCCTCCCCCTCCAGATGGTCGAATCGGGGAACTGACGATTTCCTATTTAATCTGGTCGGGTCCCAGACATGCCTGTCAATGTCCATCGTCCCTGCACATCAGGAAGCACGGAACTCGCGGGATCACTACAAATTCGAACTTCTCCCCCCCCCCAACTCCCCCAAAGTGAGCGGATCCGTTCCTGTAATATCAGTCACGTATCTAGGACTTTTGCTTGTACTTTCCACCAAGTTTCATCCGGATCCCTCCACTCTAAGTGTTTTCCAAGATTTCCGGTTTCCCCCTCCAACTCCCCCCAGTGTCACCGGATCCGATCTGGATTTAAAATGGAGGGTCTGGGACACGAAGTCCTTTCATATATCAAGTTTCATTAAGATCCGATCACCCGTTCGTAAGCTAAAAATATCTAATTTTTCCTATTTTTTCCGGATTCCCCCTCCCTCCACTCCCCTCCAGATGGTCGGATCGGGGAAGCGATCATTTCTAATTTAATCTGGTCCAGTTCCTGATGTGCCTGCCAAGTTTCATCGTCCTAGCTTATCTGGAAGTGCCCGAACTAGCAAAACCGGGACCGACAGACCGAAAGACCGACTGACGGACAGAAATTACAATCGCTATATGGCACTTGAGTAAGCTCAAGTGCCATAAAAAACGATTGTCATATTGTCACACGATTGTCAGACAATTGGGTCTTGTCTTAGCCAGATCCAGTTTTCGCCAGACTCCTTGAAATTGTTACTATTAAATGTCAGAAACAGATAGCTAATCATCTGAGAAAACCAAATAGCGAATCATCTGAGAAAACCAAATTCAGATATGGATTCAGCATATGTGTTTACCCCATAAGTCATATCTGTTTTCACGAAAACTTTCTGCCAATTTCCCGGTTTCAGCCGAATTCCGGAACTACTTGTCCGACGAAAAAAGAAAGCTCAAAAACGAACTCAGCGTATCTTCTTTCTCCTATTTCAAACATCTAATTAACTTCAAATAAAAATTTAACTTATAACAAATTTTCCGGCTCCAGCCGGATTCCGGGAGAACTATATGTCCGGGTAAAAAATGGTGGTCATACATGGATTCAGAATTTCTTCTTAGCCCTAAGTCGGATATCGAATGAACTAAAAATAAAACTTTAACTTTTAAAAAATACCCGGATTTGACCGGATTCTGGGCGAACTACTTGTTCGAGGAGAAAATAGTTTTAATAAATGTGTTCAGTGTGTCTTTCTACTCTTAAATCGAACATCTAATCGACTTCAAATAAACCCTTTGCTTTCAACAAATATTCCGACTTTGGCTGGATTCCGGGCGAACTACTTGTCCGGCGAGAAAATGGTATATTCGTGTTCTGTGTTCAGCATGTCTTCTTACCCCTTAATCGACTATCTCCTTAGCCGTTTAAAATATTTTGTTGTCCCTTAATTTGAACTCCCTACCCCACTCCTAAATATAGGGCTACAGAGCCCATCTATGAACTGAAGTGGTGTCACAGCTGCTCCCAAAGATCACGGTGATTGATTGACACAGGATTTGAGTCGTTGAGTTTGAGTCGTACGGACACACCTACTCCTTTTTCCCGAGGATCACTGGCGTATTTTGGAGTCATATTGAGTATTACAGATTCAGTTACCGTGCAAAAACGATTCATTGCACATTCATTTACCGTGGTAACAGAAACCATGGTATCTGTAAAAACGCATTGGTCTGTACTGCATTTGAAAAGGTTTTGGTAGGGTAGTAGCAGGGTAGTAGGGAAAAGACAGCTCTGCTAACATTCAATATCCTCTGTAGGCTAGGTAACTGGGGATTGCATTGCAGCTTATAGTGATTGTGGATTCCCCCTTCAACCCCTTAGGATCGGAGCTAGAAATAGGATATTTAGCTTCACGCGAGTCTTCGCATTTCCGGCATCGTCTCGGATCATTTAAGGCAACTGACATCTTCTATTCTCGTCCTTGAAGTTTGACTCGAATCGGAGCATATCTGGAAACCTCCAGTTTACGCTTCATCCTTCTCCTACCGTGACGCACTCGGTACTGTTCAACTGCATCCCATTAGGCCATTTCATTTGGTTATTGGGCATATCGTAAATTTTCCGCCCCGTCCAAATCCCTCAACGACTGCCGCTTGTGGTTAGTAGATATGTTTTGCATATCCAGGTCAATAGTTCTGATCACCCATAAAGTTTCACTCGAATCGACCACCCGTTCGCTTACACAGAAGTCAGTATTTCCAGATTCCCCTTCCTTTGACTCCCCCATAAATGGCCCGATACAGGAACGAAAGTTTTCCTACACCATTGTGTCAGGTCCTTAATCTTATTTGGTCGGGCCACTAATGGCTGCCAAATTTTACATCTGGAAGTATCGATCACTGGAATTCCGAGATATCCTCTCTGACTCCCCCCAAAGAGCCCCGATATGATCTGGCTCAGTCAAGAATGTATCTAGGGCTTATGCTCGTTCTTCCCACCAAATTCCATCCCGATCCCTAGAAACTAAGCGTTTCACGAAAATTTATGTGCCCCCTTTAAATCCCCCCACCCCCACAAGCTTTCGAATCGGTTCAGACTTGACTTGCAGCATCTGAAACGACACCTGTTTCCACTTGCCAAGTTTCATTCAAATCCGATCGCCGGTTCAAAAGTCATGAATGCCACAAGATTCCGGATTCCCCATCCCTCCACTAGTCGGATTAGGCAAACGACTATTCTCAGGTCAATTTATTGGAGTCGCTGATATGCAAGGCTAGTTTCATCGTCCTAGTAGCCTACATCAGAATGTACCGTACTAGCGGGATCATCAGAGTTTCGGACCCCCCCCCCCCACCCCCGACACACGCCCCGCATGGTGCCCGAATTCATTTATGCCTATGATGTACCTAAGACTTGAGCTTGCTCTTTCCACCAAGTCTCATCGCGATCCCTCCACTCTCCGCGTTTCCCAAGATTTACGGTTCCCATCTTCAACTCCCCCAAAAGTCACCGGATCCGGTCCGGATTTTATGGGGATCGTCCGAGACACGAGGTCTTTCCAAATATCATTAAGATTCGACCACCCGTTCAAAAGTTGTAAATACCACACGAGTTCAGATCTCCCCTCCCTCTACTCCCACACGATGCTCGGATCGGGGAAAAGACTGTTTCCAACTCAATCTTATCGGGTCCCTCATACGCCTGCGAAGTTTCGTCGCCCTAGCTTTTGTGGAAGTGCCCGAACTAGCGAAACCCGGACCGACAGACCGACGGACGGACAGAAATTCTGATCGCTATACAGAACTTGACCGAAGGGCAAGGGCCGTACAAATTAATCTTCAGTACCTTATTATTAATAACAAAACCAAAGTTGATCAAAATGCAGAAAAAAACATCCCTGTCATCGCCCCAATTGAACAGCAAAAAGAGCGGCTTTGTAAAAAATTAAATCTCAGGACTAATTTTTTTCCCAAGGTGGCATTTAAAAGTTGTTTCCCGGAGTAGGATATTTACAGTCGGTAGAAGCTTCGGTTATTAGGACTTGTGCTTGTTCTTCCCACCGGTTTCACCCCGATCGTTCCTTTCTAAGCATGTCACAAGATTTCCGGTTCACCCCTCCGAGCCCCCCCCCCCCCGCTAAATTCATCAGATCCGGTCCCGACTTGAAATGGGACATCTGAAACATTAGTTCTTTCCAAACATCAAGTGTCATTAAGATCCGATCACCCGTTCGAAAGTCCTGCATGCAACTACACCCCCCCCCCCCCCACGATGGTTGGATCGGAGAAATTAACCTAGTCGTGTCCCTTGTGCCTGCCAAGTTTCACCGTCTTAGCACATGGAAGTACCTTAACTCGCAATCAGGGGACCGACAGACCGACGGATTTGCGATCGGTATAATGCACTTGGCCGAAGGGAACGTGCCAACATCGACCTATAAAACAAAATAAAGACCGAAAGAGTGCATGAAACAATATTTCGTGTCGAATCAATTCTTTAAAGCGAGTCTCCGATTAAACTACAGAATATCTAAATTAAACAAAAGCTCCAAGAAAGTAGATGAGAACGTCGCAAAATACCCCCTTCAACGTCCTAAGATCGGACCTGGAAATAGGATGTCTAGTTTCACTCGAGTCCGAGCATTCCCGGCTTCGCCTCGGATCATCTATAGAGCAAATGTCAGGGCACAATATTTTCAGTAGTCGTCCCCCTCAAGCTCCCCCTATCACGGTCGAATCTGATACAGACACATAAACTGATCATCTACAGCACCTTCTCTTACCGGCAAGTTTTGCTTGAGTCTGAGCATTTTTCGCGGAACTACGATGCCTCCCCGCGAAACGTGTTCGGATCCGGTCCGGACACTAAAATATGTCATCTATGGAACATGGTATCTCTACTCTTCGAGTTTCACTCAAATCCCTCCAATCGTCTGACCCCTATGTGATCCACAAAATTTCTGGGACTCCCCCTCCAACTCCCCATAACGATATGGCCAAATATGACTCGTCTCCTTTTCCATCGTCCTTCAGATTTGACTTCAATCGAAGCATATCTGCAAATTTCTGGTTTCCGGTTCATCCTCCTCTTAATGTGGCCGGACTAGGTCGCATAAAATCGCTCCTGTCAAAGTTGACTCCAATTCGGTCAATTCATTTGGCTTGTGTGCATTGTCACAAATTTTCCAGACCCTCCCCCCCTCCCTTCTAACTCCCCCAACCATTGCCACCTATGGTTCGGAACACACATGTCTTACCTGTCTAGGTCATCAGTTCTTATCACCAGAATTCGGACCATTACATTACCCATTACTCGAATCGGACCACCCGTTCACAACCTACAGAAATCAGTAATTTCCCGATTCTCATCCCCTGAACATCGAAAATGGTCGGAGTAAGAAGCGGAAGTTTTCCTAGGGCATTGTGTCAGATCCTTAAGTCTATTTGAATTGGTCACTAATAGGCCTGCCAAGTTTCATCGTCCTTGCACATCTGGAAGTATCCTTACTCGCGATCGCCAGAATTCCACTAAACCTCCTACAACTCACCCCAAAGAGCCCCGATATGGTCTAATTCTGTCAAGAACATATCTAGGGCTTATGTTTGGTCTTCCCACCAAATTCCATCCCGATCATTCGACGCGAAGCATTTCACCAAAATTCCGGTGCCCCCTTCGACTCCCCCCACAAGTATCGGATCCGGTCCGGGACATCTGAGACGACACTTCTTTCCACTTGCGAAGATTAACTCGAATCGAGTCCCCCGTTTAAAAGTTATGAATGCCACAAGATTCCGGATTCCCCATGCCTCCACTCCCCCTACGATGGTCAGATGCAAACGACTATTCTCAAGTCAGTTGGTTCCAGTCCTTGATACCCCAGCCTAGTTTCATCATCTTAGTACATTAGGAAGTACCACACTCGTGGGATTACCAGAACTCTGCCCGCCCCCAACTCCCCCCACAGTGCCCAAATCCAGTCCGGTTCTGTCAATGATGTATCTAGTGTTTGCTTGGTGTCTTCCCACCAAATATCTTTCCCACTCAGAAAGTCACTGGATCCTGTCCAGATTTTCAGTTGGTCGTCGTGAGACACGAGGACTTTCCAAATATTAAGTTTCATGAAGATCCTATCACCCGTTCAGAAGTTAGAAATACCTCATTGTTCCGGATTCCCCCTCCTTCCACTCCCCCACGATTTGGGGTCCCTGATATGCGTTTCATTGTACTAGCTTATTTGGAACTGCCCGAACTAGCAAAACCTGGACAGACTGACCGACCGACCAACCGACAGACCGACGCGCGAACAGAAATTTCAATCGATAAAACGCACTAGCTGAAAAAATTCGCCAGACAATCTACACTATTCAAAAACAAGAGTTGCATCGGTGGTTTCCACATGACCCGTAGTTCAACATGTGACGGCAATGATAATGATACGGTGGAATGTACAGTTCCTAAAGTTTAATTTGAAACAGCTAAATCTTCCCTACATTATAAAGTAGGTGAAAGTCTAGAGTATTACGCCGGATGGCTGGGTGGGAACCGACCTGTGAGCGTAAGTGAGTGATTAGTGCGAGTCAGCTGATTGTTAATGTACACATTTAATCTATGTGATAAATAATTCTGACGAAAAACTTAAAGGGTCCCTCTCGTCTATAATGTCACTGTCGAAAACTCCTTCCAGAACTGCATTCATTAATTCTTAAGCCCGCTCACTAATCTTTGCAATTGCCATGATTCACTAGTTTCATGCCCATTATGATCCCTATGAGTCTCCGCGAATCATGCTACTGATGCGTAAAGACCGGTTGTCTGAATTTATCCGACTTTTTGCTAGAAGTTAATGGATCTGGGAAAAGGCTTAAAACAGCCAAAGCCTTAGATAATTTGTTAACAAAAGAGCCCAGTTTTCCAGTATTCTAATATTTACGAATACTGTAGCATAAACAGTAAATATTGTAAGGTGTGCTTTAAACGCAAGCACTTCACAGTCAGCAAGCTTTGGCCTAGTTGATACCTCGGAAAAACAAAGAAAAGGAGTTACAAGCTTATATCCTGTTCGGAACACAAATAACGTACCTGGATCATCTGCTCTTGCATCTACCACGTTTAATCAATTATAATCCGAGTCGGTCATGTACAAGGTTCCAGTGCCCTCCCCAAGAACTTTTGAATCTGTTACATAGGGGTTCCCACACACCACATCCCCTACACACTTCCTAAGTTTCATCTTCCTAGCATGGGAGTAATTACGTTTTACCTCTTGTGCCCTCACTTAGCTGCCGGATCCGGCTGCAACTGCAAAAGTAATGCTTGTATTTGTCTATCAAGTTCTTCTCGATCCATTTGCGTATTCGGCACTTATGAATTTGACAAGATTTCCAAGCCCTCCTCCGGCTCCTTCCACAGTGGACCGTATCCGCCCAGGGTTTCAATAGTACACTTATGGCTACTCTGCCAACTTCATTTCCTCACCCACCAGTCGGCTTGCAGGCGTTTCATACCGTACCGCTCCTCCCAGTTCAACTCTCCTTCAAAGAGGGCAGGTCTGGAAGGGATCTAAGAATGGCACAAGAAGACTTATGGCTATATTTCATATTACATCCTGCATACCACCGAATACTATACTACCTAATACACAGTACTACCGAATTGCCACACATATCCACGAGATGCGTGCCACAGATTTCGGGAAACCTCCCCCAGCAGCTTGATAATACAATTGATAATACAAGTCACACTAATCCTGATCTTCTTTTTATCGTGTCCTTAAACATCACATTTAAGTTTGATCCTCCTATAGGCCCGTTCGAAGCTAGCCAATCAGAATATTCCTGAATATTTCCCAAAATAATCTGATTGGCTAGTACCCTCAAAAGTTGAACTAATTTCAACTTGGGTCCAAGACTAGCTGGTACCCAAAAGTGGCAATTGTATCCATTGCGAACGACAGAAAACTGACAAAGGTTCGGTCTCGGGAGCGATTTTCAGAACTAGCTGGTACCGAGTATTGGTTGAAACCTGTTGTGAATGGACCTTATCTCTCCCCGAACTCGGCATCATCGAACCGACCGACAGACAGTCAAGCGATCGGGCGACTAGTGACTTGCTTGTTTAATAGATTCCCAATATGTCATGCATTTTGGGTCAAATTTGGCAGAAATGTCGCCGAGAATGCTGCTTTTGTCGCCAAGAGTTTTTGTCTGTATCCGAGACTGCAATGTTTGTTGCCGAGAATGACAACTTTGTAGCCGAGATTGCCACTGAAAAACGTGTCACCGAGAAATACAGATATGTGTTCGAAACCAAAAATCTAGTTCCCGAGACGGAACAAAGTGTCGCAGAGAATTCACGTAATGTCGCCGAGCATGCATGATATTTGGCCACTCTTTTCAGTGATAATCTCGGCTACAAAGTTTTCCTTCTCGGCAACAAACATTGAAGTCTCGGATACCCAGAAAAAGTCTCGGTGACAAAAACAGCATTCTCGGCTACATTTCATGCATTCTCGGCGACATTTCATGTATTCTCGGCAACATTTTCACCAATTTTGACCCAAAATGAATGCCATTTTCCCAACATTATCTGCCTGAGACAACCCTTATCTACTTTCTAAGAAGGCATCTTTCTGCGTCACAACTTTGATCTCGAACGGAAAACACGTCAAGACTTTATTCTGGTGCTAGTTACCTATTATCTTAATTGGCTCAGATCTGCGTAATATGACGTCTCTACAGAATGTTTGGCGAGATAACCGGCGTATAATTTATATTTGGCGGATAAAATGCCAAGCGACTACTCCGCTGAGAAAACAAGACCAAAGGTTTCGATGCGATCCCAAAAATTTAATATTTACTGGACTTCTTGATCCAGAAAATCGGGTTTGGCAGATTTCTGAATCTTCGCCAGACCCCTTGACCCATTTATCCATAATCCACCGCTTGAAGATGTACAAAAAATAATGTTACCGTTTTGGAGGTTTTGGCAACTTAAGGCCAAACAACTAATCAAATTAGAAGACCAAGTTCAGCTATGGATTCAGCAAGAATGTTTACTCCAGTACCTCATCCTAATCGACTTCAGAAAGGTCCTTTACTTTGACAAAATTCTTCGTATTTTAGCAGCATTCCCGGCGAACCGCATGCGGAGCAAAAGAGCTTGTAACATTGAGAGGAGAACCTGTCAATCCAAATTTCCGGGGTTTGGCAAATTTCGTCAGCTTGTCTGTCATGAAAATAAATTCAAAATTCAATTCAGCATCTCTCCTTACCCCGATACTGAATCTCTAATCGACTTCAGAAACAACTTGAGCTTCAACCAAATTTCCAGTTTCGGCGAAGTTTGGTGTGAATTATTTGTCCAGCAAGAAAACTAAGTTCAGATATGGATTCAGCACCCAGCGGACTCCTTGCCCCTTAAACGACTACATTTTTTTTTAACCCTTAACTCGAAACGCCTTCCGTCTACACATCTCAAGGACCCATCTACAACTTGGACTGTACCCCGCCAGAGAATCGTCGTACAAAAAACTTCCATGACTAAGCCAAAGAATACGTACGCTAGGTGCAAATAGTCATTAATTTAACCCACAACATGTGACTCCCTCTGGCGTTCAAAGCGTATCTTCCGATGCGCACAGCTTTCGCCTATATGGATTAAGGGGCAGGGTAGGGACTGGTACAGCCATCTGTTTTTTTTCTTTCGAAAATTGGTTGACAAATCTTATTAAACTGTTCATCAGACAGTCGTCGGTATGCATTCTGCCTTTTGATCCAGTAAATGTCGGTTGGGAATTTGAAGATAACTAAACACTATCTGTGTATCTATTGTTTGTTCGAAAGTTGCACTAGCATGTCTCCTCACTCTATATCAACTGTATCATTGTTTTTAAAATTGTATGCTAAACTTCGGGATTCCAGGTGAACTACTTGTCCGACCAAAATAATTTTCATATTCGTATTCAGCTTGTCCTCTTATCCTAGAGTCGAACATCTAATCAACTTTTAGATTCAGATTTTACTTTTTACAAATTTTTAGTTTTTTCCGGATTCCAGATGAACTACTTGTTCGGTGAGAAAATAAATGTCATTGTGTTGCGAGAGCAACACTTTGGTTTTGTCGTGTTTTTTTTTGTTATTGTTTTTTTCCCCTAGTCGCTCGATTTCTTCTTATTACTAGAAGACGGTAAGGGTCTAACGTATGCGGTTTTTACGGAAAGTGTGGACCTTAGGCCGGATTGATGAGTATGACATTACATTTCGAAAGCTCCGTAGTACTCTTGCCTGGGGCCGAAAAGGATGGTTTTTGCTTGTAATTAAGCCAGAGCCTACTGTGGGTGAAGTGAAGTGGAGTTGTATAGCCTATGTTAGAGAGGACTGTCTGAAGTTATGCAGCCAAGCTTTCCATTCATCAAAACATGTTTCTGCTTTCAAGTGGAAAGCTACGTTCTAGCAGGCAAGCAGACAGGCACCAGTTTTAAACTGAAGGCGGACTAAAATCTATAAGTGCGAAATATGTGCGGCAGTTCCCTGACCCCACAGCCAATATGTCTTCTTTCAGTGATAAATAGAAAAATCACAGAATTAAAAAAGTGTCATTTTCCCACGGGTCCGAAACTGCTGCCATCTGTTGTTTCTACCCATTTCTGTTCGTGATTTCAGTTGAGTTTATCATTCCATTTCTTACACTTGGGAGCAGGCCCGTATCCAGGAATTTTTTTCGGGGGGTGGGGGGTTGCCTTTCCGGGGGGGGGGGTTTGCCTGCGGGTCGGACAAAGGAGTATAAAAAAGAGATACATCAGAGGGAAAAGCGTGTAAAAATTAATATTTTTGTCTGTTTCGGAGGGGCCCCCCCCCCCCCTGGATACGGCCTTGCTTGGGACTGAGGAAGAGAAATGATATCAGACGGGCCTCTTAAACTTTACAAGTTCTCTCACTGCTAAAGAAATAAGAGCTTATCCTTTGCTCCTTTCTAAGTGGTGAAATTAGAAAGTTGGCCTACGGCAAAACAGTCAACTTTTGAACTAATAAAGATAGAATTTTTTTTTTCAACGGCATTCGGTAGACCTCGATGAGGTGATCAACATATCTGTCATCTGTTTTTTAGGACAAAAATTCCTTCATGTGATACAACAGTTTGATAGTTTGAAGGGGTTGACAACTTCAGTAGTGAGGTACACACTGAAACCAAAAATAGGCCGATCCCAATCATGAGATATATAGGAAACTTGTAAGCAGCAATCGGCTGTAAGACCATAATCTTCTTCGGCAATCAGGGGTTAGCAAGGTTGGTAGTTGGTGTACGGTACCTATTAGTCCTATTATTTCTTTCTTGTGTATTTGATCGTGAGAACAATTTGATACCATGTCTGTCACGGGGAGATTGACTTGTAAGTAGGAATCGGTTGCTAGAAGGGGTTCATGAGGGGCTATAAACTTGTGAAAATTGTTGCACATTTTTTGTATCTCAATAAATCAGAGGGTAGGAAAACTAGTCTCCTTGGTCTATCACTGTAACATGGAATTAAGTCTTTGAGGGGTTGTTAACTTTAGTGGTAGGGTACAAACTCAAACAAAGAATAGGTGGAACCCAATTGTGAGACATGTCAGGGACTTAAAAATCGGCTGTTATACCATAATCATCTTCGGCGGTGAGAGGTTTCCGACCGTGTTAACGCAACGGATACACATAATAATATAAAACAACGACATAGTTCCGAAATAATTAGCAGAGTGGCATCTATGGTATTTTGATCCTGAAAAGTTAAGGATAGCTTGATAATACGAACTAGATTATATGAGATAATGTTCCAAGTTTTCACGAGTCACGATGTCTACGATTGAAAAGGATAAAGTTCAACTGGTTGCAAAGTCAATTTAGTCCCTACTTCGGATTTTCTGTTGTTTTGTTTTACTTGTAAGCAGAACCCGACTGCTAGACCATACTCATTTTCGTCGATGAGGGGCTTGTAGCTTTTGCTAGTTGGTGTACCTATTAATCCTACTATTTGTTTCTGGTGTATTTGGCGGACATTTTATTTGATCTCTATAAATCTGAAGGTCAGAAAATGAGTCTCCATGGTCTATCACTGTAACTTAGAATTAAGTCTTTGAGGGGTTGACAACTTTAGTGGTAGGGTGCACACTCAAACAAATAATAGTCGGAGCCCTACTGTCAGACAATTCAGTGACTTTTAACTAACAGTCGGCGATTACTCCAGAATCATTTTCGGCGATGAGGGGTTTCTGACTTTTCCTAGTAAGTGCACCTATTTTGTTCCGGTGTTTTTTGATGATAAGAAAAGTTTGGTTCATGTCGTCGTTCAAGAATCGGTTGCTAAAGCATTATCATTTTCGTAAGATGCTAGAATGGTCTATGGTGATGATTTTTCACTGTAACTGTAATTCACTTTCACTGATACAGATGATAATGTAAAACAACGACATAGTTTCGAAATAATTAGCAGAGTGGCATCTATGGTATTTTGATCCTGAAAAGTTACGGATAGCTTTATAATATGAACTAGATTATATGAGATATATTCCAAGTTTCCACAAGTCACGATGTCTATGATTGAAAAGGATAAAGTTCAACTGGCTGCAACGTCAATTTAGCCCCTATTTTCGATATTATATTTTTTTTTTCAACGCTGAGGATAACCATGTGAAGAAAGATATTCTTCACGGACTGGAACATAACATTTTGAAAACCTCGATGGGTTGACAAATCCAGCATTTAACCGTTAGCGAAGAAACAAAACCAGAGTGTTCTCTCGCAACACTTTAGTCGGCGGAGCCGAACAAAGGGTACTGCAACACTTCACGTTGCCCAGGCAACCTAGGTCTAGTATTCAGACTCAGTATGTCTCCTTACCCGTAAATCGACTATCTTATTAGCTTTTAAAATATTATATTCCGCCCCACCAGAATACCACCAGAATATTAGCCCCACCAGAATCATCCTGCGACGGCTCTTTGTAACCAATATCTCTTTCGCTTCAACCTGATTACAGCATTTACAGCATATTACAGCATTTCCTCAACTTTGATATTGTAGCTGATTCGTTTCAACAGTTTTTGAAATCTATGATTTTGCAGTGCCAAAGAAAGCTTACGTCAACTTTTAAATTCCGGGGCATCGATTCTAGCTACCTGGCCTAGGCCTTGAAACCAACGCTGCTAGCCTGAACCAAACTATCCACTCTTCTCAGTTCGGATCTAGAAGTATGGACCTCGTCTATTCTCCAGTTTTGAGCTTCCTGAATAATTGCGTCGTTGCCGGGATTCTAAAAGAGGATGCTATTAGATCTTATTAGCTTTCAAGATAGTATATTCCAACCCTTAAATTGAAACCCCTCTCCCTCCCCTAAATATGTAGCTATGGAGTCCATCTACGAACTCGACCTTCCCCTTGACTCAAAGAATCTTCACACCAAGTTTCATGAAAATATCTCATTCCCTTCGAGAGTTATCGTGCTTAAACGATCACCCAGAGCTAGTGAGTTCTTGTAACAGTGCAAAGTTTTGGTTTTCCATGTGGCGTGAATGTGGTAGTCCAAGGTCAGGGACTGTAAATTCTTTGCGACTGCTCTCCAAATGGAACTTTGATAAATTTCTAAAGAAACATAGATGCAATATAAAAGCCGATTTTACTGAACGTATAGGTAAATACCCGAATTTAATTTGGAACCTTCGGTCACGTGATCACAAAACAGAACAAACAAGTCAAATAAGCCCCGCTTAGTGGCAGTCTCATTTCACCAACGAATTTTGCAGCACCTGACCCTCTTATAGCCAACCCGTTTGTACAAGAGCTTGACGATGTTCTCTCAAAAGGACATGCTTGGCAACTTGTGGTGTCAAGTAATGATATACGGCAGAAAATTTTTAAGTTGAAAAAGAAAAAGTCTAGAGGTACCGATGATATTTGTGCACTGCATTTAGTGCATGGTTCAGATTTGCTGATTAGTTACCTTGCGATAATGTACCAAGTGAGTTTTACAACTGGGATTGTACTTCATTCTTTTTGCGTAGGTTTAATCTCGCCGATTCTAAAAAAGGGGAAGGTAGAGAGCGAATGTAGTTCTTATCGACCAATTACCGTTTACTCGACACTGTGCAAGCTCTTTGAGTTATTGATAAAAGATGTTATTAAAGCTCGCTGCTGGATGCCTGAACATCAGTTAGGCTTCACTAAGGTTCTTGGGTGTGCTCAAGCCCTGTTTTTTTTGGCTGCCATTTTATTTGATTCGCACGAATCCGGTGAGGGACTTGTAATAGGTGCACTTGATGTTAGCCGAGCATTTGATTCATCTGTTCAAGAGCAAACACTGTTGGAGGCATATAAGAGAGGTGTGCCGGTAGAAAGTATTCAGGTTTTATATTACATGTATAAAAACCTTAAGGGTCATATTAAGGTTTCAAACAATCCTATTGCTACTGTAGTGGTCCTAGTTGAAAAAGGGGTGAGACAAAGTTCTCTGATCTCCACGGATTTCTTTAATAACAGCGTCCTAGACGCCCAACCAAAAGTTCCTTCTTCCTGTGTCTTAAAAAGAATTGATGTTGTTCTGTTAACTTATGCTGATGAAGTACTTAACTTAAGCAGATCAACTCTAAGTACTGAAAGAAATTTCAGTATTCTAGAGGCTGAGTATAGTTTGATAGGACTCAAGTTCAATGCTTCAAAGTTAGAGTACTACTCTTCAATGATCGAGAAAAAATGTGCAGACCAATCCAACTTGGTAGCTCTATGCTTCGTCCGACAGAATCGATAACGTACCTTGGTGTCCCCATAGGAAGGACCCTAAAAGAGACTCGGTCTCTTCTTTTACAAAACGCGGAGAAGAAACTTCGATTCGCTTACGCTTTGATCGTGAAAAACAAGGTCCACTTTTCACGCAGTCTGCTCGCCAAACTCTACAGCGCTGTGGCGCGACCCCACGTTCTATCACTATTCACGACTGCCGAGAAGTCTCGAGTCAGGTCGCTTTATTTTCGTTACCTAAAATATTTGCCAAAAATGCAACCGTGGACACGCAAAACAGGTACCTAATAAGAAAATTCGCCTGGCAGAACCCAACGAGGCTGTAGATAAGTTAGTCCAGAAAGTTCTTGGAACGGCCGCAAACCCGGGGTTACCAGTACTTTTTGCCCAATGGATGACCACTGATCAACTCGCCATTTGTGTTTTACTTTATCTGTAGTGCAGTATACATTTTGTTGTTTCTCTTTTTTGTAGGATAAAGTTCGACTATCTGCATAGTCAATTTAGTCCCTTCTTTCGATATTCTTTTGTTGTTGTTTTCAAACGCTGAGAGATAGCCTTTTATGATGGGATTACTGATTGTGTTCTTCTTAGAACGTACCGTTTTGAAAGCTTCGACAAGTTGCCAACTTCAGCATTTAACCGATAGCAAAGAAAAAGAACCAAAGTGTTGGTCTCGCAACAGTTTAGTCGGCGAAGTCGGACAAAGGTTGCCGTTACACTTCACGTTGCCCAGGCAGCGTAGGTCTAGTTTCTTGTGTGGTTTGCGCGACAAGACTGTACAAAACTAGATTTCTGACATTTGAATATGACTCGATGTGCCGACGAGTTTTAAGCTTCCCGGGTGTATCGGCGAGTCGACCGACGCCCGGCTAAAGCAGACAAAATTTAGTTTCTTCTGTATAAAAAGAATCTGATGTGCCAACCGAGAACACCCGAGGCCCAACAAAAGGGCCAAACAATTTTTTCTGTCTTTTGCCCAACAAATGATTGCAGAATTTCGGCGTTCCACGCCGTGTTTTTACACACATGAACAACATTCTGCAGACTAGTTTAAGTCTTGTCGGCGAATCGGGATCTTTTTTATACATAAGAATTCAGATCAGATTCCGTGAACTTCACTTGGGCGAAGACCAAAAGTTTAAGTCTCGTCGTTAAACTGTTTTAATGGCACTTGAGCATACTCAAGTGCTATATAGCGATCGTAATCTCTGTCGGTCTGTCTGTCTGTCGTTCTGTCATTCTGTCGGTCTGTCCAGGTTTTGCTAGTTTGGGCACTTCCACATAAGCTAGGACGATGAAACTTGGCAGGCAAATAAAGGTCCCAACCAGAATAACTTGGAAACAATCATTTCCCGGATCCGGCTATCCTGGGGGGAGCGGAGGGATGGGAAATCCGGAAACTAGTAACAGTCTAGTATAACAGTCTCTTCGTGACCCATCTAATGGAGTGAGGGGTTTCATTGACCCGACTTTGCGGCCTAGAGCGCACTCGGACATTTCCCGTGGTTTGCAAAGTACGAGCGCTGAGGCCTCAAAAGTAAACGGTTTGTTTCAGGGACTGACGACTCCGATATCGAACAGTTTTCTGTCCCAGGCAGTTGTAGCAAGTGAGTGTGTAGCACCGCAAGGTAACCTGAAGCGGAATAACACTGAAATTAGCCCCATTGATCAATCTGCGCTCCCTCCTCGGAATACTCGATTGGTATCTCGTCAAAGCGAAGTTATAGGTTCTGGACCGTCGTCGGGAGAAACTGTAGTTAATCCAAGACAGTTAGTGTTTCGTTCGGGTGATACAGGTGACGGCCAGTTGGGTTCTTTTTCGCAAAGCGGGGGCCCTAGTTCCACCAATTTTGTTGACGCAAGAAGCGATGTATCTTTTGATGATATGAAGGAACCGGAATAGGATCGGAGGGGTCATGGGCATAGGCTGAGCGTATGCCATTGGAACCTTCAAGGCGCGTCGGAGGATAAACTCAATAGTGTGTGTAACGTGGCGTTTTGCGAGAGGTTTGAAAGTTCGAAGTCATGTTGGGATATTATTAGTCTAGTAGAAACTTGGGCTAGTAGCGATGGAGCTATAGTTCGGGCGGATTATTTATCTTTTGTATCAAACCGCAAAAAGTCGTCGAACGGCCGATATTATGGTGGGGTTGCACTTTTAGTTCATAAGCGACTTTCTAAGGCGTGCCATAGAGTTAAGAGTAGGTCGGAAAACGTAGTGTGGTTAAATATGTCATTTGGTAGTATTAAGTTGTTAGTTTGTAGCGCGTATATTCCGCCTCAAGGAAGTTCTTATCATAATGAAGATACGTGGGATATACTGAATTATGAGTTGTCTGCATTGAAAAGACAGTTTCCTAATCATTTTTTTGTTGTTGTAGGAGATTTCAACGCTTATACAAGTAGTTATTCGGAAGTTATTTGGACTGACGCCAACTCAGAGGAATCACGCTGGAGGAGGGAAGGGAGTGAAAGTAATGAATGCCAGGTTGTGAGTAGGTTTGAGCGCAGAAGTAAGGACCAACAACGGAAGAAAAATAAATGGGGTGGGAATCTTTTGGAATTATGTGGGTTTGGGGATCTAGTTATTTTAAATGGTAGAAAGGGGCCTGATTTTCTTGGGGAGTTTACTTGTTTTTCAGGGGAAAAACCTAGCGTTCTAGATTATGGTTTAATTAGTTCGAATCTTTGGCCTTTGTGTAGAAAATTCGAGATACTTGATTTGGTTGGGTCTGACCACGTACCGATTGCATTGACGTTGGAAATTATTGCCGAGAGACCTATAACGGTACCTGGAGCGCCGGCCGATCCAGAGATTATGGGTGATGATGTGTCAACTCTAGTTGTAAAGAAAGCAGTGGCGGTAGAAATTTTATGTGAACAGACGTATGTTTCTAGGCTATCTTCACGTCAGAATGAAACAAGAGTGGCTAGGTGTCTGGAATTAGTACTTGAAAATAGGTTAGAAGAGTCTGTAGATGAACTATCTTCTTTAATGTATGAGTCGGCTTCTGTAAGTCGGGCTCCTGTGGCAAAGAAGTTAACGTTTTTCGATGGAGAGTGCGTGGAATTAAAAAATAGGGTTATTCAGGCTCTTAGGTTAGTGAAGAAAAGTAGCGGGGATGTGTTGATTTTGAATTTAGTTGAATACCGAGAATTAAGGAGATCTTATAGGCAGTTATTAAGATGTAAGAAGAAGATATTTGATGGAAAAAAGAATGATAAGATAGTAGAAAATTTAAATAAGAACAATAGTAAGGAGTTTTGGGATGAAGTTAATCGATCTTTGAATCCCCGTGCAAAGGATCTTACGCCGCCAGCAGCGAGTTGGCCTGATTTTATGGAGAATAGTGAGGATTTCCCCCAGGAGAATGTGTTTGATGAAGGTTTTAGGAGCGAGCTTAGGGACCAAGTTAGTTTCCCGATGAAGGAGACAGATTACGCGTTATTAGCACCGATAGGAGAGCAAGAGGTATGGGACCAAATAAAAAAGATGAAAGGGAAATCAGCACCAGGGGTCGATGGAGTTCCACTACTTTTGTGGAAATGGGGCAAGGTTGTAATTCTCCCCATTATGGCAGCAATATTTTCTTTAATAATTGAGAAGATGCGCTGGCCTGCGACATGGGACACGTCAATTGTTATCCCAATTTTCAAGAAGGGAGATAGAACATCCCATGAAAATTATAGGGGAATTCATTTGAACAATGTTTGTAGTAAAATTTTTTGTAAAATATTGGATAGTAGATTGATGGTTTGGTTAAATAAGAATGAGGTGTTAAGTTCATGTCAGGCAGGTTTCAGAGAAGGGTTTGGTACTTTAGACCAAATTTTTGTATTAAAAGTTTTGATTAGAAAGTATATTAAACCAAGGAAAGGGAAGCTTTTCATAGCTTTTCTTGACCTAAAAGGGGCGTTCGATAATGTAAATAGACAGTTATTGATGGAAAGTCTGGTTAGTATGGGTTTGCCGCAAGTATTCGTGTGCGTGTTGTTAGAGATGTATTTCCGGGTGAGGTTAGTAGTAAGGGTGGCGGGCAAGATTTCAAGGAGTTTTTCTTCTAAACTAGGTGTGAAGCAAGGGTGTACTTTGTCCCCAAAGCTTTTTTCCCTATTTATTAACGATATGGAGGGTTTTTTAAAGGCCAGGGCTGCTCCGTTTGTATCAGTTGATTTAGTCAGGCTTTGCATGTTATTATTCGCGGATGATGTGGTTTTGGTGGCGGATACTAGAGATAAACTACAGGTGTTACTAAATTTGGTGGAGGAGTATCTTAAATCTAAGCGGTTGGTCCTGAACGTGAATAAAACAGTTGCTATGGTTTGCCGAAAGGGAGGAAAAATAGGTGTGCATGACAGGGTATATTTTGAGGGTAAGGAGTTATCAGTGAAAGAAGAGTTTGTGTATTTGGGGGTTAAGTTTACGTCGAAGGGTAAGTTTGGAAAGCATGTGGATCAGTGTGTGTTGAGGGGAGTAAGATTGTCAAATATAGTATTTAGAAGCCACGTAAGGGATATTAAGAATATGAAGTTCCAGAAGCGTATATTTAGGACTAAAATAGTATCAAGTATGCATTATGCTGCGGAAGTTTGGGGTTATGTGGATGTACCGAAGTTGGAGGTAGTCCAGCTCAGATATTTTAAGAGGATATTAGGGGTTAGTGAGTCTCTTAGTAGTATTGTACTGAAAGGCGATCTAGGTTTGTTTTCGCTTAGGTCTAATAGATTGGTTACTATGGTAAGATTCTGGGAGAAAATTATTTCATTACCGCGAGTGAGGTTGCTTAAAGCAGCCTACCTGGAGGCGCTTCGCGATGAAGACCAGCAATCTTGGCCTCATCAAATTAAGAACATTCTTAACAGATGCGGCCTGTCGGAATTATGGAATGGTGGTGTTGGAACTTCTTTACAGTATGGTGAAGTGTCGCGTAAGGTGGAGCAAATCCTTCGTGATCAGGAAATTCAGGATTGGCAGTGTCGGAAGGCTGAGTCGGTTTCTCTACGGTTTTATGCAAAGGCAAAAGATGTTTGGGGGGAGGAAATTTATTTTAAAGCTGGGTTGTCGGGAGTAGATTTAAAGTGGATGGTGAGTTTAAGGGGGGGAGGATTAGCTATTGGGGAGAAAAGAAGGTTTATAGGAAAAAATAGGTTAAAGAATGGCCCTTACTTTTGCCCAATGTGTGGAAAGGTGGATGAGGATGTGTTCCACTTTATGTGTGAATGTGAAGGATTGAGTGATTTAAGGGTTGAATTATTTGGGGTGGGAATTACTAGGGAGGAGTGGCTACTAGAAAAAATTGGAAGTACAAATATGGGGGATATTCGTAAGGTGGCCAGATTCCTCCGCGTTGGTTTGTCCCATAGAGAGCGATTTTTGTAGTTTGTTGTGTTTTTTTTTTTTCTTGTTTTGTTGCCATGACCCCAAGGGTTTTTTCGCGCAATAAATTCATTCATTCATTCATGTATAACTTTAGAACCGGGTAATCGGACATGCATAAAACTTGACATATGTCCAGAACAAGTGCTTCAGATGCTCAGTTTCAAATCCGGACCAGATCAGGAAACCGACCAAGTTAAAGTGGAAATATTCACTTCCCCCATCCGGCAATTGTGGGGGGAGTCTAGAGATGGGAAATCCGGAAGTAGTAACATGCATAACTTTGGAACGGATAATCCAACATGCATTTCAGGAACAAGTGTGTCGTATGTTGACTTTCCAATCCGCACCAGATCCGATAACTGGGAAGGGGGGGGGATTGCAGGGGGGCACCTGAAATCTCGTGAAACGCTTCAAAAAAAGCTAGCACAATAAAACTTGGCAAGCATATGAGGGATCCAACCAGTTTAACTTGGAAATTATCACTTCTCCGATCCAACTATCTCGGGAGGAGTGGAAGGATGGAGAATCTGGGAACTAGAAACATGCATAACTCTGGAACGGATAATCGGACATGCATGAAACCTAACAATTGTGAAGAACAAGTGTCTCAGATTTTCGATTTCAAATCTGACCAGAATCCGAAAACTGAGGGGGGGGGGGGCGGAAATCTTGAGAAATGCTTAGGGTCGATCGGGATCAGACAAGCATTAACCCTAGATACTTTCTTGACAAAACAAGACTGGATCGTGACAGTAGAGGGGGTTGGAGGGGGTTTTCCTGGATTTACGGAGATCACGAGTTAGGGTACTTCCAGAAGTACTAGAACCAGGAAACTTGGCAGACATATTAGGGACTCTCCCAGGTCGGCTTGAAAATAGTTCTTTTCCCGATCCGATGATCATGGGGTAGTGGAAGGATCGGGAGTCCGGATTCTAGTGACATGCATAACTTTGGAACGGGTGATCAGAATGCACGGAACTTGTCAAGTTTCAAGAACAAGTGTTTCAGATGATCAATTTCAAGTCTGGAACGGATCCAATAGCTTGGCGGGAGGAAACGCTTAGAGTCGAGAGACCGGGACGGGACTTGGAGGGAAGAACAAGCATAAGCCGGAGATACTTTTTTGACAAAACAGGACCAGATCGTGGCAAAGTGGTGGGGAATTGGAAAGGGTTTTCGACTATTCCGATGATCACGATTTAGAGTACTTCCAGATGTGCTATGACTGTGAAACTTTGCAGGCA
Source organism: Branchinecta lynchi (assembly GCA_023053575.1). Taxonomy (NCBI): domain Eukaryota; kingdom Metazoa; phylum Arthropoda; class Branchiopoda; order Anostraca; family Branchinectidae; genus Branchinecta; species Branchinecta lynchi. Next base: position 30,445,250 of record JAKZAP010000003.1, read on the forward strand.
TGTTAGGGACTCTATCGGAATAGCTTAAAAATAGTCACCTCCCCCGATCCGATCATTGTTGGAGGAAGAAACAGTTGTCAATGAGTGACATAACCATTTCAGATTTACTAGATCAAGCCCATTTTCTGATGAAATGAATATTGGGAGAGCGATCCAGATTTGAAAACTCCAAACCGTATCTGACAAACATGGTAACTGTTCTTACAAGTGTCATATGAGCTTTCAGCTCTTGTTTATTTTGTTTTGTTTTTTGATGTACCGTGAATCAACCTGTCGTTCCATTACGTTTCTTGTCGTCAAAGTTGGCACACCTTTTCTCCTTGTTTTGTTTTAGGTCGTTTATCTGTTCGCACCCACAAAATGCCCATTTTGGTTTAGCTGCACACCGATGATCGAAATAAGACTTATGGGCAAACTCGGTCTCTCATTTTTTATTTTGATCGATTCTCGGTGTGGTCATAATTTCGAAGAGTAAATGACTTCAGTATTAAGCCTGTCTTTTGACATAAAAAGTACTTCTTTTGCCGTAACTTCAGAACAAATCTACTTTTCGCCTACTTTGTCGTGGATGGCTGCTACTTTTTGGGATCCCAAAACGTAAGTGGAGGGATACCTATGACATCGCAAAAGTTGTCCGTCTGTTAGCTCGATAACTCTGGGAGGGAATGAGATATTTTGATGAAACTTGGTGTGACGGCTGTTCTGGTCAAGGGTATGTCAATTTAGTAGATGCGCCCTGTAGCTCTATATTTAGGGGTAGGGGACGGGGTTCAAATTAAGGGACAAACAAAATATTTTTAAACAGCTAATGTGATAGTCGATTATGAGGTAAGAAGACATGCTGAGCACGATGGTGAAAACCATTTCCTCGCCGGACAAGTAGTTCGTCCTGAATCAGGCAAAACTCGGAAAGTTGGTCAAAAGTAAAAGATTCATTTGTAGTTGATTAAATTTTTGATTTAAGGGTAAGAAGACATGCTAAACAGGACTGTGAAAACCATTTTTACCTGAAGTTGATTCGATGACAGATTTAGTGGTAAGAAGAGAGGCTGAATCTTTCTATGTCAATCATTTTTTACCTGGACATACAATTAGTTGGGAATCCGGTTGTAACCGGAATTTTTTTTTAAGTCAAAGTTTTATTTAAAGTTGATTAGATTTTTCTATATAGGGATAAGGAGGTGCGCTGTCTGAATTATCTTTTTTTGCTGGACTAGATAGTTCAATCGGAATTCGGGTAAAACCAGAAAGTTGGCAGAAGTAAAGCAGAAAGTTTCGGTCAGTATCGTCAAAATAGATTTAGCTTATAGAGGTATATCTGAACATGGTTTTCTCTGATGATTGGCCTGGCGAAAACAAGACCCAATTGTCTAGATCAAATATTAGATCTTTGGGATCCCATCGACACCTTTGGTCTTGTTTTGAAGGACGGATCTATGATTTCACAGGTAGCCTTAACTTTTATCTGCGATCGCAAAAGGCTCTCGACTCATCAGTGTTTCCACAAAATATCGAGATTCTTTGAGCCCAAGCTGACTTTGAAACAAATATTCAGACAATGTTTAAAACGGATACGTCAGCTACGATTCTTCATCAGCGATATTTCGGCCCTTCTTGGTAAGGGTCTTTGTCAGGCTGTCAATGTTCTGGGTCAACGTCGGGAAAGGAAATTACAAGACGGGGGATTACAATTTTGTTTCCTTTCCCGACGTTGACCCAGAAGATTGAGAGCAGCCTGACGAGGACCCTTGCCGAGATCGTAGCTGCCGTATCCGCAAAATATAGCCTGCGGCACGTTTCATAGTATTCTCTATTTGGAAGAACGGTGCTGAATTTAGTTGGCGTTTTAGGCTTTAAGTTCTTGAGGTCTTAAACACATTAAAAGCTAGAACTTTTAGGTATAGATAACATTTTTCCCGAAGAAGACAGATTCAAAAAATTTCACCCGTGACGCTTAGTTTTACTTGTTCTGGGTACAGTCTGTTGTGGACGAACTCTTAGTATATTATCATTCGTTTATAGAGTGTCCGGCCCCTACACTGTAAAGTAAAATACCCCTCTTTTTGTGAAATACGTTGCAAATGACCGGATTCCGTTTGCCCAGCTTTACTTTCTGAGCTTTAGAAAGGGCACACATCGTCAGATCAGGTTGAAAGATAGTGGACTGTGGGGGTACTTGTAAGAGTAAAGGCAACGTAATATATATAACGCTAGAAAAGGAAATTTATTTTCGTTCGATTTTGCAACTGGAAAACTCTTCAAACAAAAACGTTACCCTGGTCTTTTTTTCTCACGAACTTGCGTCGCCGAATTCTGTTGGCTCTCCTCTGCTACGATATGGTCATGAAGGCTCGAAATGACTCCTTTTCGGTTTAATTGAAGGTCTATATCTTGAAAAAAAAAAAAAAAAAAAAAACTGCCCACTTCAATGTTTTTACAAAAAGAGTTTCAGCTTCATAGCTAGTTTGTAACATTTTCTGTGAAACGTTTTTGTAAAAGAAACTGTTTTGAGAACTGATTTAAGATCCGTTGAACAAAGTATAGGTTGCAAAAACGTTTCTGCAATAAACGTTTATGGACCTTGAACCCTGAGTTCGAACTTTTTGCGGAGGCTATGTATTCGTCAATTCAGTTTAAGAAAACCCTACAATCGGAAACTACAGTCGGAAAATTATGTGTCTCGATCAGAGGCATTACTAACCAAAATATTTCGGGGAAGGGGGAAGGTAATTACCGACTGGCTGGTTGTTTTACCGACTGTTTCAGCAGAGATACCGACAGTTTTTTAAGAATAGTGCATGTTTTGACGAAAAATCGACTGTTTTGAAGATTGAAAACTTTGTTTTTGTAGTGACTGTATCCGTTTGACTATTTCCACAAATTAAATGGACAACCTCCCCCCCCCCCATTCGTGGTGCCCCTGGTCTTGATTCTTGTTCTTGTTATCGCTTTGCTTTTAACCTTTACAACACCACTTTGATATCCATGTTTTATTGGGTTCTGGGGTAAATAGATAAAATTCATGAGGTAAAAGCCAAGAAAACAGCGTAGCTTAGTCGACAACCAAGGTCATTCAACTAGATTAGATTAGATTAGATTATTTTATTGCTAAATTACATAATAACCCCATCATGATAGGTAATCGCCCATGAGAAGACATAAATGCACTGGCACTGGGCGGCTACCACAAACTACTTTAACTTAACTTAAACAATAACTTAATTTTATTGAAACACAAATTAGTAATTTTTTCCATATACCACACAAAAGAAAAAAGAAGAAGAAAAAAGAGAAGAAAAGGAAAAATAAATAAATAAAGGTAATACAAAAAAAAGAAATGATAACTTATACCTTCATTCTCTGAATCGTGACTCCTCACGGCTCCAATAAAAACTTTTTTACTCTTTTTTTAAACAATTGTTGGTGTTCAGCCGCCTTAACACTATCTGGGAGTGAATTCCATACCGCCTGGCCCAAATGTTTAATTAAAAAGCCAGTTCGTCTACCACTCCTATACTCCGTCACCAGGTTAGTAGCATTCCTTGTAAAGTAATCATGCACATCATTATTATGTCTATAAAAATCTAAAAACACAGACGGACACACTTCATGCAAACACTGGTAAGTAAAAATGGCTGCCTGGTAGTCACGAACTTGGCCCACATCTATCGCCTTTAACTTCCTAAAACATGCTACTGTATTATTAGTCTCTTTAACGTAGCCACCTATCAAACGGACTGCCTTATTCTGTAAAATCTGTACACGCTTAAAATTACTAATAAAATTGCTAGCCTATAACACACAACCGTAAGATATATAGGGGCTAATAATCGTATGATAAAGAAGTAACATCACCCGAGCCGGTACGAAGTGCTTCAGCCGACGTATGATTCCAAGGCCTCTTGCAACTTTTGATGCCACAACATCGCTGTGACGTTTCCAAGACATGTTACAATCTAAGTAAAAACCTAGGTACCTCACCAAATCAACCTGTTCAAGAGACTTACCCGATAATAATATTCGCCCACCGAGATCTATGGGTTTGCCAATTCGACTAAAAACCATAAAGTTTGTCTTTTTTACATTGACTGCCAACATACTTATAGTTGTAAACACATTTAAATCATTTAAGACTACATTTACTTTATTTATCAAATCATCCACCGAAACACCACAAAAAGAAATAGCCGTGTCATCTGCGAAAGATGTAAGACACGAATCACGAAGGTAAAATCTCATAGTATCTACATAAACTAAAAATAAAAGCGGACCTAAAACAGAACCTTGCGGGACACCACATTTCACAAGATATGGACCGGAAATTACACTATCAATTACAACCTTTCTTGACCTTCCTTTTAAAAAAGACTCAAACCAATTAAACAAACCCCTTTAACACCTAAAAACTCTAATCTTCTCAATAAAATACTAAAATCAACTGTATCAAATGCCTTTTTAAAATCAATAAAAACAGTGAGGGGTATTTTTCCACTTTCAAGACACTGATTCACAAAATCACACAGATGTTGCACTGCATGTGTAGTTGAGTGGCCTTTGCGGAAACCAAACTGAGAATCGCTTAAGAGACCATGTTGTGTTAGGTACTGGTAAAGCCGTCGATGAACTACTTTTTCAAGTATTTTCGATAAGAGAGGAAGGATGGAGATTGGCCTCCAGTTCCCGACATCTGTTCTTGAACCACCTTTGTGAAGCGAAATAACTTTGGCTGTCTTCAGACCTTCAGGAAAGATTCCAGTTCAACAGGAAATAATTTATGTATAATTTAGGGAAACATAAAACAGTAAAAAACGGTCGAAGTGATCAAACTTTTCCGAAAACAGAAAAGGGCATAAACGAAATAACTTAACACTGTTATATAAGGGACTTTCTACAAGTGTATTCTCGCCGTTCCTCGGGGAATCGAAGGGAACGGCGAGAATAGAGGGAGTCACTCCACGTGGACTCCGCCTAGGAAAACAACGAGAACACGGAGAATGCTTCTAAAATGGATTTTGTTCGAAAAAAAGAATGTGCAGTTGACGAAATTACTAGATCCACTTTATTTTGGGATTTGTTTATTCTGAGCTTTTTAATTAATTTTACATTGCACAAACACTGGCAAAAATTGATTCCCCTCCGAATATGAAAGGGAGTCCTTTTTGACGATGGTGATGATAATCAGAGCATTCCCCGCCCGTGGGAACTCGGGAGAATAGTGGGAGTGGTTCCCCGGGACCAACAAAAACGCGGCTACTCCTTAAGCGGAGACCTTAGGGAACGTCGAGAACACGCCTTAAGTGAAAGCGTTTGTGAACCTGCAATTGGCTGGAAAAGGTATCCTAACTTTTTTTTATCGTATGAATACATTTTTCGCACAGGTGTTTGAAAAGATATTACAGCTTAAAGTCTTCAAACTCTTATTACAAAAGCGAATTATGCTTTCTATTGGTTGGTTTTGCATACAGTGTCACAACTCTGTTAGAAAAATATTATTGAACTAGTTGGCAACATTTCTACCATTAACAGGCTCATAATTGTCATCATACGCCGATAAGTATCTGTTAACTCGGGAATCTAAATCGAAAGTCCTTTACCTCCCGCTGTTAAACACATTTTGTTAGCTCTCTTCCATAAAAGAAAATTCCGTTTTCTTCTTGTTTGTCGTGCCATCTTTCAAACTGAAAAGTGCGCGAATTGTGACTCATCACTATGGAGGAGTCACATCATTATATAAATTTTTCGAAAAGGACAAAGATGTTCTGGAGTTCTGCCAGAGTAAGTAAATAATTTAATCTCTGTTTTTGTTTTCTTTGTTAGCGTGTCTCAGACCAACTGGATGCTCGTAAGCTTTTCTTGGTTAGCCTGTATCAGACCAACTGAATGCTCATAAGCTACAATCCTATTTGCATAAGCTTAGTTAAGAAAAGATTTCTTAATTCCCTTAATTAATTTCTTTTGATAATTCTGTGAATAATTTCTGAACTCTATCTAATACCAATCTAATTTAATACCAATCAGTTTTACTTTCACCTGACTCAGACCTGACTAACTTACCTGACCAAACCTGGACCAAACCCAGCAAATTAGCATTAGAACTTAGCCTAGTCTGGTGAATGCTATGCTATGTCACCTGAAAGGTTGAGGTGTAAATACTGTGGTTATAAATTCTACAGTGAGTTGTTTCTCGAGAAACGTTAGGCGATTGATGTTTCGTTCAAGTGGAGATTGATCGAGATACGCTTTTCTGCCTTTTTTTTTTGTCAGAAAAGATTTTGTATAGTAGTTTTGTAAGTCAAGTTTGGATGTCCACATCCAGTTGGTTCATCCTTCTGATACTGTGAATCCCCCATTGTCTTGTCCTGGTCTTGTCTTGGGGTTTTTAATCCTACTTCATCTTATGACACTGCATCCCTTCCTGAACCTTTACCTATCCCTCAGCCTCCCATACCATCTCAATTCCCAATTTTGTTGTTGATGATACTGATATTGGAGAAAATGTTTGTTACTATTTTCCTGATGTGACAGTTGAGCGGGAAGAAGCAAAGCTTTTCCTTTAGGAAGTAATTTATTTATGACCCACCATTTTGAAAAGGCAGAGTAAATGAAGAAAATAAACAAAATAAACAAAACACATAAACACGCAGAAAAAAGATAGGCTACTTAATTTTTAATCTTCGGTCAGGAAGCAGTGGACGACTTTGTGCGCTGGTTGGGCCCTGTTGTCCATGATTTTTGAAAGCGATGAGGAAATATCCCAAAGGGTCACACTTGCATCTTGAATTTTTAATTTCTCCGTCAATGTATGGTTATGACATAATTTCGTTAAGTGGAGCAGGTGCTTCGCATATTTAAAATAACATGATCTCATCTTTTTAATCTTCAGTATTAAGCTTCAATATCTCCACACAGTCAGTAAGAAGGCTTCTGATGAAATTATTGCTGGAATTCAGAAACTTCAACCTTTATGTCAAGCACTTTGTTCTGGTTCTGACCCAGAAGTTTTTATGTTCCATTTGAGAGGCTGGACTCAAAGGATGAGAAAATTGTATTTTACCATTGCAACCTACATCTACCAACAGTTTGACCATATTGCTTTACAAAAGAGTTTTTTCAAGTGGAAAGGAAGAAATAAGAGAATGCTGTGGGTACAGAGTATAATTACATGAAAATCTGTATGCTATGATGGGAGATCCTGAAATATTATCCTGGTAGTTTCAAGGAAAGAAGTACAAGGTTTCAAATACTGTCAGTTACACTGATGCTCCTTCTAAAAAGAATTTGTGTTGTGCTGTGTTAAGTTGTGCTCTCTAATTTGTTGTTGATAGGTCTCAAGTTATCAATTCGCCTTATTCTGGCTCAGCATTCAAAGTGGACTAGATTCTGTTAATCCCCCATTGTCTCAAAATCAACACTTATGTGTGTCTATAGACATACTTATAAGTCGGGTCTATAGGGTAATGGGTAACTTACATTTTCTATACTACCTGCAGGGAGCAGATTCCAGATTTTCTACTCGTCAACCTGAGAGCTATTTTACTGTGTCTGTCGGACATGCTGATGGTGAGACATAGGGGGAATAATAGAAACTAGTCCGCTTGGAAGTGGAAGTACTTACTGTGATTTTTTTTATTTGTGCCATGATTTTAACTCGATGTCATTTACTATGATTTGTTTCCCTTTCCAAAACCATTTTGACCTCAATCTTTATGCTTATAAGCTTACTGTCATTATTTTCATGATGAGTTATTTCGAAGATTACTGTGATTGTTTTCTTGATGCCTTATTTACGAGTTTCCAAAGCGTCCAAAGTTATATGTAATTATTAAAATCCATGGTTTCTTGAATATCTCAGTTCGTATGTCACTTGCAGCTTTGCTCTAGTGCCATATACAGATCACTTTTCGGTCTGTTGGTCGATCGGTCTGTCGGTTCACTGTTCTCGAGTTAGGCTACTTCCAGAAAGTTAGGACGATGAAACTTGGCAGGCAGATAAGGGACCCAACCAAACTGACTTGGACATACTCACTTCCCCAATCCGACCACCGAGGGGGAATGGAGGGATGGAGAATCCGGAATGTTGAGGCATGTATAACTTTTGAACGGGTTATAGGATCTTAATGAAACTTTACATTAACAATCTCGTGTCCCAGATCTGCCACTTTCGAGTCCGGAACGGATCCGATGAGTGGGGGGGGGAAGTCGGAGGGGAGAACCGGAAATATTGTGACACGATTAGACTGGATCGATGGGATGAAACTTGGTGGGAAGAACAAGCACATGCCCTAGATACATCAGCGACGGAACCGGGCCGGATTCGGACCCTGGGGGGGGGGGGGGGGGGCTAAGAAGATGAAAATTGGCTTGACCATTTGAGGCTTGAGATGATTGGCTTAAAATAGTCAGTTTTTCAATCTGACCATCGTGGGAAGGGGGAGGGGGAGAATCCGGAGTTTTGAGGCATGTGTAACTTTCGAAGGGGTGATCGGATCTGAATGAAACTTGATATTTGGAAAAGCCTCGTATCTCAAATTTCCGAGATCAGTTCTGACCAGATCCCGTGAATGTGGGGTGGGGGTGGTTGGAGGGGAGAACCGGAAATCTTGTGACACCCTTAGAGTGGAGCGATGAAACTTGGCGGGAAGAGCAAGCAGAAGCCATAGAAACGTCACAGTACCCGACCAGATTCGGGCACCTTTGGGGGAGTTGTAGGGGGTGTAGGCCCAAAATTCCGGTCACCGCGAGTTAAGGTACTTCCAGATCCGCAAGGACGATGAAACTCGACTTTGAACATCAGAGATTTAACAAGATGAAATTGTCATTTCTCAGATTCGACCATCCCTTGAAGTACTATTGAAGCAAAATATACTTTTTCATGATCCCCATTAGCCCATGATCGTTTATGCCTCAAGGATTTTGCTAAGAAATGAATTTTAAGCACCCTTAAATTATATATCTTACCGAAAAGAAAAAAAAAATACTTTTGACCAAAAGATATAATTATATTCGTGATCCCCAAGGGCCCATGATCCGTTTTGCCTCAAGGGTTTTGTGATTTCCTGAAAGTAAAAACAATTATTTTGAGCAAAATACATATTTTCATGATTTCGATGAGCTTATCATAATTTGTGCAAGAGTGTTCGTTACGGACGAATGTTCTAGCGCCCTTAAAGTGAGCATCATCACAGCCAAATGCATTAATAGAATAGTTTTTAAAAACGATCCATTCTCACTATTTCAAAGGACCTATGATCGTTCTTATCTCAAGAGGTTTGCTTACAAATGAACACAACTAACGCACGAATTGGCAAATTCCTATTTTCATCCTCTGATACAGCGTTGCAAGTGCCATATGAGCTTGTAGCTCTTGTCTTCTAAACTCCTAATGAATAAAATATTAGCTTATAAAGTCATTATTGTTGACTATACATGCATAGAAATGGTAATGGTGATAGGGATAGGATATGAATTTCTGTGAGATTGCTGCAGTAAGAAGCCTTTTCAGAAAACTCACGTTTTTTCAAACTGGGAGGTCAGACGTTTGCATCGGTCATTGATTTTCATCGTCTCTTAACTAATGTATCGCGCAGAAGAGTATCCAAATCAGAAGAAGGAAGCTTGTGTTTCATCGGATCATTATTATGTCTCACATGTACTTCTGGCACGAATTCCCGATGACACGTTATGTAGCTGCAACCCTTCAGCATGCAACGCTGCCGGCCCTTTGAACCAGTTTTCCGATGAAACGTTATGTAGCTGCAACCCTTCAGCATGCAATGCTGCCGGCCCTTTGAACCAGTTTTACGATGAAACGTTATGTAGCTGCAACCCTTCAGCATGTAACGCTGCCGGCCCTTTGAACCAGTTTTCTAAGAAACGCTTTTGCAAATAGAAACGCTTTCTCCTGCAACATATTCTTGTGCGGTACGTTTTCTCTTGAAACGGATTCGCTAAAACGGTTTATAGGAGAAACGCTTTACTAGAAAACTGGCAAATTCTGAAAACTGGTTCATAGGGCCGGCAGCGTTGCATAGATAAAAAACGTTGCAGTTTACTTTAGAGTAAAATTTAGAGTAAACTATAGATTTATTTTTAAACTATAGAACTATAGATAAATTTAGAGTAAACTACTTTAGAGTAAACTATAGTTATTCATTAAGTCTCCGGCATCTTGCCATTCATTCTGTATATTTCATCTACGCGCTTGTAGATAAAAGGGGTCGAACTCAGTACTTTTTGTTCAGTTGTTACGAGAGTTTTGAATAAAGCAGTTCCTATAGCCAACATTGGTAGCAGCGAGGGATTGTTACTACGAGATACGTACAAATTAAAGCCAACAAATTTTACACTACGGGTCCTAGAGATCCGGTTCTTGAGCAACGGGTTTTACGATCCGGCTTGAGTAGGCTATTATTTGTGAATTATGGTAGGTTGAGTTACGGGTCCTGCGATCCGACGCATCGTAGTTAACTAGCGTACCAACGCTCCGGGTCTTACGATCCGACGTACCTAACCTACGTTCCGAGTCTCACGATCCGATGTTCAGCTAGTAGTTAGCCTAACAAACGCTCCGGGTCTTATAATCAGTCGTACCGTAGTTTGCTTTGCGTAACACAGCCTGCGTTCCGGATCTCACGATCCGACGTTTGGCTAGTAGTTACCCTAACACACGCTCCGGGTCTTACGATCCGACGTACCTAGCCTACGTTCCGGGTCTCACGTCCGACGTTCGGCAAAAGTAGTTTGCATTAAGTAACACAGCCTACGTCAACCGACGTTCGGCTAGTAGTTAGCCTAACTAACGCTCCGGATCTTACGATCCGACGTACACAGCCTCCGTTCCGGGTCTCACGATCCGACGTTCTTAGTTATTTTTTTGTAGATTAACTGCGACCCGGGTCTGACAATCCGACGCAACGTAGTTAGAAACGTAGATAACTGCATCCCGGGTCTAGCAATCCGACGCAACGTAGATCAACGGCGTTCCGGGTCTAAAAGTCCGACGATTTCAAATAAAGGAGCTTAGTTCCACCAAATTTTGGTCACGGGTCCCTGAGATCCAACGCGCATGAGCAGTTAAGAAGATAAGTACAGAAAACGGAGAACTTGAACACAAACTAAGAGGCAGTGACATACACGGCGACCGTGATTCTGGGTTTTGGTGGTAATTCACAGGGTGGGGAATGTGGTCCACCAGTCTCACGGCCGTTTTGAAAATCGAACACACCAGTCTCACTGTTTCGAACCACCAGTCTCATAAAAATGGCGCCGGGAACCACCAGTCTCGGAAACGAGACCAACAGTCTCAAATTCAGACCAACAGTCTCATCTAATTTCCATTTTTTTTAAAGTAAAAAAGTGTTTCTTTGTTTTTCTCTGTCAGTCCATTGAATTACGCGCTTGTGTCAGCACTACAGGTAGAGTGAAGCTTGGGCTTTCAATACATGTATTCATCTCTGCTATTGGCTTGGTACTTCTCAGTGAATAGGGCTCTGAAAAAGCAAACAAATATATTTTTTTTTGTTTTCTGTGTTGTTTAATAGAATTCTGCTACTCTGCCAACTACAACAGGTAAAGTGAAGCCTGGGCTTTCAAACGATATATGATTCACTGTTACTAAATTACCAAGTGTCACATTGGGTGGCTTTGAAAAAACTGTTTTGGTAAACAAATGTAATTTCTAGGCTGTCTATGCGATTTCTTGGAATTTTCTAACTTTGCGACCAGTTTTGGTAGATTTAAGCATGAGTTTTCCACAAATCCATGTATCTCTGATACTGGCTTAGTCAGTTTGTTGCTGGGTTTCTATGGTAAACTCATTAGCTGTTTTTTTTTAACTGCCCTGCTTGATACTGTTGAATGTTTTGTCGCCTCACTGTTCAGTTCACCTGACTGACGGTATTAGTTTGTTCCATTCTTTTTCCATGCATTTTCCATGCTTAAAATACTATTCTGAGGCTGTCTCTACACAACTACAGTAAGAGGTTAAGTATCGCTCAATGGAACCTATTATCGCTCAATGGAACCTATTATCGCTCACCAGAGCTGCGTTTGATTTGCATTGACTGATAGCGTTCGATTTATCCAGTCGACTGAGATTTTGGACTAAAATTTGACTTTTGACAACCGAGAATAAATGGTCATTCGTTCCATGGTTAAGCAGTTAAGCTACAGTAAGCGGTCAAGTAACGCTCAATGTACCTATCATCGCTCACCAGAGCTGGGTTCGATCCGCATTTCCAGTCGACTGAAATCATCATTTCGCTGTTTCATTTGCTATTCTCAGTTGACTGATAGCGTTCAATTTATCCAGTCGACTGACATTGTCGACTAAAGTTAACTTTTGACAACAGAGAACAAACGGTCATTTGTTCCATGGATAACCGATTAAAGTAAGCGGTCAAGTATCGCTCAATGGAACATTTTATCTCTCACTAGAGCTGCATTTGATTTGCATTTCCAGTTAACTTAAATCGTCATTTTGCAGTTTTATTTCCTATTCTCAGCTGACTGATAGGTTCTATTTATCCAGTCGACTGACATTGTCCACTAAAAGTTGACTTTGGACGACCGACAACAAATGGTCATTCGTTCCATGGAAAACCGGTTAACCAACAGTAAGTGGTCAAGTATCGCTCAATGGAACATTTTATGGCTCACCAGAGCTGTGTTTGATTTGCATTTCCAGTTGACTGAAATAATCTTTTTGCTGTTTTATTTGCTATTCTCAGTTAGCATTCAATTTATCCAGTCGACTCAGATTGTCTTTCTTGGGATTTTCTAACTTTACAACCAGTTTTGGTAGATTTAAGCATGGACTTTCCACAAATATGTGTATCTCTGATATTGGCTTAGTCAGTTTCTTGCTCATGGTGTCCTTTGATAAACTCATTAGCTGTGTTTTTTTAACTGACCTGCTAGACCCTGTTGAATCTTTTGTTGTCTCACTATTCAGTTCACCTGACTGCCTGGTCCGGTACTAGTTCGTTCCATGCTTAAAATACTATTTTGGGGCTGTCTCTACACAACTACAGTAAGCGGTCAAGTAACAGTCAATGGAACCTATTATTGCTCACCAGAGCTGCGTTTGATTCACATTTCCAGTTGACTTAAGTTATTAATTTGCCGTTTTATTTGCTATTCTCAGTTGACTGATAGCGTTCAATTTATCCAATCTATCGAGATTGTCCACTAAAAGTTGACTTTGGACGACCGACAACAAATGGTCATTCGTTCGATGGATCACCGGTTAACCAACTGTAAGCGGTCAAGTATTGCTCAATGGAGCATTTTATCGCTCACTAGAGCTGCATTTGATTTGCATTTCCAGTTAACTTAAATCGTCATTTTGCAGTTTTATTTCCTATTCTCAGTTGACTGATAGGTTCTATTTATCCAGTCGACTGACATTGTCCACTAAAAGTTGACTTTGGACGACCGACAACAAATGGTCATTCGTTCCATGGATAACCGGTTAACCAACAGTAAGTGGTCAAGTATCGCTCAATGGAACATTTTATCGCTCACCAGAGCTGTGTTTGATTTGCATTTCCAGTTGACTGAAATAATCTTTTTGCTGTTTTATTTGCTATTCTCAGTTAGCATTCAATTTATCCAGTCGACTCAGATTCTCTTTCTTGGGATTTTCTAACTTTACAACCAGTTTTGGTAGATTTAAGCATGGACTTTCCACAGATATGTGTATCTCTGATATTGGCTTAGTCAGTTTCTTGCTCATGATGTCCTTTGATAAACTCATTAGCTGTGTTTTTTTAACTGACCTGCTAGACCCTGTTGAATCTTTTGTTGTCTCACTATTCAGTTCACCTGACTGCCTGGTCCGGTACTAGTTCGTTCCATCCTTAAAATACTATTTTGGGGCTGTCTCTACACAACTACAGTAAGCGGTCAAGTAACACTCAATGGAACCTATTATCGCTCACCAGAGCTGCGTTTGATTCACATTTCCAGTTGACTTAAGTTATTAATTTGCCGTTTTATTTGCTATTTTCAGTTGACTGATAGCGTTCAATTTATCCAATCTATTGAGATTGTCCACTAAAAGTTGACTTTGGAGGACCGACAACAAATGGTCATTCGTTCCATGGATCACCGGTTAACCAATACTGGAACATTTTATCGCTCACCAGAGCTGCGTTTGATTTGCATTTCCAGTTGACTGAAATAATCTTTTTGCGGTTTTATTTGCTATTCACAGTTCGCATTCAATTTATCCAGTAGACTCAGGTTGTCAACAAAAAGTTGACTTTTGCCGATCGAGATAAAATGGTAATTCATTCCATGGTTAACCGGTTAACTTACAGTAAGCAGTCAAGTATCGCTCAATGGAACCTATTATCCCTCACCAGAGCTGCATTCTATTCGCATTTCTAGCTAACTTAAATCATCATTTTACTCTGTTATTTGCTGTTCTCAGTTGATTCATATTGTTCGATTTAGCTCTTGGCAAGGGTGTGGAAACTCAAGAAGGTAAGGGAACATCACTAAAACAATATGACAAAGCGACCTAATCATGTTCTATAACATTTAGACAATTACTAAAATTACCCTTTGCTTGTCTCCTTGATGATGCTGTACGTAGCAGCTTCAATTTTAGGGTCTTATGAAGAGACCTCTTACGTGGACCAATTTATAGTACTTCAACCTACAAACAATAGTATGTTTGTAACATACAATAGAATGTTCTTATAACAAGAGCAACATCTGTAGAGGAGATAGTACTTCAACAATTAGAAAAAGAGTGAGAGGAATATTCATGGAGGACTAGTAAAACATATGGTATGTGAAAAAAGAATCACCAAAAAGTTGACTTTTGACGATCGAGATAAAATGGTAATTCATTCCATGGTTAACCGGTTAACCTACAGTAAGCAGTCAATGCTGTACGTATTTGAGCGATACGCTCAATGGAACCTATTATCACTCACCAGAGCTGCATTCTATTCGCATTTCTAGCTAACTTAAATCATCATGTTACTCTGTTATTTGCTGTTCTCAGTTGATTCATATTGTTCGATTTAGCTCTTGGCAAGGGTGTGGAAACTCAAGAAGGTAAGGGAACATCACTAAAACAATATGACAAAGCGACCTAATCATGTTCTATAACATTTAGACAATTACTAAAATTACCCTTTGCTTGTCTCCTTGATGATGCTATACGTAGCAGCTTCAATTTGAGGGTCTCATGAAGAGACCTCTTACGTGCACCAATCTATAGTACTTGAACATACAAACAATAGTATGTCTGTAACAAACAATAGTATGTTCCTACAACAAGAGCAACATCTGCAGAGGAGATAGTACTTCAACAATTAAAAAGAGTGAGAGGAATATTCATGGAGGACTAGTAAAGAACGTATGGTATGTGACAAAAGAATCACCAAAACCAACAAAACAAAAATTACCAGAGTGGGTGCGTTAGTTCATGTAGGTTAACTTGAACACTTTTAGCTAGGACTTCCATAGCCAGTGTAAAACATTAAGAATAAGCTTATTTTTTATTTTTTTTTACCATCATTGGATAGGTAGCGTACTCTGTAGCACCAGATTTGTTAGAACATGAAAAAATGTCGGCCTCATGGCTGCAATTTGAAATGGCCAGTAAAAGGTGACCGGTTGGTTGGATTCCGCAATCTTTTTCTCAACCTACGCTTATATTCTCGGTTAACCATGGAATGAATGACCATTTGTTCTCAGTTGTCAAAAGTCAACTTTTAGTCGACAATCTCAGTCAACTGGATAAGTTGAATGCTATCAGTCAACTGATAATAGCAAATAAAACAGCAAAAAGTTTAATTTCCAGTTTAATTAAACTGGAAATGCAAATCGAACCCAGCTCTGGTGAGCGATAATAAGTTCCATTGATCATTACTTGACCGCTTACTGTAGCTTAACCGGTTAACCATGGAACAAATGACCATTTGTTCTCGGTTGTCAAAAGTCAACTTTTAATCGAAAATTTCAGTTGACTGGATAAATCGAACGCTGTCAGTCAACTGAGAATAGCAAATAAAACAGCAAAAAGATGATTTAAGTCAACTGGAAATGCAAATCGGACCCATCTCTGGTGAGCGATAATAAGTTCCATTGAGCGTTACTCTTGACCGCTTACTGTAGCTTAACCGGTTAACCATGGAATGAATGACCATTCGTTCTTGGTTGTCAAAAGTCAGCTTTTAATCGACAATTTATGTTGACTGGATAAATCAATCGCTTTCGGTCAACTGAGAATAGCAAATAAAACGGAAAAATGATGATTTAAGTCAACTAGAAAGGCGAATCGAACGCAGCTCTGGTGAGCGATAATAGGTTCCATTGAGTTTACTTGACAGCTTACTGTAGGTTAACCGGCAGCAAAAAGGTTATATCAGTCAACTGGAAATGCAAATCAAACGCAGCTCTGGTGAGCGATAAAATGTTCCATTGAGCGATACTTGACAGCTTACTGTTGGTTAACCGGTTATCCATAGAACGAATGACCATTTGTTGTCGGTCGTCCAAAGTCAACTTTTAGTGGACAATCTCAATAGATTGGATAAATTGAACGCTATCAGTCAACTGAGAATAGCAAATAAAACGGCAAAATAATAACTTAAGTCAACTAGAAATGCAAATAAAACGCAGCTCTGGTGAGCGATAATAGGCTCCATTGAGTGTTACTTGACCGCTTACTGTATTTGTGTAGAGACAGCCTCAGAATAGTATTTTAAGCATGGAAAATGCATGGAAAAAGAATGGAACAAACTAATACCGGACCAGTCAGTCAGGTGAACTGAACAGTGAGGCGACAAAACATTCAACAATATCAAGCAGGGCAGTTAAAAAAAAACAGCTAATGAGTTTACCATAGGAACCCAGCAACAAACTGACTAAGCCAGTATCAGAGATACATGGATGTCTATCTACCAAAACTGGTCGCAAAGTTAGAAAATTCCAAGAAATCTCATAGACAGCCTAGAAATTACATTTGTTTACCAAAACAGTTTTTTCAGAGCCACCCAATGTGACACTTGGTAATCCAGTAACAGTGAATCATATATCGTTTGAAAGCCCAGGCTTCACTTTACCTGTTGTAGTTGGCAGAGTAGCAGAAGTCTATTAAACAACACAGAAAACAAAAAAATAAATTTGTTTGCTTTTTCAGAGCCCTACTCACTGAGAAGTATCAAGCCAATAGCAGAGATGAATACATGTATTGAAAGCCCAAGCTTCACTCTACCTGTAGTGCTGACACAAGCGCGTAATTCAAGGGACTGACAGAGAAAAACAAAGAAAACACTTTTTTACTTTAAATAAATTGGAAATTGGATGAGACTGTTGGTCTGAATTTGAGACTGTTGGTCTCGTTTCCGAGACTGGTGGTTCCCGGCGCCATTTTTCTGAGACTGATGGTTCAAAACAGTGAGACTGGTGTGTTCCGCGAATGAGACTGGTGGACCACATTCCCCACCCTGATTCAGCAACCTAAACGAGGTTCTAGCAAACTGCTTGGGGTCTCTTCTCAACAACAAACCAATTTAGCATCCGAAGACCGCACGCAACTAGTCTCATCCGTAAGCCTTCCGATTGTTCTGGATTGGGTTCTATAGAAGGATTTGGTGCTCGATTCGCTTCTTCTGAAACTAAAGCAGGATTTTTGCTAGATTCGCTTCTTCTGAAACTGGAAGCTGATATGGTTGTCTTTGTAAAGCTGTTTTATACGTTTCACCTAATCTGATGAACCGTCTTCTTGAACTATTATCACCTTCCTGTAGTTTATTTATGATAATTTCAGCGTTTTCTTGTAGTTTTTTTTTATGGTATCTTTAGTGTTTTCTTTTTCTGCCATAACAACTGGAGCGTTCAATTCTGAAGCATATTCCCGAAACCCTGCTTTCTCCATCTCATATAGTTGAACTTTTTTTCTTTGAATTTCCCTTTTCTTAACTATACCTGATAACATATCACTCATGCGTCTTGCATCCATTTATATACAACTAATTTTATTTAACAATATTTTTTTTAATTCTTTTTCATAAAATCCGCCTCGAGTTAATTTTCCCATTTCTGTCAGATATGTCATATGTAATAGGGGCGGTAGGTCTAACGTTTGATATCTGGAATTAGGTAATTAGGTAAATACCCTTGATCAAAAATACTTTTTTCTTTTTTAATTCTAACTGATTCACCTACTTTGTAATTTCCTGTGACTTTGTAATGATCTTGTATTAAATCTTTTTACTAGCATCAACTGGTTTCATTTATATTGAGCAGTGATACGAGTTGTTATAAGTATCAATGAATACAGGTAAAATATCAATCCATCTTTGGTGTTATTGTGAGTAAAACATTTCCATAGCTTTTCTTTCAGCGTTCTGTTGAATTGTTCAACTATTTGTGCTTTCAATTCACTTTCAGCTGTAAACAATTGAATGTTATTATTTTTTATAAAAGTTTGGACATTTCTCATTACAAATTCTTTACCTTTCTTTAAATATATTCAATGCGTTTATTATTTTACCACCAGTTTTATCTTTCAAAGGGTAACACCAAGCATATTTACTAAGCAATCAATAAAAGTTAAAATGTAATTTGTTTTATTGTTTTCTTTTTTAAATTTCTGCATATTAACAAGATCAGCTTGCCATTGTTCATCCGCAAAGTGAAAAAAGACTCGCCTCCTTTCAAAATTGTGATACGATGGTTTATGTTAAGTAGACACATTCTCATATTGCTAAATGTTTTTTATTTTTTTTTAGAAACGTTCACTTCAGTTTTTTTTATTTTCTGTAAATATCGTCGACACCTGAGTAATTAGACTGTATTTAATATTTCTTTTTCTGTGTTTAGGATTTTTTGAAGAATTGAAATTTCATTGATCCACACATAACACAATTACCTTTCTGCATAGGCATGTCATTCTTCGACAATGTCTTAAACATTGATTCAGTGTCAGTTGTCTCTCTACTTTTCAAATAATAAATCTCCATTTATTAGAAAACAATTTTTATAAATGAAATTTATTATTTACCAAGAGAGGCCATTCGGCATTTAATGTAGTAAATGCAATAAAATCTACAGTTTAATTCACCTATACTTTGACTTGCAAGACTTTCATAAGGAATTTTTTTCTTTGAAGTTTTAGATATTTAATTATTTCATTTCCTAGTGAAATACCGAAAGAATCGAAAAGTTCTACGTAGGGACTAACAGATAGATTACAATAAGCAACCCCGTGAGTTCCAGGCATTCCACGTTTATTATAATTAATTACACCACATTGTATACTATTTATCTGTTTGGGTAGCGTATCAATAGAGAAAACATCTCTAAAATGCGGCAGATTCCCTAGTTCATCCGATATATCAAAATGAGTTATAGGTCCTTCTTTACTTTTGCTTCTTTTTGAATTCCCCCGTTTTTTAAATGGGCTTGACTACCTCGTACACCATTACCCACAACTCTTTTTGTTCCAGGAGGTTTTAGAGCTCCACCTGTGTTGGTTATCTTAACTGCTATTTTCTTACCAGCGAATGTACCTAAAGCAGCAACTCCGCTTGTTAAAGCTGCCTTGTCAAGTGTAACTGCTCGCGGTATTAAAAATGGAAGTAATCCACATATTTGAGTCGCTTCCCCCATCAGTTTGTATGATTTATCAATATCACACCCTTTGTTATCACTCTTAAGTTTTTCAACTTTATCAATCTGTCGTTTGCGTAAAAGTAGTTTTACTGGTTCTCTTTCATTCTGTTTAGTATGACTATCACGAATCTGACATTTTTGTTTCGCGTCAAAGCATTTCTTCAGCTTCGCTTTTTGTAGGCTTGATAAATAAACCGTGTATTCAAATGTTCCATACATTTATTAGAGAATTAATTTATCTTATAAAATTTATTTACCAGCCATCATTTTTTCTATTCTGGAAACGAATGGTTTATCAACAGGTTTTAGCTCTAAAAGCCTTTTTTAAAATATTTACTACTGCTCTTTCAATATTATTGATATGGATTTGTTGGTCAGCAATCTTTGCTTCAATTATATTGTTATGGCTGTGTTGACCAAGAAGCTTTTTTCATAATCTAAAAGATTCGTAGTTAACGTCGGTAAATTAACAGCATAATTTTTGTTTCTAGGGTTTTGAACATTTGTTACAATTTGTTCTCAGCGTTAATTTCTTTCTCGTTAACTAGAACTATTTCTTTTAAAAATAACCCTTTATCTTTAATCCTTACCAATAAATTATCAGGAGAATCATGTACAGCAGTTAATCTGTTGATATCTTCGCTAAAATACTGATTTGTCCCCACTTGTTCTGCGGTAATTCGTTCTTTAAATTGATTCAAAGTAATAGTCATAGATCTTAAACTAATAGCGTCCTGATCTGCTTTCGCATCACCTAAATCAATAACTCTCTTATCTTGCTGGTTAATATTACCGTTGTCATCAGTAACTCTCTTTTCATTCGATTCGTTACTAACCTTTTTTCCAACACTACCAAATTTATTCTTTTATAACAGAACGAAACTATCTAGTAAACTTTTTAAAGTTTTCCTGTAAATCAGATCTTTATCTTTTGTTTTCAAATCAATAAATAAAAATCCGTAACCTTTAGTTGCAACCTCGAATTGTTTCAGAAAGTTCTCATTGTCTATATTAGATACATAATTTTGTCTGATTAATTTTATTTCTTTTAGATTAGAACACTGAAAGAGTGCGAAATAATTACACTGAAGTCTTACCACCTTTGGAGTTTTATGATAGCTCCGTGACAAATAAATAAATGAAGCATTTTTCTTTCTTCCTCTTATGAATAAATCTTCTATTTTCTTCTGGTCTTTTCCAGTAACGAAATCATCAAAGATAACAGTCGTCAAAATCAATAATATCATTCAGGAAAATATTCGATTTACAATGTGATTTCAAAGTGTCACCAAAGTCTTAGACTTTGATCGGAGCCTTTTCACTAATTTATAAAGTAACAATCTGTATTATAAGATTCACCAACTTTATACTTAAGTTGTTTAACCATACACTTGATTTTTTTAACTATATACTTGAATGTTTTAACTGTATACTTGAACTGTTCTAACTATAAACTATTAACTATAACTATATACTGAATTGTTTAACTATATACTTGAATGTTTTAACTGTATACTTGTATTGTTTAACTATATACATGAATTGGTTAACTATATACTTGAATTGTTTAACTATATACTTGAATTGTTTAACTATATACTTAAGATTTTTTAACTATATACTTGAATTTTGTAACTATACACTTGAAATTTTTTAACCATATACTTGAATTTTCTAACTGTATACTTGAATTGTTAATGCTTATAACCTAAAGGTAATGTTGAAAATTTATCGCCTAAAACTAATCTTTTATCATCCTTTGTATCTAATGCTTTTTTATTCTGTTCTTCTAGAAACATATTGTGCTTGTATGATCGCAAATTATACTGGGTTATGGAAAGGCTTTCAATATTTCCAAACAGTACATGCTTATTGTTTTGAATCGTAATTTATCTTTAGCTACATTCGTTTTTATACCTTTCAGTTTTTTACTAGCTTTTTATTGATCTTGATAATCCTTTGAATGAATGAATGAATGAAGTATTTTATTACCCATCAACAACACAACGGAAAGAAAAGATGGAGTATGTGAAAAGAAGAGAAAAACAACAATTACAAAAATACAACAACAACATTAACGTAGATACAAAATCACAGAACCAAAAGAAATTTATCAAAAAAGAATACCCATCCAGGGGTGTTCAACATCTTTATACGAGAGATTCTCGACCAGTTTATCAACGCATAGAATGGGATCAGCGACAGAGTACCTCTGCATCAGGTACCGGTTGCGGGACCAACTGGGAACTTGAACAAGATATTTAGCAAATTTAAAATATAGCTTTCTCATCTCTTTCTTATCAGAGGTGGTTAGGAGATCCCAGAATGGAGCCACAAACAGTAAATGAGGCAGAGCCACAGCGTTGTACAACCTTGCAAGGAGTTTTTTTGGCATATTCACTTGCGATGGAACAAGTGACGCATAGGCTCCGCGGAGTTTCCTCTCAGTACGAGCGATAATGAGCTTACGCGTTGCGGGCAGTGACGGGCCAATCGGTAGGCCAAGGTACAACAGCTCGCTCGTAGGTTTTAAATCAGTGCCACCAAGGTTCACAAACTCGGGAGAAAACTGGGGCGGACAGTTAAAAAGTAATACTTGTGACTTCAGAGCATTCAAAGCCAGACCTATACATTTGTAATTCTTTTCAATTATTGGATAATTCAATTCAAGACTTAGAATCGATCGACTCAAGTTCAATAAGTCGTCAGCATAACACAAAACAGAAACATCAACTCCCTTCACAATACACGAAGTTGGAATTTTAGTTTGCGCACTTAAAGCAGCATTATTATAAATAATTGGCGAAGTAATGGCCCCTTGCTTAATTCCAAGACATACTTCAATATCCTCTTCAACCAATGCATTCTCAATCTTTAAACGGGCTTTCAGATGACGATACATATAATAAAGTGGTACAATAATATCCGACATAACCCCCCGGTTTATCAACTCTAACATAGCCTGTGAATGGATTAAGACCCAAAAGCATTGCTCACATCGTACGCACCAATAGCTAAAAACTCGCATGTTTTACCAGAATCTTTCAATATAGAAGAAAGCGATTTCAGGGCCTGGAAACAACCCAGACCTCGCCGAAAACCGAACTGGTATGGAGGCATCTTACAAACGGTTACAATATTATCAATAATAAGAAGCTCAAATATTTTGGACAACACACTAGATACAGTAATCGGACGATAAGAAGAACACTTAGAAATTGGCTTGCCCTTCTTTAAAATCGGTGTAATTACTCCAGTACAAAAGTTATCCGGAACCACGCCCACACTAAAAACCATCTGGAAAAGCAAAGATAAGTGATTGATCATCAATTGACGACCAAGTTCCAAATGGCGGGCACAAATACCATCAATCCCACTAGAATACCTCTTCTTTAACTTTCGAATAATGTGAAGAATATTATTCGGTGACACAACAACTGAACCAGATTTAGGCAAAGACCCGAGAGCGGACTCTATTTGCCGACTAAAATGCTCAGACACGCAAGAATGTGGTGCTTTCAACTGATCTGAGAAATGGGCGAACCATTCGGAAACATGTATTCCGTCTGCAGCAGCAACAGTGTCGGCTCAGGACGCAATTTCCACAGCAACTCAGGATTTTTTTCGATCTTTTTCGCACTATCAACTCTACTTTGAACCAAATGTTCTCGTAAAACTCTACTAAATTTACGCTTAGCATGGATCCGCACAGCATTTAACTGGCCCGTTCTCGGCCGATCACATTCGTGCCATACACGCAGCCAAAACTTCGAATCAGCGCATGCTTTTTGAAGGACAGGGTTACGCGACCATCCAAATTTCTCTGTTTTTATCTTATACTTCTTTATAGGAACTGCAGCACGCTCGGCACACCTGAGAGCGTGCAGAATTTCCGAACAATACACGTTCAACTGAATACGGATCTCTTTTTCGCTTAAACCGGGGCTCAACTGGAGCAGATGAAAAGGGACCTTAATTTTATTAAGGATATCATCACTTACACTCTGGAAAAGGACGGCATCTACATTATCCCACATTTTCTTGAACTTCCACTCGGATTTATCACGGGGAACACAAGAACCTTGGATAGGTAGTGACAGGCAGATAGGAATTTGGTCACTATATACCCCATTACTCAATACAGAAACTTCATAATTCGCAACAGAACCCGAATATAGAGCGTGGTCAAGGTTTGACACAGTGTTACTTGTCGTGATGAATGAATACGATTTGTCCTTTCTAAGCAGGGCCAAGCTATCAGGCAACAAATCAGTAATTAACTGGGAACGAGAGCACTTCTCATTAGTTAAATCGCAGTTGAAGTCCCCAATTATTAAACAGCGTGGAATCTTACGGATTGATTGTTTAACACACTTGGCAAGCTGACGAGCAGCTGTGTTAAACCTTAACTCGGATGCTTGATCTCCATAATTTGTAGGAAGATACACATTAAAAACTACCAAATCATTAATCAGTATTGCCACAAAATAATCTGTACTCTTCACAAGACTTGCGGGGACACTACTAATTATCGCAAGGCCACCCGAAGGGCGACCACGTGACTTACGACATTTTGCTGGGGAAATAAACGCAGAGCCACTTAACAAGTTCAAAAGGCCTGATTTTTCTTGAGAAAGAAAGTGTTCCTGAAGGCATAGAACCTCATACTGTTTAGCTAATGTTTCGAGAACAGGTAGCTTTTCAGACACACAACCGTTAATATTCCACGATAACACAGAAACCTTAGTTTCGATGGCCATGGTTAGAATTTGCTAAATTAGCTCCTGTTTCCTTCTTGTTTGCTGGGCAATGGAAAGAATAACAGTTATGCTTGGATGACTTGCAGGAAACACATGACATCTGGTTTTGGCAGGGGGAATCCTTTGAACTAGAATGGCCTTCCTGGGCGCAGTGAGAACAAACTTCCGCGTTAGGACAAGCTGCCGCTACATGTCCATCCGACTTCTGGCACTTGTAGCACCTACGTGGCAAGAAACGGAACTCTTCGACAAAAAGTCTTTCATAGCCTAACTTAACTGGGTTAGATAAGGCTTGATCCAAATCTCGTTTACTTGAAAAGAACAGTTTAAACGTACGGGAAACCCCACAACGTTCTGCCCGCTCGCACCTCGGGATCAGGCTAGCCAAAGACCCCTCAAATTCTACTGGAACTCACTTGATTATTGCAAGAAATAATTTCTCCTTGACTTTTACGGAGGCGTGCACATCACTGTTCTTTATAGTTTCGGCAATTTTTTCAGCTTTGCTTTTCGAGTCAACTAACACTTTTAGCTCCGACCTTTTGCAACGAATCTCGATGCTATCCGGCTGTTGAGAGCCGCAAGCCATCTCAATCACGCTTTTTCTTGACTCGTGCGAAGAAAGAGATTTTGGTGGATTCTTCACAATTACAGCGTACGACAGAGGAAGCGGTGAATTTTCCTCTACAGGTGCAACAGGAGCAGGACCCCACTGTAAGGGCATGGAAGCAGTCTTTTCCATGAAATTATCAATTTTTCTAGCTATTTCGTTGACTTTCGTAGTAATACACGCTCCAACTAGCTCAGGGCCAGAGGGCACCTCTTGGGGATCGTAGAATACGAACTTTGGAAGAACCAGTTTTTCTTTGTAGCACTTGTGAAAGATTTTCCCAATATCCAGCACATTGTCCTCATCCTTGACGTGCTTTACAAATCTGTCCTCGTATCCATATACCACAAATAAATTTTATTTCCATATTTAGACTTCATATAATCAGAATGGAATTCATACATCAGTAACTTTGATAGTTCCAATATAGCAAAGCCGATGGTACATTGGTACATTGGCCAGAAAACACAGCACTATATCCGCGAAGCTGTATATGAGACAGAACGAAAATGAGCGCCGCAGGCTAAATTTCTTAAGTAGACCATGACTTTTTTGGGGCAAAACTCTACTAACCCGCAACAAAATCTATATAGCTTTTAATGCGGCCAAATCCGAATGAAATGACGCGACTTTCCAGTAAATAGAGCCTACTACGAAAGGCGCCGCAGGCAAATTTTGTGGAATCCTGTATGATCAGACAGCCTTTTCGGATCCCGAATGAAGGTAAGGGCAACTTATCAGGATTTGCCCGTCTGCCTTTGTTCACGACGATTCGAGAAAAATGTGGGACATTTAGCTGGAAATTGGAGAATGTGCTTCAGTTCAAGCCTTTCCAAAAAAGAAGTTCTGATCATCCAGAAAAAAATAAATTGAAATGGAGTTGACTTGTTCTGAATTTAGAATTCAAAAACAAAATCGAAATGAAACGACGTGTTGCAATAATCAGACCCCTCATTGTGTTGCGAGAGTAACACTTTGGTTTTGTCCTCCTTTTTTTTTTTTTTTTTTTTTCCTAAGATTCCGATTTAATTTTATTCCTGGTAAATGGTAAGGGTCTAAACCTGTGCGGTTTTCACGGAAAGTATGGACATTAGGCCGGATTGATGAATATGACATTACATTTTGGAAAGCTCCGTAGAAATCTTGCCTGGGGCAAAAAAGGATGGTTTTTGCTTGTCCTGGAGCCAGAGCCTACGGTGTGCGAAGTGAAGTGGAGTTAGATAGCCCATGTCAGAGAGGACTATCTGAAGTTGTGTAGCGAACCTTTCGTTTCATCAAACCGTGTTTCTGCTTTCGAGTGGAAAGTTCCGTTCTAGCACGCAAGCAGGCAGGCACCAGTTTCAAATTGAAGATGGACTAAAATCTATAGTTGTAAAATATATGCGGCAGTTACCCGGCCCCACAGCCAACATATCTTCTTTGAGTGATAAATAGAAAAATCTACAGAAGCAAAAAAGTGGCTTTTCCACGGGTGCGAAAGTGCTGCCATCCATTGTTTCTATCCATTTTTGTGCGCGATTTCAGCTGAGTTTATCATTCGTTCTTTTGCACTTGGGTTTGCGATAGAGAAATGGTGTCACACACGCCTCTTAAACTTTAAAAGTTCTCTCATTGCTAAAGAAATTAGAGCTTATCCTGTGCTCCTTTCTAACCGGTGACGTTATAAAGTTGGCCTACGGCAAAAAAGTCAATTTTTGAACTAAGACAGGTAGACTGTTAGCTCATAATCATCTTCGACGATGAGGGGTTTGCAGCTTTAGCTTCTTGGTGTACCTGTATTGGTTTTTGGCGTATTCGATGGTAAGAACAATTTGGTTCCGAATGGTAATATATGCAAGAGACTTGTAAGTAATAATCGGCTGTTATGCTACAATCATCTTCAGCGATGAGGGGCTTGCAACTTTTGCTAGCTCGTGTACCTGGTATTTGTTTCCGGTTTATTCGATGGTAAGAAAAATTTGGTTCCCAATCATAAGACATGATAGGGACTTGTAATTAATAATCGGCTGTTATGGTACGCTCATCTTCAGCGATAAGGGTTTGCAACTTTTACTAGCTGGTGTATCCATTATTTTTATCCGGTGAACTTTGATGTCTATCACGGATTTCTATAAATCTGAAGGTAAGAAAGTTTGTATCGATGGTCTATCGCTGTAACCTAGGGGTATAAACGATAATGTAAAACAACGAGGTAGTTCGTAATATTTAACAGTGTCATCTGCGGTATTATAATCCTGAAAAGTTATGGATAGCTTTATAATACCAACTAGATTATATAAGATATTGTTCCAAGTTTTCATCCGTCACGATGTCTACGATTGAAATGGATAAAGTTCAACTGACTGCAAAGTCAATTTCGTCCCTTTTTCCGATATTCTTTGTTGCTGTTAGGGCAATCGATAGCCCTTAATGAGCTGATCAAAGTATATGTCATCAATTTTTCTTTTACAAAAACTCTTCATGAGATAAACCAGTTTGAAAGTTTCAAGGGGTTGACAACTTCAGTAGTAAGGTACACACTGAAACCAAAAATAGGCGATACCTGTTTGTTGATATTTTTCCAAGTTTTCACCTGTCACGATATCTACGATTGAAAAGGATAAAGTTCAACTGACTGCAAAGTCAATTTAGTCCCATCTTACGATATTCTTTTATTGTTGTTATTCAACGCTGAAGAATAGCTTTTGATCATTTGATTATTCTTTTTAAAACATACAGTTTTATTAGCTTGAATAAGTTGACAACTTCAGCATTTAACCGACAGCGAAGGAACAAAACCGGCGAAGCCGGACAAAGGTTACCGCAACACTTCACGTTGCCCAGGCAACGTAGGTCTAGTTTAATCTTCTGTCTGAAAAAAGTCTGAAATTATGCAATAAGATACTTTCATTTGTTTTGCAAGATTTTTATATTGTATACTTGAACCTTCAGGAGGCATTATTGTATTGGGATCTTCGCCATTGTTTTTATTTTCATGTTTTTCAAATTGTTCTTCTTTTATGATATGCCTTCCGCAAAAAGTGCAGTGGTACGTTTTTTTTGTCTGCTTAGATCCTTTACCAGTACATGATGATTATCGAAATACAATAGATTAATAACATGTTTAGCTGATTTCCCATTGATTGTACTTTTAGTATATACTATTAGTATAATTTTCTCTTTTTCAATTTGAAATAAACAAATCTAAACGTTGTATCTATTATCAAATTTGTGCATATCTTTTGTATCCATTGGGAAGTTTGTAATTCCTTTAAAATCAAATTCGTTTTCATATTGTTTTTAATTTGATAGTTTATCATTATGATCCTTAGCTGGATATAGATTTGCTAAGATGGACCAAAGGAAACACTTCTGATCTTTATTTTTTATTTTTCTACAGTTTTTTTTTCGAAATCCCGTAGTGTTTTAAATGTTCCAACCATGTAGGATTCTATTCGAGTCATCCGATAATCATTTCTTTCGTATCGAAGGAATTTTAGTCCTGATCGAGGGGTATTACTTAAAGAACTAAGTCTTTTGTTATTATCATCTAGATGACTATGAAGAAGTACACTATTTTTATTCAGAATCCAAGAAGTACTATTGTAAAATACTTCTACTTCTTCATCATTTTCCTGCCGATGGAAAATAACACCAGTTACAAACTGAACTCTATATTGGTAACTTTCATTCATTCTTCGTTTTAAATCTGCGAAAGTAAAATCAATAAGAGTATGCTCATCAACTCCATTACCTTGAATTGAAACGTTTATAGTATACATATTTTCACTTTCGCTAAAAATAGTAGGTTGTTGTTTCTTCTTCCGTTGTAAACAAATACTCAGGAATTGATGCTTCTTCTTTGATTTGTTTCTTATTTATAAAGAGAGTGAATAAATCATTTTTTTTGTCTTTATTCTCATTACTCCTTTGTAATTGATTTCTTAGGAATTTTTATTTTTCTGTAAAGATTCGTCGTGTTTTTCAAAATTATTCTTCTAGTAGTCTCTAACCCTTTCTAGTACTTCATCTCGGTTTCCGGTAATTGAAAAGGTTCTTGGTTCTTAGGAATCTTTTCAATTCGCTTGTATCTTTTTCCTTTATTTTTGTTTTCTCTTGTTTTACTTTTGTAATATTGATATTACTTTCTTTTAGCTTATCTTCTAGAATTGTAGAAATTTCGGTTCTGGCTTATGGTAGGACGGTCAATTCTTAATATGGATCCTTTCGTCTCTTCGTAGAATATTAATTAAATCTTCAGATAGTAAAATATTCTTCTTAAGGTGATTTATGATGGTACTTGTTATTTCCTTTTTCTTTCTTCCATTGTTTTGATATTTTTAAGTTTCGCATACGTTTGCAGTTCTTTATACGTGTAATGCGGTAACCTTTGTATAATCGATTCTTTCATCATTTATTAGGGGAATATTTTTATAAATGAATTTCTCTCAATTGAGAAAATTTAGATGTGAAGAAAATCATTTGATCAGTATGCATTACACGAGGTAACGCTATCTATGTTTCGAACTTTGACGCAAAAGATCAAGAAAATCATATTGTAAAAGTTACCTAGATGGTGTCAATGTTGAGGTAGACGCTATCTATATTTCGAAGTTTGACACAAGAGTCGAGAAAATCATATTGTAAAAGTTACCTAGATGGTGTCAATGTTGAGGTAGACGCTATCTATATTTCGAAGTTTGACACAAGAGTCGAGAAAATCATATTGTAAAAGTTACCTAGATGGCGTCAATGTTGAGGTAGACGCTATCTATATTTTCAACTTTGACGCAAAAGATCAAGAAAATCATATTGTAAAAGTTACCTAGATGGCGTCAGTGTTTCGAAGTCATTTAGTCTGGAGCCGGTTTCTTAAAGCTGTAATTATAGCTCTTGCCCATCAACAAATAATTTTTTAAACAATTTAATTATGTTATAAATGGAAGAATTAGAAAAGAAAATGTACAATAATGTTAGTAATTGCTTACTTTTATCCAAATTTCTCTTCTACACGGCCGGATTAAGCGCGTTTCTTCTATTACCTCTCGCATCGTTAAGTCTGAGTGCTGTCATTATTGGAATAATTGAAAAGCAGTTAAGCATTGCTGATAGGAAAGCAGGATATAGAACTAACTACAATTTCTATACTGAGCTGCTGTCGTTGCTAAAATTCGGGCAATTGACAATGCAGGTGGTAATTCATCGTGCGAAATGCAGAAAACGTTTAGATTTTTTCCTCGCGAAAAATACATGAAACAAGTCCGTATGAATGGTTATAAATATTGTAATAAATCTATAAAAAGTCAAGAGAAATTACCAAAAATATAAGACTCTTACAAAACCTCCCACCCCAGACTCTGAAGATTGAAGATGTTTTTTTGCCGTCTAATTTTTTTTTTTTTTGGTGAGTCTGGGATCCCCGTGAGGGGAGGAAACTCTCTGATTTTTTTTTTTTTTCGCCATCGCTCACCATTAACATCAAGTTGATGGTGGGATTCGATATCACGACATCGTTCATTCAGTGGTTAATTTAAGATTTGCGACATCTTAGACCACTACGCCAACGGGGCCTGCAAAATCTCCGCAACGAAATGTTTTGTGTTATGAATACTTACGTCATGTAGTGCGTAATGAGATTTCCTTTTTTTTGTTGCCCTAAGAGCTTTATCAGTACTAGAGGATTGTTGGATACGTCGAGGAGATTTTAATCTGATGATATGATAAATATCGATTCGAGAGAATCAAGTATATATAATGGAACATCTGCTGATATCGAAATAAATTTAACATTGAAAGACGCTCAACCTGTACCGTATAATGTTTACTGTGTTTTATATTATGAAAGAAAAGGCACATTAGATATTATCAATAAAAATATGTATGTGAGTTTGTTAGTTTGGATTTGTATTTAATAAAATCATCGGCTAATGAATGGAGTACACGAAGGAAGTCTTGAAAACAATTAGAATAAACAAATACAATGAGACAATAAAAAAAAAAGGATGATTAGTATTAGGAAAGAAATATAATGTATATAAAATGAGAATTACTAAAACAAAATACGGCGATAAGCTGGTTGTAGTCGTTACTCATAATGATAAATCATGTGATTTTTCTATAACTAAGAAATATAATGCTATTGCTAACGATTTGCTTTTAAAGAAAACAATGGTTTTGCAACCGATTGTACGGGAAAACAAGAACAAAGAAACATATGTGGATTTAGAACTGTTTACTCAGTAGTAGTGTATAGGATACCATTATTTTTTTTATAGTATATATATATCACTAGATTATTGATATTAAAGGGTAAGATTGTCATTTCAGGAGGGCTTTATTTTTTAATTAGGAAAATAGATCTTTTTTTTTGAAAAAGGGGTAAATTTGATACAATATATGTCAAAATTGGTAAATTCATGTAATGAGGGGTTTATTTTATTGGGGTAGGTCTGGTCTAGTATCGGCGTTCTTCTACTACTCTCCTTGAGAATATCGTAAGCAAAGTTAATGTATTAAATCATTAGATAAATAAAAAATTCTAATTTTTACTTTATTGTAGACAATTCTACCAACCAGTTTCTTCAGTTGTAGCCATCTCTTTTTAGCGTGTTCATTTTTCGAACTATTTCTGTTAGAAAAAATATTACGATAATGATTCTGATAACATCTTTTTGCATTTTTGCAAGTCAGTTTCGGTTTTGTATGGCATATCAGTAGCAAAGACTGTCCGAAACAACCCCTTCAGAACTATCAAAACCAACCCCACCCTGACTGAATAACAAAATGGCATACTACAGAAAAATGAACTGATCTATCTTTAAAATACTGAGCAGGCTACACACCCCAATTACTAAGCTATTTATCGTCATGTAATCACCCTCCAATTATCGCTAGTCTTCGGCGTACAGCTTTCTAACCGACCATGAGCTAAAAACTTCTACCTGAAGAAAACCATTTTTTTCAATTTTTTGTCAAAACCAGAAGAGCAATTACCATGCAACTTTGGTACGAAGTTAGATCACTAGAAGGCAGATGTTATGTATTTTTTTTACGATTTTAGCGGCAACTTTTAATATTTGTTTTCCGGGTGTCCAGACCAACCCCGTGTCCGATCCAACCCCGAGCACCCCTACACCAAAAGGTCTGATCAGTCGGCAAGAAAAGCGCGTTGCAAAATACCTGGGAGCATTCCTAGATGAGAACCTTTCCTTCCTTCATCACATCCAAGCAGTAGAGCTGAAGCTATCCCGAAATCTTGGAATAATTAGAAAACTAAAGAACACTTTGCCGCAGAAAACACTGGTCCTCCTGTACAGCAAGCACCCTTCTAAAACCCCAAATCTGGTATTGCTCAGTGATCTGGCAATCGACCTTCAGATCTCCCCTGCGAAAACTGAACTCGATTCACAAACGATGCCTGGTATTAATTGTAAAAAATGAAGAGTTTCTGTCACTGGAGTCGCTGCATTAACTGTCATGCTTCACCTTTGTGTTTAAGTTTTTAGCTGGCGAGCTGCCATCTTCATTTAAAAACTTGTATCAACCTATCTCGGACCAGCATAATTTGCATACCTGATCATCATCAAACCTGCACATGCCCTTCACCCTGACTGTACGATCAGATTTTGCTCCGAACATAACATGAGCAAAAATAGTAATAAAGAGTTAAAAGTCATTTGCCAGCATTACAGAAGAATAATTAAAGTAAGGTCTGTCCGTTTGTTAGGAACTGTCGAAGGGAATGAGATATTTTGATGAAACTTGGCGTGAGGACTCTTCGGGTCAGGGGTAAGGTCAAGTTCGTAGATGGGCTTTGTAGCCTTACATTTAGGGGTGGGGGAGGGGTTCAAATTAAGGGGCGAACAAAATATTTTTAAATAGCTAATGTTATAGTCGATTATGGAGTAAGAAGACATGCTGAACACGAATATGTAAAACATTTTTTCGTCCGACAAATAGTTCGCCCGGAATCCGGCAAAAAACGGAAAGTTGGTTAAAAGTAGAAGTTTTATTTGCAGTTTAGTAAATGTTCGATAAGGGGTAAGAAGACATGCTGAACACGATTGTGAAAACTATTTTTGCGCCAGACGGGTTATTTGTCTGGAATCCGGCCAAAACCGGAAAATTTGTAAAAAGTAATAAGTTTTATTTAAAGTTGATCAGATAACAGATTTAGGGGTAAGAAGAGATGCTGAGTCTGTATATGACAATAATTTTTTAACCGGACGTATAATTCGTCCGGAATCCGGTTTTAATCGTTTTTTAGAAGTTAAAGTTTTATTTGAAATCGAGTATATGTTCTTTATGTTCTTTATAGGGACAAGGAGATATAGGGAAAACTATCCGGTTGTAACCATAATTATTTTTGTAAGTCAAAGTTTCATTTAAAGTTTGATTAGATTTTTCTATATAGGAATAAGGAGGTGCGCTGGTTTCGTGTCTGAATTATCTTTTTTTGCTGGACTAGAAGTTCGCTCGGAATTCGGCCGAAACCGGAAATTTGGCAGAAGTAATGCAGGAAGTTTCGGTCAGTATTGTCAAAATAGACATTTCTTATAGAGGTATATCTGAACTTGTTTTTCTCTAATGATCAGCCTGGCGAAGACTGGATCTGGCAAAGACAATACCCATTTGTCTGGATCAAATATTAGATTTTTGGGATCCCATCGAAACCTTAGGTCTTGTGACTTATGATGGGGTGGCTTCCCCTGGGGTAAGGTCCAGGAAGGTAATTGGTTATTGTGTTTTTTTTTTTTTTTTTTTTTTTTTTTTTTAATGTAAAGATTGTGGTTCTCGGCGTCCAGGAATGGACTGAGTGTTTTGTTTATGTTTTAATTATGTGCGATTTATTTTTTTATTTGTTATTAAACCCATTGAACTTGGAAACTTGAAAAAAAAAATGACATGACTTCAATTGAATACGCCTACTGAGTAAGACCCCACAGGTGATTTTTTTTTTAGATTCACAATAGCCTCGTTTTTGTTCCAATAGCGCTGTCGCATCGCTGCTGCAACACTTCTTTGCTTTTGCATAATATGCGTTTTTGAATTTACTTTCTTCTTGGTTGAAGCGGCAGCGCTGCAGCATCTTGCAGGGAAGCACGGACTTGGTCAAGCAAGTCCGTGATTCTCGAGAAGCGCTGCCGTCTTCCTCGGAAGCGCTGCACTGCAAAAACAGATGTAGAAAGAATCAGTCCGCAATCGGCAGAGAAGTGGACCTGCAGCATGAGAAAAACGAGGCTCATAGCTTCCTGCAGAAGTTTTAGTTCTTATGGCATTTTTTCTCCGGCCAAGTGTCATATACCGGTCACTTTTCCGTCGGTCGGTCCGGTGATCGCGGGTTAGGTCAGATGTGCTAGGACGATGAAACTTTGCAGGCGTATCAGGCACCCGACCAAACTCCTTGAAAATAATCAGTTTCCCGATCCGACCATCTGGGGGGGTGGGGGTGGAGGGAGGGGGAATCCGGAAAAATGACTAGTGCAATAACTTTTGAACAGATGATTGGATTCGAACGAAAGTTAATAACTGAACAGACGACATGTCTCTGATGTCCCATCTGAGTTCTGGGCCAGATTTGACAGCTGTGTGGGAATTGGAGGGAGGGGGGGGGGGGAACAGAAATCTCTTCAAGCCGTTAGATTGGAGGGACCGGAGTGGAACTTGCTGGGAAGATCAAGCATTAGCTCTAGATACATCTTTTAAATAATCGGACTGAAACCGGAGAGGGGGGTGGGGGTGGAAGGGGTTTCCCTGAATTCCGGTGATGGCGGTTTTGGAAATTTTCACGACGAAACTTGGAGGGCGTACTAGGGACTAGACCAAACTGACTTGGAAGTGATAATGTTCTCGATCCAGTCATCGTGGGGGGGGGGGGGGGGGGGTCCGGAACATTGAGTCATGCGTAACTTTGGAACGGGTGATCGGATTACGCGAAAGTTGATATGTTCTTTTTCATGACCGGACCGGATCCGACAACTTTGGGGGGGGGGGATATGTGATCCGCTTAGATGGCACTTTAAAGATCGGGATGGAACTTTTTGGGAGGGTTGAACTGTTTGAAGGTTCATCCGGATAGGACTAGGAAAGAGGGAAAATTGTATATCACTGTAGTTTCAAATAATTTCACACAAAGGACAGTTTTCGCGATTTATAGCCTATGGTTTTTCCTTGTTGTTTTTGATGCGATGGCCATTGTTAGCTTTACGCATTAAATCTATCTATCTATCTCACTTCTTTCAGAAGTTATCTTGGTCACAGACAAACAGATGAATGATGTCATAATAGTTTTACTTTTATTGGGACCCCCATAAATACGCCATGATAAGCTTGCCAGAAACATTACCTTTCATAGTATTTTTTCTTAAGCTTGAAGGGGCATGTCATTTATGTGAGCTTCATGGTCTGGAATTTGTGCTACAGGAAAAGCTGGAATTCTTTGAATTTGTCACATAAAGGAGAATTTCCAAAATTGTTGCGCTTGGGACGCTTATCTTGGGCGCAACGGTTAAAAGCTGTTTACGGCAACTGACGGAGCTGCTGTTATTACGAATGATCTTCTGCGGGATCTGTAAGAGATCGGTGTTAATCTTTCTCGAAACCCAAGATGTTTGTCTGTTGTTCCTAGTCGGTGTAATTCTTGAGCCTTGCCCGCAGTGCTTCCACTTATGCTGTATTTCAAAGTAAAATACTGTATTTCGGACCATTCTACTTTTTGCTTTTCTATTCTACTGTTCTACTTCTTTTCTACTATTTTTGGCATTTTGAAACTTATTTCTACTCTTCTTTATCTTTTTGGTGGATTACCAAGCAGAAAAGATGTTTATATTCAAAGTGCTTGCCTGTGACACACTGTAGTTTAAAAACAGTCATGGTTTTGTATAATATTATCTGAATTTTACAGTGAAAGAGGTTGATTTTCGAAATTTTCGCCTGCGACTCACAGTTTTGACACAATATTGTACTCTATATGTATTGAAGCAGAAAACACGCTGATTTTTCAAATTTGTCCCTGTTGTACACAGTCAGCAGAGTTTTGTTTTCTACCAAAACCTTGGCATTCTAGCACAAAACAGGATAAATTTTCGCCTTCGGTGCGCATTTTAAACACAATCTGGTTTTATACCAAATATCTGTATTTTAACTGAAAAGAGTCAGATTTTTTAAGTTTGTGCCTGTTGTTCATAAACTGCACAGATCTTTGTTTTGTACCGAAATCTTTGTATTTTTGGCAGAAAACAGGATGGTGTTCAGAATTTTTGCCTGTGACACATAAGTTTTAACAAAAATCTCATTTAAACAAAATATCTATATTTTCTTAAAAAGCATGATGATTTGCGGCGCACGTTTAAACATAATTTTGTCGTATATTAGAGTTGGTCTTATATTAGGACATGATGGACTGCTGCGCAAATTTAAACATAATTTGGTCTTATATTATTATTATTATATTATTAGGTTTTTTAATTCACCTTTCGCCATAAACTAACTAGAAGCTCTTTATCTAATCAGATTTTTGTTTTACTCTTTGGGATCCCAAACGTAAGTGGAGGGATACCTATGACTTCAAAAAAGTTGTCCGTCTGTCCGTCCGTCCGTCTGTTAACACGGTAACTCTCGAAGGGGTTGAGATATTTTGTTCAGATTTAGCCCGATGACTCTTTGGGTCAAAGTACGGGTCAAATTCGAAGATTGGCTCTGTAGCTCTATATTTAGGATGGGGGAGGGGTTCCAAATTAAGGGGCAAAACTATTTTTTTTTTTTAAAGCTATTGAGATAGTTGATAAGGAGACATTATGCTGGATCAGAATATGAAAGTTATTTTCTTGCCGGACAAGTAGTTCACCCGGAACCCGGAGAAAACCGGACACAAAATTTGTCGACCAATTTTCAGCTATAGCAGTCCCTACCCTTTTATTCTCAAACTAGTGTAGCTCTGCGGCGTGGATGACGACATTCGTTTGTTTATTCAATGGACGACGGAGAGAGCTAGTGTAATCGAAGGTCGAAGAGGTTGATATATAATGTTCGAACGAGGAAATGTTCAAGCGAGGATTTGTTCAATGAGGATGCACTGGTAAAGTACTGGTCAAGTTCGTAGATGGGTTCTTTAGTCCTATCCTTAGAGGCAGAGGAGGTGTTTCGAATTTACGGTGAAAACATGTACGTTTTAGAAGCTAATAAGATATTACTTGAGGGTGTAAGGTGGTCCGCTGAATACCTATCTGAATTTAGTTTTCTTGCTGGACACATGGTTCATCCCGGATTAGGCTGAAACTGGAAATTTGGTTGAAGTCAGAGTTGTTTCTGAAATCGATTAGAGATTCGGTATCGGGGCAAGGAGACATGTTGAATCCGTTTCTGGACTTTATTTGAACAGTAAAAGTATTGAAGGAATCTGACGAAACTGAAAGGCGAAGACATGACCGAACTGTTTGAATCAAATGTTAGATTTCTGGGATCCCATCCAAACCTTTGGTCTTGTTTAAATTGGCTCCTCAGTCATTAACGTGTGAAGTGACGGGCCCGGTGATTGCATTACTCCTGCATTAAGCATTCCCTTTGATATGAAAACTACTTTTTTCTTTGCCATCAATTAGAACAAATCTACTTTTATCTACTGTATTTTGGAGGGATGGTACTTTTTGGGATCCCAAAACGTAAGTGGAGGGATACCTATGACATCTGAAAAGTTGTCCGTCCGTCTGTCTGTTAGCACGATAACTCCTGAAGGGGTTGAGATATTTTATTAGAATTTGTCACGATGGCTCTTTGGGTCAAAGTACAGGTCAAGCCAGTGTGTCCAACTAAGCCAAGAAGACATCTCAACCTCATTGAACATCACTTGTGGAGCGGCGCAGTGAAGCAAACTAGGACCTCTCGCCTTCATTATAGTGATAAACAAGCTCATCATCGAGTATCCAAACCGCTATAAATTTGCAGACGATTTGAATGCTGCCATCTTTCGATCTCTTTCCGATCCACATTCCAACGATCCCGTGGAGACCTTGCTGAGGGAGATCAACTCGCAAGCAGCTAACTCTAAGCTGACATTAAGCATCGAAAAAAGCACCATCTTCAGGATCAACTTTCTAAAACGTGAGGTCCCTCAAATTGGTGACACCAACCTCAAAACTGTGAAAACAGTCAAGGTGCTTGGCGTCCACATCGACGATGACTTAAAATGGGGATCCCAGATAAATGCACTCTGTACACAGGCATCTCTGCTTCTTCGGTCCTTCAGTCAACTCAAACGGTTTGGCTTTAAAACAAACGTTCCCATTATTTGCTATAAGACTTATGTGCGCCCTGCAGTTGAATACTGTTGTCCAGTATGGCACTGCGGACTGACTCATGAAAAAAATGACAGACTAGAAAACGTTCAGAAACGGGCCTGCAAAATAATACTTGGATATGAATACGTTGCTTATGAAACAAGCTGAGATAAACTCGGATTACAACTCCTATCAGAACGGCGCCATGACTTAGTCATGAAATCCGGATGGAAGTGTTTGTCAACAGAAAAGCACAGGGGGATTCTGCCTGACTACGCAGTAAAAAATGGTGAACAAGCACGCACCAGAACGGCAAATAAAGTAACGCTACAAAACCCACCTAGTCACTCTTCTGATAGATTCCTTAAGTCATTTGTGCCATATTTTGTGAAGTTTTTTAACAAGTGAAGACACGTATAATGTTTTCACAATTAATCTAATATTACATATTTTATATTTTTTCATACCGTTTAGATTTTGTTTATTTTTTATGTTGACATGCCGTTTAATTTTGTTACAAGTTCTGAAGTCGTACAAGGTTTAAAACGAATTGTATACATCAATTATATTTTGTTTAAGTTGACAGTCCTATGCTATCATGTTGTAAAACAGATATTCAGGAATAAATGCGATGATTGATCGATTGATTGAAGATGGGTTCTGTAGCTCTATATTTACGGGTGGAGGAGGGGTTTCAAATTAAGGGACGACAACAAAAAATAAAACTAATGCGATATTCGATTTCGGCGTAATGAAACATGCTGAATCAGAATATGAAAATCATTTTCTTGCCGGACAAGTAATTCACCCGGAATCCGGCAAAAGCTGGAAATTTTGGGAAAAGTAATAGTTGTATCTTAAGTCGATTGGATGTTCGATTCAGGGGTAGGAACACAGGATGAATCCGTAATGTGAAATCTTAGTTTCACGTCGGACAACTATTTCGCGCGGACTCAGGAAATTTAGCATGAAGATTGCAAGATAGAGCGGGGAGACATGATGTTGCAATTTTCGGACATCTAATGATAAACAAAAAGTGTATGCGATCAGTTTAGTTATCTCTAAAGTCCCAACCGGCATTTACTGGGTCGAAAAGTTAGAATGAGTCCGACAACTATCTGGTAACAATTTAACAAAATTTGTTGACCAACTTTACCCTACCCCTTTACTCAGGCATGCAAGTTCTGCGCGCGTGAGTGACGTCATTTTGTTTAGTCTATACACCCAGAGGTAATGGTGACTTCGCTCGCGCGTATACGCGCGAAGTTAATTGGGTTTATTTGAAGACTGTTTAAACCTAGCGTACGTATTCTTTGAGTTTTGAATTGTCGGGGGCGGGAGGGGGGTGGGTGGGTTGAAGGGGCAATACATTTTGTTCAAATTCGTAGAAGTATTCACTGGCAAAGCAGATGGGTCTTTTAGCCCTATATTTATAGGCAGAGGAGGTGGTTTCGAATTAAGAGTAAAACACACATGTTTTATAAGCTAAAAGATATTCGTAAAAGGGGTAAGGAGACTCACTGTATCCATGACTTTTCTTGCCGGAAAAATAATTCTCCAGGAATCCAGCCAAAACCGGAATTTTGGTTGAAGCTCAAAGTTGTTTAGTCGATTAAAAATTCGGTAAATGAGTAAAAAGACACTGATTCGAATTTTTTAACTTTATTTCCTTGACGGATAAGCTGGCACAATTTGCAAAAATCTGGAAACTTGGACTAAAAAGTTCGGCTCTCAGCATCACCAGATCTTTAGCTCTGCATGTCAGTTTGCCGGGAATGCTGCTAAAATACGAGGAATTTGGTAAAAAATATAAAACACAATTGTAAAAGACTTTTTTGAGGTCGATAGAAAGGAGATATTGAAGTAAACATGCTTGCTGAATCCGTATCTGAACTTGTTTTCCTCATTTGGTTAGTTGTTTGGTTCTAAGCAAAAACTTCAAAACTGTTTGTCGGCTACATCAAGCGGTTGACTATGGATAAATGTTAAAGGGGTCTAGCGAAGACTCGG
Organism: Branchinecta lynchi; assembly: GCA_023053575.1. Taxonomy (NCBI): domain Eukaryota; kingdom Metazoa; phylum Arthropoda; class Branchiopoda; order Anostraca; family Branchinectidae; genus Branchinecta; species Branchinecta lynchi. The sequence goes on from JAKZAP010000003.1 coordinate 30,485,521, forward strand.
AAATGTACTAGATTCGATTGTCTTGATCAAGAAGACTGATAAACATAGGTTTTTGGGATCTCATTGAAACCTTTGGTCTTGTTAGAGAGGGTGGAGTGTATGCCGGGCATTAGCCAGTAGTACGTCACCGTCCATCCCCAAGGTTTTGGAACCGTACCTGCTCCTTGAAGATGTGTTGGGGAAGTATAGCCCACGTTTAGGGAGGAGATCTAGAGAGAGTCATTTATCTGTTCTCAACGAGCCTATAAGGCTCTAAGGTAATTCGCCATATCAGGTGGAGTGTTTCGTCGTCGCTAAATACGTACAGCCTACTGCCACATTTGACTGGACAGGCCACGTTTAGTCTGCTAAATCGGGTTGAAGTACAGGCAATAATTTTCTGAAATAAATCTGTTCTTGCACAAACAACTAATTATATATCTGTCGTAAGAAAATTCAGCTATATTCATATTTCTGTCAAAATCAGCCACCTACTTTTATATACTGAACTACTTCCCGTGAAAATTGCTTGCGTTTACAAGGCTGTCCGCTTCTTAGATGAGTAGGCTAGTCCAATCTAGGCCAGTGTGGAATTTGATTTATTTAATTTTTTTGGTTTTATTCTTCGGATGTCCTAGTGCATGTCAACAGACGTCAATCTTGAAAGAAACGGAGGAGTGGTTTCTTTGAAAGAGTTTACGTTGTTTCTCTCAATCATGTTCGTAACGTTGTGATATTTGGTTAGACAACTTTAGAAAGTGAACCACTGGTAATGCCGAGGTGAGATTCAGACTGCGTGAAAATAATCAAAAGTGAAAATATCGTATGTTATTACCAACCGTTAGGTCGTTTACGGGAAGCTATCTGATACCTTGGTTGACCGTGCTAGTTACTGCCAGAGCAAAGTGAGGTAGGAGGATCGGAACCGTTAAGCGGGTGAGCTGTAACATGTAGGCAAAATAGATAAAGAACGCAGGCTGTTCTCAGGTACCTGCTTTGAATTTTTGGGATCCCAAAACGTAAGTGGAGGGATACCTATGACATCGCAAGATTTGTCCGTCCGTCCGTCTGTCCGTCCGTCCGTCCGTCCGTCCGTCTGTCTGTAAGCACGATAACTCTCGAAGGGAATGAGATATTTTGATGAAATTTGGTATGAGGATTGTTTGGGTCAAGGGTAAGGTCGAGTTCGTAGATGGGCTCTGTAGCCCTATATTTGGGGGTGGGGGAGGGGGTTCAATTTAAGGGACAAACAAAATATTTTTAAACAGCTAATGTGATAGTCGATTATGGGGTAAGAAGACATGCTGATCACGATGGTGACACTCATTTTCTCGCCGGACAAGTAGTTCGTCCGGAATCTAGCAAAAACCGGAAAGTTTGTTAAAAGTAAAAGTTTCATTTGAAGTTGATTAAATGTTTGATTAAGGGGTAAGAAGACATGTTGAGCATGATGGTGAAAATCGTTTTGTCGGCTGACAAGCAGTTCGTCCGGAATCCGGCCCAAACCGGAAAGTTGGTTAAAAGTAACAGTTTCATTTGAACTTGATTAAATGTTTGATTTATGGGTATGAAGACATGCTGAACCCGATGGTGAAAACCATTTTCTCTCCGGAGAACTAGTTCGCCTGTAATCCGGCCAAAACCGGAAAATATGTTAAAAGTAAAAGCTTGATTAGATGATATATTTAGGGGTAAGAAGAGACGCTGAGTCTGTATATAATGATCATTTTTTACCCGGACATATAATTAGTCCGGAGTCCGGTTGTACCCGCATTTTTTTTAAGTCAAAATTTTATTTAAAGTTGATTAGATTTCTTTATAGGGATAAGGAGATACGCCGGCTTCGTGTCTGGATTTTTCTTTTTTTGCTGGACTAGTAGTTCGCTCGGAATTCGGGCGAAACCGCAAATTTGGCAGTAGTAAAGCAGGAAGTTTCGGTCAATATCGTCAAAATAGATATGGCTTATAGAGGTATAGATAGGTAGATAGAATATATGAACTCGGTTTTCTCTGATGATTAGCCTGGCGAAGACAAGACCGAATTGTCTGGATCAAATCTTAGATTTTTGGGATCCCATCGACATCTTTTGTCTTGTTTTTACCGACGTGGCTGGTGCCGAGTTTTGATCGACCTCTGAGGGTTTAAGAAGGGTTTGAGACCCAAGCTCAAATCTTTTCGAAAGTGTTCGATAATTGACGGAACCAGTGGTTTGGTTCTGTAATAGCCTAGTACACATCCGGGGTTGGTCACCAAAAGTAACTTCGTACACCCTGGAAAGTAACCCAATGTAACCTAATGTAACCCAAAGTAACCCAACGTAACGCACTGCAATGTAACCCAAAGTAACCCAATGTAACCAAAAGTAAACCTGAGTAAACCAAAGTATCCTGAAGTAACTCGTACACCGTGGTTCTTGGTGACCTACCCTGGGTACGCATTTAGAGAAGTCTACTGTAAAGCATGACTCTCGTCTTTTTTATGGCACTTGAGCTTACTCAAGTGCCATATAGCGATCGTAATGTCTGTCTGTCGGTCTGTCCGCATTTTGCTAGTTTGGGCCCTTCCACATGACCTAGGACGATAAAACTTGGCACGCAATTCAGAGACCCAACCGGATTATCTTGGAAATAATCACTTCCCCGATCCGACCATCAATGGGAGAGTGGCAAGATGGGTAATCCAGAAATTAGTAACATTCATATCTTTGTAACGGATAATCGGGCGTGCATTAAACGTGACAGGCACCTTTGTTTTTGTCGAAGTTTTGTTTTTATTAATGTTTTGTTTCGAGGGTAATTAGTCCCTTACAGGTTCGCCTCTGGGCATTGAAGATTCCATTTTTTTTTTAATAAACCCTTCGTTCATTCATTCAAAGAACAAATGTCTTGGATGTTCATCGTCAAATTCGAATTGGATCCGATAACTGGGGGGGGGGCTGGAGGGGGAAACCCGAAATCTCTTCAAACACTTTTTCTAGTTTTTGTCAAACCCCAGTATAGCTCTGCTCGTGGATGAGTCATTCTTTGCTTAAATTCGTTCGAAGAGAGCTAGAGTAATCGAAGGTCGAAGGGGTTGGTATGATATGTTGTTGAACCTTAGTATGGGTTGATATAGATTACGGGGTGCTAAGACGGTGAAACTTGGCAGGCATATCAGGGACCCGACCAAACCAATCAGTTTCCCGATCCGACCATCTGGGGGGAGTGGAGGGTGGGGGAATCCGGAAAATTGAGTGGTGTGTAACTTTCGAACGGGTGATCGGATTGAACTGAAACTTAATACCTGAATAAATGACATATCTGTGATGTTCCATTTGAAGTCCAAACTGGATTCGACAGCTATGGAGGAGTTGGAAATCCCGAGAAACGGTTAGAATGTAGGGATAGGAGTGGAACTTGTTGGGAATAACAAGCATCTGCTCCAGATAAATCGTTTACACAATTGGACTGGATCCGGACACTTGGGGGGAGGGGTGTTTCCCGGAATTCCAGTGATGGCGGTTCTGGGTATTTTCACGACGAAACTTGGGAGGCGTGTCAGGGATCCTATCAAACTGACTTGTAAACAAAAATTTACTCGATCCGATAGTCGCGGTGGAGTAGAGGAAGGGGGAATCCAGAATATTGAGTCATGCGTAGCTTTTAGAACGGGTGATCGGATCTGAGTGAAATTTGGTAATTGAACAGAGGACATGTCTCTAGTGATCTTTTTCATGTCTGGACCGGATCCGACAACAACTGGGGGGGGGGATACCTGACCGGCTTAGACTGGAGAGATCGGGATGGAACTTTGTGGGAAATAACTAACAGATGCTCCAGAAAATCATTTACCGCACCGGATTTGCTCAGGCGACTGTGTGGGGGAGTTTAAGGGGGAGTCCGGAATTCCAGTGATCGCGAGTAAAGGTCCTTGCAGATTTGCTAGGACGATGAAGCAACAATTCCATGAAGAAACGTACTTGATATAAATGTCGAAACCACATTGAAGACCATTGAACTGCCCAACGAAGAATAGGAGTTCTAGAAATGCCTTATACAGTACTTTTTACTTACTAGTGTATCATAAAATAATATTTTACTCGGTACAAAACTCCCAAGCAAAAGACTCCCGCCAACATTTTGTCTATTCTTGCAAGTGCCATATGAGCTTTCACCTCTTGTTGTTGTTTTTTACCGTTGCTGTTTTTGGCAGCCCAACATTGTATTTCAAAAGAGCTTTGGTAGCAATAGTAGCGTACTAAGAAAATTTCAGCAAAAAGGGATCGTGGTTGTTACAGGGACGTCATCTACTATCATTGCGGAAACCTAAGCTAATTAAGATAAAAGGTAATTGACAACAGAACAGAACTTCCTGGACGCGTTTCTCTCGGCATTTCCGGTTTTGAGATCAGAGTTATGACGCGCAAAGATAGCTTCTTGGAAAGAGGATAAGGGTTGTCTCAGGCAGACAATCCCTCAAAGACTAATAACTGAGAACCCACCATTCCTTCCTCGTTTTCGTACTTTAAGGTACCAGCCGTGAAAAGCTACTAAAACGATGAAAGAAGTGGTGGAATTTGTAATTCGATAGTATAGCCGACGTTGCAAAGAAGAATACTTTAAAATTTTCCTTCCTCGTCTTAGTACTTTAAAGGTATTAAAACGAGGAAGGAAATGGTGGACTTGAAATATCTTAGTTGGAGACTCCTCGCTGGACTCGGGAGGATTTGAATCGCCTAACGTCAGAACGGGAAATGAAAAGGTGAATTAAAATTTTTATAGTTGCCAACCCTTCGCTGGACTTAATGCCTACCCATGCCAGGAAACTAAAACGAATACTAAATAGAGGAAGGGAACGGTGCGGCGAATTCTGGCGACAGCTTTCCTCGTTTTAGTATGCCCTTCCTCGTTTTTTAGTATGCCTTCCTGCTTTTTTCGCGTTCCCTTCCCTTCCTGGTTTTAGTCGATCCTCTAAAATTTAATTGCTTCTCACACAAATTCCATCTTATACCGTGGATTATCCACCGAGATCCAAAGAATTTTCAGAAACCGGATGGAGCGACATCCCGGCTGCAGCAGCTAGTTCAAGGCTCGTCAATACGACCATGATCATATAAATGCTTTTCCTGTACAATTCATCTACTTCCATACAAATTCTAGCTTTTAATGTTTATCAAATCCAATCCTAAAACTGGCTTAAGACCCCAGTCAAATGACGCGCCCTTCCACAAAATATAGAATATTACGAAAAGCGCCGTGGACGGAATTTTTTTAACATCTTTGATTAGAGCCTGTTTTTGGGATCCAAAATCAATGTAAGGACTACCGAATAAATCCTTTTGTCAGTGACAGTGCTTCACTCCACCTCTTTGAGTTTCGGTTTCATGATAACTTCTGAATCCTGGCCGAAAATATTACCGAAACCCCGCATAAATTACCGAATATCCAATAGTTTTTTTTACCGAATAATTAGCAATAATAATCGTGTTCGGTATAATTCTGTCGAAACCGGAACAAGAGTCGGGATTCGTGGTAACTACCGTTTTTGAGATCCCAAAACAAAAGTGGGGGGATACCGATGACGCGATAACTCTCGAAGGGAATGAGGTATTTTGATGAAACTTGTTGTGAGGATCTTTTAGGCCAAGGGAAAAGGTGGAGGAATGGACTCTGTAACCCTAAATTTAGGGGTGGGGGAGGGGGTTCAAATTGAGGGGCAAATTTAACATTTTTAAGTAGCTAATGAGATAGTCGATTAAGAAGTAAGAAGACATGCTAAACACGATTATGAAAACCATTTCCTCGCTTGATTCGGCCAGACCGGAAAGTTAAAGGTTTCTATGAAGTTGATTAGATGTTCGATTTAGGGGTGAGAAGACATGCTGAACACTAAACTGAAAATCATTTTCTACCCGGACAAGTAGTTCGCCCGCAATCTGGCCAAAAGAGGACATTTGTTAAAAGCAAAAGTTGTATTTATAGTTGATTAGATGTCCGATTTAATCGTAAACAGAGATCTTGAATCCGTATATGAAAAAACCTTTTTTACCCGGACATGCAGTTGGCCCGGAATCCGGCTGAAAACGGAAAATTTGTCTAAGTTAAATTTTTATTTGAAGTTGATTAGATGTTGGATATATAGGAACCCGCTGGAGATCCGCGGAATTACTGTTGAGCTATATTTTTTCGTCGGAAAAATAGTTCAGGAATTCCGCCGGACGCAAAATTGGTAGTAGAAGTGAGGCAGGAAGTTTCGATCGGTTTCATGAATATAGATATGACGTATAATTGTAAACACACAGGCTGAATTCATATCTGAACTTGGTTTTCTCAGATGATTATCTATTTGGCCTTAACCTGTTTCTAAATTTTATTAGTAAAAATGTTCGAGGAGTCTGGTGAAGACTGGATCCGGCGAAGACAAGACCAAACTGTCTGGATCAAATATTGAGTTCTGGTCCCGTCGAAACCTTTGGTCTCGTTGATACCGACTAAGTTAACGAAACCCAATCATGATACCGAATAACGTTGGACCGATAGCTTATACGGGATTCTTTGTAACGGGGACCCGTCTATTCTTCTGCCCGTCGATTCGCCCACCCGTCATTATGCCCCAAAAATATGTCACATCCCCCACTTTTTCCCACAGTTCGTCTAACCGTCACAAGACCCAAAATATCCGTCGATTCTCCCACCCGGTGATTCGCCCAATTGCTGATTCGCCCAACCGCTGATTCACCCACCCGTCGATTTACCTACCCGTCGATTCCCCAACCTCATTTTCTTGAAGGGTTGATTCACCCACTTCTAAAATACGTCGATTCGTCTAAACGTTAATTCGCCCACCCGTTATAAGATAAAAAAAACGTCAATTCGTCCAATTCTCAAAATCAACCTCTGATTTAGCGCGGCCTTTGTGATTGAACGCGGTATCAGAAAGCGAGGAGTCGCAGGCGAGTAATTAAGAAGGTTACGATACCGTCTCATGTAAATAAGGGTGAAAACTAGTCAATATAGCTTGAGCCAGATTGATCAGAAGCATCAAAAAGAGGACGAATCCAAGAGGAAAATATCAGAACAAAGAGCTACCGTTTTCTGGAACTTGCAGCTCCGATCAAGTGCCATATACCAGTGGTTCCCAACCGGTAGTACACGTACCCTAAGGGGTACGCGTAGGATCCAAAATTGGTTTAGTCTGTAGCTTCAAAATCTCGCCTCAATCATTTTTGATTGGCGAAAGCCTAATATTACCAGCAGAGGCATCACCAGCCAAAATGTATCTTAAGGGGAAAGGTATTTTTACTGGCCGACAGGTCATTTTTACCTACTGTTTTTTTATGAAACTTTTTCATAACGGGTGAATCGACGGGTGGGGGTAGTGACGGCGACCCTTTGTAACTACAGAATCTCCGTAAATCTACTGAATAGTTCAGACATCGAAAAATTACCAAATAATTCAAGGAAATTCGCTCACTGAATTCCTGAAAACTACCGAATCCTGGTAATTATACCCAATCTCGATCGTTATACCGAATAGACTTGTACTGATATCCTATTTGGAATTCTGTACAGCTACCGAATCCCCGTAAGCATACCGAATAGTTCAACTACGAAAAAAATACCGAGCAATTTTAGTAAAGTTTTGGGACTCCGGCCCCAAATTTTCCCGAATCTCAAAAAGTAGGGGCGGATGCGTCAACCCCCCCCCCCCCCCCCCCCACACCCCTTACGACGCCCCTGCTGTCCGGATTGGGGTATCTGTGGAGGGAACTGAAGAGGGCCTGGAAATCTTGTTGATGCATAAATCTCAAATAAGCAGATGGATCGGGAAGAATTTGATAGATAAAACTATCGTACCCCCATACAAGCATTACTTTTGAAGTTGCAGCCGGATCAGGCAGCTGAGTGAGGGCACAAGGGTTAACTGAACGTTCTCACATGCTAGGAAGATGAAACTGACCAAATCTGTAGGTGATGTGCTGTCAGTGGAATCCTCATTTTTCGGATTCAAAATCCGTGGGAGAGGCACTGGAACCTTGTACCATGACCGACTCGGATTAAAGTCGCTAGATGGCAAGAGCATATGATCCAGTTACGCACGCTTTTTATGTTTGGAACAGGATCTATGCGCAAGTAACACATACGCTAGTAGCTCCTTTTTTCTGTTTTTTCCGAGGTAAATCAAGTAGGCCTAAGCTTACTGAGAGTGCTTTTGAATTCAAACTCAAGCATGCTTTCAAATTCAAGGTTTAAAGTACATCTAACAAAATTTACTGTTTATGTTCTAATATCCAAATTATTCGAATACTGTAAAACTGCGCTCGTCAGTTAACAAATTGTCGACGGCTTTGGCTGTTTTAATCTTTTTCACAGGTCTGGTGAATTAAGGCAAAAACTCGGTAAAATACAGATAACCAGTTTTACGCCGCAATAGTATGATCCACCGACACTCATCGGGAGCATAATCCACATAGAATTGTAGAGTTGTCATTGTAGATTGTCTGGCGGATTTTTTCCGCTAGTGTTTTTTTTTTATTTAGCTATTTTGCAGTTTAATAAGAGAACCGTGTTCAAGAATTGATTAGTCAGAATTTTTGTTTTATTGTGCTCTTTTGGTATATTTTGTTTGAATACCGGTGTTTTTACCAGAATACTCTTTTTATTGTTAAGTGTAATGCCAAAAGAATATAGCATATACTTAAATCTACACAATTTTACATACATGTACAATATTTCCTTAGAATATGGACCATACCCGAGACCATACCTAGGAAATACAAGATCTCAGAACTAAAATTGAATGGAAAAATTACGGAATAGTCTGGGGCCCAAGTATCAAAATGTGAAAAGTAGCTTTCCCGTCGGGGGCAGCTGATCCGACGATGGATTCTAGGTAAATCGACCACGCTGATTTCGAATCTGGGCGGGATACTGCGATCAGACATGTGCTAAAGATGTTACGCACCAACACTCAAATTCGGATGTCTTGGCGTTCCATTTCATTTTTCTAAAGCGGATCGAAAACTATTATCAGCTAACCAGCTACGGTGATTCCAAGTCTGACTAATAACTATCCTTCAGAAACAATGGAAAAGTTTATTTAGGTTTGTTTATTTACGGTGAAAGAGTACATTTATTAAAACCATATTTGCAAAAGTTGGTCCTGTCAACTTTCATATTTAATCACAAATGAGTTAGGCTTCGAAATCCTCTTCTTCCTCGTCTATTACAATAACATTGACACATTTCCCCCAGGATGCGCACAGTAAATCATGAGATCTCTTGGTTACAGCACATGAGCATTTTTGCTGCAAGATTTCTTGCAGGCACAAAAATCACCGACCACACTGTCTGGAAAAATATGGCCCATCAGTTGCCACTGATTTTGCTCCCCCACGTATCTCATCGGCCCATCCACAGTCCAGTGGGTTCAAAGAGACAGGTCTTGAGCTTGCGTCTACACGGAAAATTGCAAAAATGCACGCAGCCAGTGAAAAAAAAAATGATCTGTCGGTGGGTGGCAGCCACATGAGCTCCTTTTTGCGTGGCAAAAGATGTATGCGGAGATCATTTTTAGGCAATTCTTCAGCCGTTTCATAGTATGGCTGTCACTCTGCTTTAAAAGGACAGAAAAGTTTTCTCTGATTTGTGATGTCTTGTACACACTACCATCATTTACACTTTGGTTCAATTTCCATCACAAGTTCCTCAAGCATTTATCGAGATACCTGGCCTTCTCTGCAACAAGATGACGACCCCTGCATTCAGAAGCAAGAAGAATATCTCGCTCAGTTAGTGTACAAGCTTGTTCAATTACTATGTTAACACTCCTTGACGCTTCAGAAAGTCTGCGAAGTTGAGACTCTGGCCTCTCTTTACATACTTTTTTCAGGTAAGAGAGGAAAGTGTCAGTATATGAAAAATCAACACTTTGAGACCTTAACTGTTGGACCATGGGACTAGGAGTTGATGTTGATGTCCAAGTTGCACAGTGTCAGAAGTCCCATCAACTAACAAGACTGAGGACTTAAAAGTGGAAAAAACTTTTGACTACAAGTTTCATGCAACACAAAATCACAAAAATCAGGTTTTGACATTGCAGTCATGAGCTTTTTTGCAGCAAATCACTTAGCTTGTCTAACACTTTAGCCTGTGACAAAGGAGCGATGTCAGTTGTTTGGCACAAATACTCATAGAAAAGTCGATCAGTTTTCTCTTTTATGGGCTGTTGGCAAACAGCATCCATTATTGGCAAACCGTAACCATCTACAATCTCTTCTTACACTGATTAAAGATTGAGAAACCCCTTGATAAACTTTTCATGACATTTGGCCTGCTCACTGCATGCCACCAAAGATTTAGGTACTGCCAATGGCAGCACCTGCCATTGTAGTCATCAGAGGCTTATAGTGCCTGTCTCTTACTGTCTCCAATGTATCACTGAGCTTGTCGAGGACTCAAGCCTCTGATAAAGGAAGAATATCCGTGTTTGGCACAAAATAAGAAGTCAGATTTCTCCTCTTTCTTTAGGCTATTCGCAATCCGGACCTGCTTCTTGGTCAGTTGATCCATTCAATTTCTTGTAAAGAAAAAAATATGTTACAATACCATAGGTACTTAGATATTATAGTATTAACAAACCTTGCAATTACAGGGAATTTACAGTCGTTAAAACAAATATAATACAATAAAATTTGTTGATTTTTAGCTTGGCTAACTAGTGGTAAACAAACACCATAAAATATCTCATAAGAAAAAGAAAATAAACAATACAAACGCATATTAGGGACTCAACATGGTTAGCCTTTTATAATAATGGAGATTTTTGCAAGTAACTTTATTCTGACTACCATAGTTGTGAGTAGCAGCTTCAGGGTTCTGTATTTTTCCCTGTACTAATGACCAAACCACAGGATATGAAATATTTCTGCTGACTAGTCGGAGACTCACAGCATCTAGGTTATTCACTAAGCTACTGATTTACTGTAGCCCGACTTTGCTACTGAGCTTCTCAGGCTTTTTAGCTGTTCAAATTAGTTAAGTTATCATAATTTGATTAAAAAATGGAAATAGCCATGTGGCATGGCCAACAAGCGTCAGACATCCGTACAGTATGTACAGTGAACAGGGGCGTCACAACTGTGGGGGGGGGGGGCGACCCTTCCAAATGTAAATATTCCTTCAGCCCAAGCTGACTGCGAATCATATTTGATGGTGCAAAATGGATGTCAGCTGAATTTTCTTGGAGCTATACTTCGGCCGTTCTTGGCAAGGGTCCTTTTCAGGCTCAAAACCGCTTAAGTTGGAAAAACGAACCCTTCCCACAAGTTCATTTTCCAACTTGAGCGGTTTTGAGCCTGAAGAGGACCCTTGCCAAGAAGGGCTGAAATATAGCTCCAATAAAATTCAGCTGACGTATCCGTTTTGCACCATCAAATATCCTCCAAATGTGTCCGGCCAGTCTGTAAAAAATAACTGAGTTGGCGTGAAGCACTGGAATTTTCCGTCAAAACTGTTTTTTCTTCATGAAAACAGTTATTTTTCCTGAAAATCAGTTGATTTGTTTTCAAAACAGTAATTTTTTTAAATCAGTCAATTATTTTTCAAAGCTGTCATTTTTGTTCTTGAAAACAGTTCTTCTTTCTGCAACAACAGTCAGTAAATACCTTGCCCCCCCCCCCCCCCCGACAAACATTTCAGCTAGTAACGCCTCTGACAGTGACAGTAACTTAGCATAGCCTCCGGCCTCCAAAAATGAGGCTTTTATAATGGACTGACTAACAGTTCTGTAGCATTCACAAAAAAAACAATACATACCATGAATTATCTTAAACTCTCGACAGTCCAACTTATTTGCTGTTTAATCTGGGCCTATAAGCAAGTGGAGCTTTCTACTACCTAAAAGGCCTTAACCCACACTCAAGAACAACCACATTGCAGCTCTGCTTGAACGATTTTTACCTGTTTATTCTTCTTAATATCCTCCAATTCTCAGGTGAAATATCTTGGAATTCTTGGTTTGTAAACAATATTGCCACTTTTTCTTGTCTGGAACATGTGACTTTTGGCCGCAAAAGATTTTTTGCTTACTTTTTATATTTACTTGCAAGGAACCCGTCGTAGAATTTTGGCTTGCTCTGTCGAAGAAGTGAAAACTGTCATTAACCGCAGATTTCTGCGACAGGCGTCAACGCTGCTTCAGAAATGTTTGAATGTTTGTTTACATCTGCTTGCTTTTGATTGGTCGAAAGTTCGATCGCGGATGTAACCGCACAAACCGCAACCGCAGAATAGTTCGAGTGTAGGAGGTTAGAAAAGCATGTGCGATATACCAAAAAGCTGTATCCCGGTAACTTTCGTGAGTAACAGAACGTACGGGAGGTCGTGTGATCTCTAGCGGTGTTGCCCGAGTAAGTCCCTCTACTTTTAGAAGGAGAAGACTTTCGGTTCAGTGGACCCCAGACTAGAAGCAGATTGAATCAGTATTATTACTCATTGTCTTTTTCAGGCTATGATTATTCAGGCTTTTTCACTGAGGGCTTTTCTGTTGTCTGTGATACGTTGTCCTCTTTTTATTTCTTTTCTTTTATTGCTCCTCTATCTTGAATCTGTACAAATAAATATTATCATTTTATATCATTATAGGTATAGGTATTTAGGTTGTTGAAAGATTAGAGAAAAATCATTTCTAGATATCGTTGACGGTCGAAGAATCCTGAAACTCAAAATCCAAACAATACCTCAATTTAGTTTGTCTCATTTCAGACTCTGCCTAGTCTTTGCCTGGGTGCTATTAGTTTCAATGGTGCTTGCGTTCAAAGTAAGTCTTCTTTATTATTTTCCCCAAGCTCACCCACCAAAATTCTACCACATAAATTCCGTTATTATGCGGAAAGAAAAATAATTTGCGGCCATGTTTTTCCGCCCCAGTTCAAGGTTATTAGAAGTTCGTGATACATTTGGTTTGACCAGTCTTCCCTGCATTGGAGATTAAAGTTGTGTTTTTGCAGATACCATGGTATCATGACACCACGGTCTAAAGTCGTTTTTGCAGTTATCGTGGTATCTGGCCAGTTATCAAGGTATCTGATATTCAGATACCACGGTTCGACCGTGGTAACTAATCGTGTTATCTGAAAAAGTCATCTCACTTTCATCAGTTTTTGTGAAATGGTGGGAAAGAAGTTTGGCACTTGGATATGCGACTGAATATCAGTTTTTCTTTTGGGACAACTCAGAAAAGCACAATTTGTCGTTCTTGCAGAGAAACCGCATATCAGATACCACGGTTACTGTAGAAACGACTAATTGCAGGTCCAGTAACCGTAGTAACAGATACCGTGGTATCTGCAAAAACGTAATTTAAGATACGCATTGTCATTGGTAGCAAGTTCTGCATAAATGGCTGGGTGAATTTGAATTTCTATTATGTATATGTTTTATTTCTTTTAGTTTTCTTAATGTAAGACATTAGGATTAGAAGTTTGGTTATACTGATGTTCATTATTAAGTTTTTAGCTGCATGCTATTAAATACAAGTATCATGACCTTACGATAAACTCAAACTACTACGGTACACATTTGCGCATATTTGTTTTATAATTATTCCTTTTTGTAACGACGACAACACAATAATCAACTGCGTCCAGTGACGATTTGAGAACAAACTGTTGATTGATTGATGCTGCGAACAGACGATCAGACATTCCCGGGAGGATTTTCTTTACTTTCACCATAAAGTTGAAATAGTGTGAGCTATTTCGGTGATGATGTTGCGGAAAATCTTGGCAGGAATCCTGGTCGACCGCCCGTCCCTGATTTTCTGTTGAAGGCACGAGAGGAATGATATAGTAGTGACTGTTTTCTTTCACTGGGACTTTTCGTTTGTCCGTCCTAGCAAAATAGGCTAGCGGCGCCGAACTCACAAGCGAAGGGTCGCTGGTTCGAGTCTCGGTGGTGCCGGCCGTTTGGTTTAGGGCGAGTGTTAGTGGTGTTTCCCCGTGAGACAAGCCAAAAGCCCACCCAGCTTCAAACGGGCACCTGAAATCTAGGGAACAGTACGAGAAGCGTCGCATGATTTGCCCCCAACCACGCATCGCACTCCCGGCCGAGGGCGGAGTATCAGGAAATACTCCAAGCGACCCTTAACCGGCTTCCATGCGAAAGTTTGCGATTTTTGCTTTGCTACTTTTTACGGCATTTGTAAGTTGCAGCCTCTGGCTCAAGTGCCATATACCGATCGCAATTCCGTCTGTCGGTCTGCCAGTCCGCCGGGCGGTCTGTCCTTCGATTCCGAGTTAGGGTACTTCCAGATGTGCGAGGACGAAGGATCTTGGAGGAACCTCGAAGGAACTCGAACAAACTAACTTAGGAATAATCAGTCTCCCGATCCGACCATTGGGGGGGGGGGTGGAGAGAGGGGGAATCCGGAAAATTGAGTCGTGCATAACTTTCGAACGGGTGATGAAACTTAAGTAGAACATTGGAAATTCGACAAGATTGGCTTAGAAATCGTCCCTTTCCAAATTGGAGCATTCCTTACAGTACTAATCTTAATTGCAAAGGAAAAAAAAATACTTTGGAGTAAACTATACATTTTCATGAACCACGCGAGCCCTTGATAATTTTTGTCTTGAGGGTTTTGCTTGCAAATGAAGTTTTAGCTCCCTTAAAATGCGCATCTTAACCGCAAAGTCAAACAACAGCTGGAAACTAACATGACACTTGCAAGACTGGTTAAGAGGATGAAATTTAAAATTTGCCTTTTCGTGGGTTTGTTTTGATCATCTTTAAGCAGAACCCTTGAGATAAGAATGATCACGGTCTTGGAAATCACGAGAAGGTATAGTTGATAAATAATATGTTATTTTTGCACTTGGCTGTAATGATGCGCACTTTAAAGGCGGTAGAAAAACCCCTCGAGACAAAAACGATAACAGACCCTTGGGGATCATTTAGATATATCGTTTGATCAAACTTATTTTTTTTTTTCACTTTTCAGTTAAGATGCGTACTTTAAGGGTGCTAGAAATAAATCCTTGTGGCACAAATGATCACGCGCAGAGATGAGTCATTTCATCTAAAGGACTTTTCGACTTTGTGGTTAAGATGCGCACTTTAAGGGAGCTAGAGCTTCATTTATAAGTAAAACCCATAAAGTTTAACTGAAAAGGCAACTTATTTTTGTGTCATTTATTTGAATACACTGAATTATTTGGACTCTGCTTTGGGATTTGTTTTATTTTCCACCATCTACTGTAGTTTTGACGGTCAGAATATCTGCAGCCGTCCCGGGAAATATTAATCTCAACACAAAAGTGGCTTGTCAGTGGGCAGAGGTGAGATTCGTGAGGATTGCTTAGTGCCTGAACAAAGAAAATATCATAAATCTTTCTCGTAAGGAATACACTAAAAACACAAGCGCATAGAGGTACCACAAATCACATGAAAATTCCACTATTTGAAAATCGGTTATTCGTGAATAATGGAACAACGGTAACGGATTTTCAGTAGGTCTTCGAGCCATTTTTAGTGAATGAATGATGGGTAAGTAGATTATCCTGTCCCAGCTTTTTTCGGTTAAGTTTAAGGGGATCAGGAAAATGTATATTTCGCTTAAGAGTATTTGTTCTTACTTTGCGGTCAAGATTGGTACTTTAAGAATGGTCGGATTGCGAAGTGACGATTTCTAACAATTGTCTGATCTCTAATATTCCAGCCAAGTTTCATCGTCTTAGCATATCTGGAAGTACCTTAACTTGCGATCACCGGAATTCCAGACTCCCTCCCTTCCAACTCTGACCACGGTGCCGGGAGCCAATCCGGTTCTGTAAATGATTTATCTAGAGCATCTGTTGGTTATTTCCACGAAGCTCCATCCCGATCTCTCCATTCTAAGCGTGTCAAGTATTACCCCCCACCTCCTTCCCCCAGTACTTGTGGTATCCTGTCCGGACGTGAGAAAGATCACCAGAGACATGTCCTCTGTTCAAGTATAAAATTTCACTGGAGTCATCACCCGTTGCAAAGTTACACACGACTCACTATTTCGGATTCCCCCTCCCTCCACTCCCCCCACGATGATGGGATCGAGGAAATTTGTATTTCCATGTCCGCTTGATCGGGGTCCCTAATATACTTGCCAGATTTCGTCACAAAATCCCCAAAACCACCATCGCCGGAATTCAAGGACCCCCCCCCCCCCCCCCCAAAGGCCCGGATCCAGTCAAATTATGTAAAAGATTTATCTAGAGAAGATGCTTGTTTTTCCCAACAAGTTTCACTCCGATCCTTCCTTTCGAACCGTTTCTCAAGATTTCCGGTCTTCCCCCCCCAACTCCCCCAAAGCTGTCGAATCCGGTTCGGACTTCAGCTGGGACATGGGAGATGTGTTACATATTCAGTTATTAAGTTTCATTCCAATCCGATCACCCGTTCCAATGTTAAGCATGACTCAATATTCCGGATCCCCCCTCTCTCCACTCCCCCACGATGATCGGATGGAATCGAGGAAATTATTATTTCCAAGTCAGTTTCATGAGGTTCCTGATATGCCTGCCAAGTTTCGCCGCGAAAATCCCCAAAACCACGATCGCCGGAATCCGGGACCCCCCCCCACCCCCAAAGCGTCCGGATCCAGTCCAATTCTGTAAACGATTTATCTAGAGTAGATGCTTGTTCTTCCCAGCAAGTTTCAGTCAGATCCTCCATTCTAATCTTTTCTCGAGATTTCCGGTCTCCCCCCCCCCCCCCAACTACAGAGATATGTTATCTATTCATTCTAATTCGATCACCCTTTTTAGCATATCTGGAAGTACCCTAACTCGAAAAAGTGTGACAGGCTGCCCTCAATTTTCCAGATTCCCCCGCCCTCCACACCCCTCAGATGATCGGATCGAGAAACTTATTATTTCCAAGTTATTTTTATCGGGTTTCTGATACGCCTGCCAAGTTGACCGAAATCGTAAATACTCCTTGACCCAGAACAGTTGAAACACGGTTGGAGCGACAATGGCAGCATGTATTAGCTATTCACAAGAGGTCGTGGAACACAAATATAGTAGATTCTATTGGGTGTTTTTTAGGGACGTGATTTGAAGGGTTGCAGGGGTAGCGAATTTGGCTGCTCTGGGGGACATCGTGTTTCAGCGCGTCGACCCGAAGAAGCCGACTGCGTGGCGAGCAGGTTTGGCTGCTGTCTAGATGGCACTACTAAAGCGAACGCAGAGAACTATGGAGGATGCAAAAATATTACAGTTCTACTGGAAGGTAGGTGCAATCTGGCAAAAGTTTCCAGAGAGCAACAAATCCTTCTTTTAGCTTGTTGGACTTTACAATAAAGGCGCTAAAAATCATTACTTTTCACAAATGTATTTCCCAAACCCCGGACACTACTTGACTGAAAATCTGAACCGAGCCCAAAAAACCCACAATTAAGGACAAATAGGTTTCTCCTTTAAAGATAAGATAAGATAAGATTTATTTACACTAAGAGCCAAAGGCCATGGCAAAGATGAAAAATAAATACAAACAAACTAAAGTAATACCTTCTATGAGCACCTATCCCTATGGGCTAGAGCCACCATGAGGTACCCTAAAAGAGGAACCTCCTTTATGCAAGCGTCTTTGTTTTTGCAACGGGACCTCGGCCTCACTTTGTTGGACAGATTTTTTGTTGGACTAAACTGAAAGGTACAACATTCATTAGCCCTAGATGATCCGAGGCGATGCCAGAAACGCTTGGTCCGCATCTTGGGCCCGTAGGGGGTAGAAGGGGATACTTTCTGGCGTTTTCGTTCTACTTTCTTGCACCACCTACTCATTACAAGTGCCACATGAGGTAATAGCTCTTGTTGTACCTTGATGAGCTTACAACTGGAAGAGCAGTCCAGTAACTTTAAACGACATGATCGCATTTTTCGAGAAATCTTTTCGGTGGTTCCGGAACGTTGCAAGTGCCGCCAGTAGACAAGAGCATGACGACGAGCACGGAGGACTCCAGATCAATTACTCTCATGCCGGAAGGTTCCAGATCCAAAGATATTTTCAAGGTTACTATAATTATTTCTGGAGTATTTTCCGGATTACAATCAGGAGTGGAGGAAGTCAGTCCCACTTCTGAGCAGCTGATCGAGAATGTTTTGGTCGCTGTCGGGACAACTACAGGTATGCAATATTTGCAAGGTGCTCTTTTTAAATAATAATAATACACTTCCAAATACAAAGCCATTGGTTCACTACAAAGCTCTTCTAGAATACTCTTTGTCTGCTAAAATACTGCTTTTTGTTTCTTTGGAACTATTGCTATTCTGGAGCTTCATGTCAACCTCTTTAGTGAAGTTTGTTGTAACATAACTGGCCGAAGGTCACAGAATGTCGGTTTGAGAACAGTTTTAAAGTCATTGTCTCGCTTTTCGCATTGAATGATAGGTGACACGCGCGTGTTAATTTTCGAAGTTAGGTGAGGGCGAGAAAGAACATCGTCTCATTGAAAACGCGTGATGGAAAGGTAGTCTCTTCTTGTCAATCAATCAATCAATCAACAATCAACCTGGTTTGAAAAGGATTTCTTTAAACTGATGAATAATGCTTGCTTTGGGAAAACCATGGAAAACGTAAGGAAGCGAGCGGATATGGAAATAATAACGGATGATACAACAAGAGAAAAAATAATAAAGAAACCCAACTTTAAATCTGAAATAATTTTCAGTGAAAACTTTTCAGTGGCAAGAATGTCAAAGGAAAAGATAAGACTAGACAAACCAATGTACATCGGCTTTGCTGTATTGGAACTATCCAAGTTATTGATGTATGAATTCCATTATGATTATATGAATCCTAAATATGGAGATAAAATTGATTTATGTTATATGGACACTGATTCTTTCATATATGATATTAGAACTGAAGATTTTTATCAAGATATCAAACAAGATTTGAATGAGAGGTTCGATACATCTGATTATGCGAAAGATAATCCATATGGGTTTCCTAATGTAAACAAAGAGTGATAGGAATGATGAAAGATGAATTAGGTGGACAGGTTATGACAGAGTTTGTTGGATTACGATCAAAAGTATATGCTTATGTAAAGGACAACCAAGACATTCCAAAAGCTAGCAAAAAACTGAAAGGAATAAAAACCAATATAGTTAAAGATAAAATTACAATTCAAAACTATAAGGATGTACTGTTTGGTAAAACTGAAAACCTTTCTGTAACCCAGTACAACTTAAGATCATACAAGCACAATATGTTTCTAGAAGAACAGGATAAAAAAGCCTTAGATCCTAAGGATGATAAAAGGATATTAACAAGCGATCAAATCCACACTTTACCTTTAGGTTATAAACATTAAATTCAAGTACCTACTTAAAAAAATCAAGTACCTACCTCAAAAAATCAAGTACCTACTTAAAAAATTCTAGTACCTACTTAAAAAATTCAAGTAACTACTACAAAAATTCAAGTACCACCATAAAAAATCAAGTCCCTACTTAAGAAATTCAAGTACCTACTTCAAAAATACAAGTACCTACCTCAAAAATTCAAGTACCCACTTAAGAAATTCAAGTACCTACTTAAACCATTCAAGTATATACTTAAAATACTCAAGTAAATCTTATAATGAAAAATTCTTCCTAAATAAATGAATGAAAAGGCACCAATCAAAGTGTATGATTTTAGCGAAAAGAATAACTATCAGAACAAACACGAACTTGCACCTCAGTGGCCATTCAGATTATTAATTTGTGGAAGTTCTGGAACAGGAAAAAACAATTTACTCTTGAATTTAATTTATGAATATATCTGTTTCAACCAAATATACTTGTATGCAAAAGATCTTGAAGAAGATAAATATAAAGATCTCATAACCAATTTAACCACCTTGGAATCAAAATGTAAAACGAATATTTTAACCGTAAGTAATGACCTTAATGATATTATTGATGTTGACGACCTAGACCCTAAATACCAAAACTTGATTATCTTTGATGATTTTGTTACTGAAAAAGCCAGAAGAAAATAGAAGACTTATTCATAAGAGGAAGAAAGAAAAATGCCTCAATTGTTTATTTATCACAGAGCTATCATAAAACCCCAAAGGTGGTAAGACTTCAATGTAATTACTTCGCATTCTTTCAGTGTTCTAATCCAAAAGAAATACAATTAATCAGACAAAATCATGTATCTAATATAGACAATGAGAACTTTATGAAACAATTCGAGGTTGCAACCAAAGGCTACGGATTCTTCTTTATTGATTTAAAAACAAAAGATAAAGATATGATTTATAGGAAAAACTTTGAAAAGTTTACTAGATAATTTCGTTATGTTATAAATGAATAAATTCGGTAGTGTTGGGAAAAAGGTTAGTAACGAATCGAATGAAAAGAGAGTTACTGATGACAACGGTAATATTAACCTACAAGATAAGAGAATTGTTAATTTAGGGGATGCGAAAGCTGACCAGGACGCTATTAGTTTCAGATCCATGACTCTTTTTCTGAATCAATTTAAAGAAGAAATTACCGCACAACAAGTGGGGATAAATCAGTATTTTAGCGAAGATATCAACAGATTAACTGCTGTACCTGATTCTTCTGATAATTTATTGGTAAGGATTAATGATAAAGGGTTATTTGTAAAAGAAATAGTTCGAGTTAATGATAAAGAAATTAATGCTAAAAACAAGTTGATAAAAAATGTTCAAAACCCTAGAAACAAAAATGATGCTGTTAAGTTAGCTACGTTAACTACGAATCTTTTAGAGTATGACAAAAAGCTTCTTGGTCAACACACCCATAACAGTACAATCGAAGCAAAGATTGCTGACCAACTAAGTCATATCAATAATATTGAAAGAGCAGTAGTAAATATTTTAAAAAGGCTTCTAGAGCTAAAACCTGTTGACAAACCATTCGTTACCAGAATAGAAAAAATGATGGCTGGTAAATAAATTTTATAAGATAAATTAATTCTCTAATAAATGGTTGAAACAATGGAGTATACAGTTTATTTGTCAAAGCTTCAGAAAGGAAAGCTGAAGAAACGTTTTGGTGCTAAACAAAACTGTCAGATACGTGTTAGTCATAGTAGACAAAATGAACGAGAACCAGTAAAGTTACTTTTAAATAAACGACAAATTGATAAAAATTGAAACGTGTAAAATGAATAATAAGGGCTGTGATATTGATGTATCATATAAACAGATGAAAGAAGCGATTCAAAAGGGTGGATTACTTCCTTTCCTAATACCGTTAGCAATTACACTTGGTAAGGCAGCTTTAACCAGTGGTGCTGCTGCTTTGGGTGCATTCACTGGTAAGAAAATTGTGGATAAAATGACCAACACAGGTGGTGCGCTTAAACTTCCTGGAACACAAAAAGTTGTGGGTAATGGGATACGTGGGAAGGAAACCGATGATGTCAACACAGGTGGAGCGCTTACACTTCCTGGAACACAAAGAGTTGTCGGTCATGGGGTACGTGGAAGGCCTAGGAAGTAAAAAAACGGGGACATAAAAAAAGAAGCAAAAGTAAAGTAGGACCTCTAACCAATTTTGATATTATGGATGCATTAGGGGATATACCACAGTTTAGAGGTGTTTTCTCTATAGATACGCTAACCAAACATATAAATAGTATAGAATGTGGTGTCATTAATTATGATAAATTCGAAATGCCTGGAACTCACTGGGTTGCCTATTGTAATCTACCTGAATACCCCCATGTAGAATTTTTTGATTCTTTCGGTATTCCCCCAGGAAAAGAAATAATTAAATATCTAAAAACTTCAAAGAAAAAAATAGCTTATGAAAATCGTGCTGTTCAAAATATAGATGAATTAAACTGTGGATTTCACTGTATTTCCTACATACAGCGCAAAATGAAGTTGGTAGCTTTTCGTTTATAAAAATTGTTTTCTAATAAATGGAGATGTATTGTATGAAATGTAAAAAGAACACTGATACTGAATCAATGTTTAATGCAGTGTGACATAAAAATAGTGTTCCAATGCTGAAAGGTAATTGTGTTATTTGCGGATCGAGGAAAAATCTGTTTTTAAAAAAAACCTCGACGCAGAAAAAGATATATTAAAGACGTATTATTCTAATTATTCAGGTGTTGGTGATATCCACAGAAAATTAAAAGAAAATGGAGTGAACGTTTCTAAAGATAAAATAAAAAATGTGTTGCAAAATGAGACTGTGTATACGTTACACAAACCTTCCTATCACAATTTTGAAAGGAGACGAGTCTATTGATGAGCAATGGCAAGCTGATTTAGTTGACCTCCAGAAATATAAAAAAGCGAATGATAAAGCAAACTACATCTTGACTGTTATTGATTGCTTTAGTAAATACGCTTGGTGTATTCCTTTGAAAGATAAAATGGGTGCTGAAATAATAAACGCATTCAGGCACATCTTTAAAGAAAGAATTCCTAAGAAACTACAAACTGATAAAGGTAAAGAATTTGTAATGAGAAATGTTCAATCTTTTTTGAAAAATAACGATATACACTGGTTTGCATCTGAAAGCGAATTGAAAGCGCAAATCGTTGAACGGTTCAATAGAACGCTGAAAGACAAGCTATGGAAATATTTTACTCACAACAACACTAACAGATGGATTGATATTTTACCTGTATTCGTAAATAATCATAATAACTCATACCATCGTTCAATACAAATGAAACCAATTGATGCTAGTAAAAAGGTAAATCAAAAAAGGTTTACAATGCTTTGTTTCCTCCAGTAGATGACTGCAAAATCACAGGAAACTCACAGAGTCACAAAGTCAAAGTAGGGGATTTAGTCAGAATTAAAAAAGAAAAAAGTTTTTTTGATAAAGGATATTTACCGAATTATACGAATGAAGTATTCCGAATAGCTACCATCAGACCTACCATTCCCATTACTTATGAAATATCTGACAAAAGAGGGGAATTCAGAGAAGAAAGGTTCAACAAAATGAGATGGAGAAAGGAGGATTTCGGGAATATGCTTCAGAATTTAACGCTCCAGTTGTTATGGCACAAAATGAAAACACTAAATCTATCAAAGAAAACACTATATCTATCATTAATAAATTAGAGGATGTGGATAATAATTCAAGCAGCTGGTTTCAAAGATTAGATGAAACATTTAAAACAATTCAGCCATACCAGATCACTACTTCAGATGAATCGAGTCGAGCGCCCACTCCTGCTTTAGAACCTTCTCCAGATTTACCAACAAGTATCAAAGTCGTTGATATAAATCATGGTGTTGATGAAGAGTTATTAAAAGCACTTAATGTAAAATATAGAGAGAATCATAAAAGATATAAAGGAGAATATTTTGAGATGCCTAAGTTTTACTTGGATAACCCAGAGAATATAAAAGATGCTTTGTTTGAATTGACATCTATAAGTCAAAGTTGTGGAGGTCTGAAAAGTAAAAGTAGTTCTAGTAAGTATGATGAACAAATTGAATTCATAAAGAACTACAAGGATAGGTTAAAAACCATTGAAAATAATTTGGAATTAGTCAAACAACAAGGAACTGGAATATTTATGAATTGTGATGAAATGATTTCAAAATTATACACTTTGATAGATAGCAGAGTAAACGGAAATACATCTGATGAGGTGAGAAATGAAGCTATTGATATTTTGGATTCGTTAATGCGAAATAAATTTCTTACGAAGAGAGATTACAATTCAATATATAAAAAATATTTCTAATAAATGGTGTTGTTAAACATTGAAGGTAATGAAAGTATCATTGATATAACATTTAGTCGAACCAATCGAATTGAATCGTAATTGGGATTATGAAATAGGTTTGAATCAGTGTATTTGTATTCATGGCATAATATAAGTGATAAATTTGGAAATAATACATTTCAATACAGGAAAGACGAAGAGGGGGGATGGATGAATGTTACTATTCCTAATGGGATGTATAACGATGATTGTTTGAATTATTTTTTGTGTCAGTATTTTGATACCCCAAAAGATAAATGTCCTATTGTAATTTCATCCAATCCAGCATCTACGAGATTTGTCATACTATTACAAGAAAAATATGTGTTTAGATTTAATAGTGACTTGTGTCTGATTTTAGGATTTGAGAAGGATAGTGAGATATCTAAGAAAATCAATGAAGGTACAAAGCTTCCGAATATAACAAGAAGCGTTGATAAAATTCAAATTCACTGCTCTCTTGTAAACAGTTCTATCGTAAACAGAAGTAAATCAGATGTCATTTGGACATTTGTTCCGAATACAGAACCGGGTTGTCAAATTGTTGAAAACCCAAGACAACTCATTTATCTTCCTATCAATACGAAAGACTTTATTTACTCCTTCAGAATGACAATTACTGATCATTTGGGAAGACCAATCGATTTGAATGGTGATAACGTTGGATACGTACTGCATTTAAGAAAAGCTTATTGAAAATGAAAGGATTGATAGGATTAGTGAAATAAAATTATTTACTTATAAATGTTGATTAATAATAAGCGATTACTTTATAAAAGGCAGTATGGAAGTGGAATCGGTAGTGTATTCAAAAACATTGTTAATTCCCAGTTATTTCAAACGTCAGCAAAACAAATAAAAGATGGGGCTATGTCAATGTATAATAATATTATTAAACCGAGATTTAAGTTGTTGAAAAACAGAGCAATAGAATATGGGAAAGATCTGATCGATGTAAACAAGAAGGAACTCATTGATGTAATTGGAAGCAAAAAATCGATGAAGGATCTTATAGGTGTAAATAAAATGATTTTAAATCAAAGAAGTCAGGACTTGATCAAAGCGTTAATGACTGGAAATGGATTAAAGATTCTGAAATAAGTTTTATTTAATAATTTCTTTCTTATATAAATGGCAGTAAATAAAGTTATCAGTCCGCAATGGAACATATTTGACGAACCACTTGTGGATGATACAGTGGTTAAATATGAATTTAAAGAAATTCGAGAAACAGATGTGAATGTATCTAATAAATCAGAGTTTGAATTTGTAACAAAGAAATTAGATTCTTGGTTTTATCCAAGTGAAAGTTATCTTGATGTCAGTGTAAGAATAGTAAAAGAAAATGGAGATAATATAGATGCAACCGATATTGCTACTTTGACGAACAATAGATTTAATTTATTCAGTACCGCTGAGTATGTAATAAACGATGAATCGGTTGAAAAAATTAATCATGTTGGTATTACAACCACCGTTACAAAGTTGATTGAATACTCTGATGATTATTCTAGAAGTGCAGCAAGAAATCATTTCTGGTATCAAGATTATAATCAAGGGAAAGAAATTAATCCTGTAGTTGCTTTGTTTACTGCAGGGGCTGGAACAGTCAGGTTGACCAATAATGATAATTATAATAAAGGATTTGAAAAAAGATATAACAGAACAAAGAGCAGCAAATTAGTAAATATGTATTTACCATTATCAGAATTGTTTGGATTTTTGAAAGGAAACAAACGATTCTTCAGAGGTGCATCGCATAAGATATTTCTAAGAAGAAATGATGATAACAACATGATTATAAGAAATGGAAACACTAATTTCAGAGTAGTAATCGAGTATTTATCCTGGAAGATCCCTATTGTAGCTCCTAGTATCGAAATGATGAGTGGATTAGAAAAGGGTCTTGCTAAGGATAAAAAGCATAATCTGATGTGGGAAGCATGTAATAGTTATGAAAGTGATGTTAGTCAGAATAAGGAACACACTTGGAAAGTTATATCTGAGAGAAACAATCCAACAAAAGTAGTTGTGATGCTACAGAAAAATGAAAAGCATAACAATCAATTAATGAATAATATGGTGTTTGATCATATGAATTTAACAGACATAGAACTTAGAATTAATGGGGATAAATATCCGGAAGAACCACTTAAATGTGAT
Organism: Branchinecta lynchi; assembly: GCA_023053575.1. Classification (NCBI taxonomy): domain Eukaryota; kingdom Metazoa; phylum Arthropoda; class Branchiopoda; order Anostraca; family Branchinectidae; genus Branchinecta; species Branchinecta lynchi. The sequence continues at coordinate 30,511,394 of JAKZAP010000003.1, forward strand.
TTTAGCGATGATAAATGTAAATACTCAAATCTTTACAATAGGTTCATACATTTGGGTTATAAACAATTAGCATTTGATACTGGTAGTGTTGTTAGTATAGAAGAATTTAAAAAAAGTATATCCACTATTCTGTTTCGATGTTTCCAAACACGAGTCAAATATTTATAATGGAACAACTGCTGATATTGAAATAAGTTTGACGTTGAAAGACGCTCAACCCGTACCATATAATGTTTACTGTGTTATATATTATGAAAGAAAAGCTACATTAGATATTATCAATAAAAATATGTATGTGAGTTTGTGAGCCTGGATTTTTATTTAATAAAATCTGCCGCTAATAAATGGAGTCCACAAAGGAAGTCTTGTCTACAATCAGAATGAATAAATACAATGAGACAATCAGGAAAGAAGAACTAGTTCTAGGATTGAAATATACTATCGTTAAAATGAGAATTGCTAAGACAAAATACGGTGATAAGTTGGTTGTAGTCGTTAATCATAATGACAAACCATGTGATTTGTTTATAACACAGAAATATAATGCCATTGCTAACGAATTACTTTTAAAGAAAAATCTAGTTTTGCAACCGATTGTACGGGTAAATAAGAGTAACGAAACATATGTGGATTTAGAACTGTTTACTCAGCAATATTGGTATTATATTTGAATAAAAATAGAAAAATGTAAAAAAAGAAGTAGTAGTATTTTAGTTTATATTGTAGTATTTTATATGTAGTAAAGGGTAATATTTCTCATTTCTTGTATCCTTTATTTTGGAAGTAAGAAAATAAAAATGTTCTTAAAAAGGGGGATAATTTGGTAAAAAGGATGTTAAAATTTAAGAATTTGATGTTAAAATGGGGTTTTGAAATTGGGGGTAGGGTGGAGTGGGAGCGGCTTTTATATACTACTCTGCTATTATCGATGAATGCCTTAGTTGCGAAGATCATCTATCGTTTATAAGTAGTGAGGTAGTTAGCAAACGCCGGAATGTCGAGGAAGTAAGAACTAGTTTTCCATTTTCTAGTGATAAAATTAATTTTTCTTTAGTTCACTTTTCCTTGTTGTATTAGGTAAGTGTTTGGTTCAGTACTTTCTCTTTTCATTTGCAACAATTACGTGCAATGCGAAACATAGCAATGATCGTCAGACAATTAAAATCAAACGTAGGTAAGATTTCGATCTGTGCTGTTAAAAATAATTCCTTTTATCGGGCCTTGGACAATTTTACCATGCAATATTTCTGTTTAAGCATTTTTTCAGATCTGGTCCCAAAGTTTTTCTTTTCTTTTCTGGAGGTGCTGTACATAATTATCCAATTCTTCACACTTGTGACCTAAGACTGATTCCATGACAACTCGCCACACCGGCAACTGGGAACCGAGAAGTCTCCACACCGATAACTAGTCATATCGACAACTCGCCTCACCGACAACTTGCCACAGTGTAAGTTCGCCAAGGGGCGGCTCGCCAGAGTGTCGTTTCGCCACACGACCAACACACTCCCCACGTGGCAAGTAGTTCATGTGACAGCTTGCCGCTGTGGCAAGTTGTCGGGGTGGCGGCCTATGAGAGAGAGAGAGATAGGTTTATTTAGACAACATCGTAGATGACAGCTAATTTGCGTTGCTTCACTATACTAAATAACAAACTAACACAAACAAAAAAAGAAAAGATCACTCGGCTTTGCTTAACAAATCCGTAAAAAAGGTACAAACGAGTTTGCATGGCGGTTCGTTCGCGAAGCTACTGGAACCAGTTTATTTTAGTGACGCGTACGGTTGTTGGGCGGTGCAGTGGGGGGTAACATTTCTCGATACTGGGGGTTAGAGAGAAGATACTTCCCAAACCTCAGGCTAATCTGCTCGTACCTTTGGGCCAACGTGGGGAGATCGAGTTTAGCAAGCGCTTCACCATAAGATAGCTGTCGATCGCCAATAATAATGAACAAGGCCCGCTTTTGCACCGACTCAAGTTCTTGGATGAAGTATACAGTACACAGTTCTGCAGGTCCCCATAGTGGGCTTGCATATTCCAGAACTGGACGGACGTATGTAAGATAAGCTAGCAAAAGGCACTGGACATCAAAAGGACTGCAGACATGCATTTCCGTTTTTAACAACATTTTAAACGTGCAAGCGAAAGAACTATCACTGGAAAAGTAACTCCCAAAATCTTAATTGAGTCGACAATCGGAAACGGAACATGGGTTGGCTGAAAGTGCGCTTCAACGGATTGAAGCGTAAGACCTTTGACATATTCGTGTTAATTATCAATTTAGAGACATTGCACTCGGCAATAATCGCATCGAAGAAATCATCACTGAACTCTTTCTTAACAATCCTGTTCTCAACTAGGTATTTCAATAGAAAAGAGATATCGTCTACAAACTTGTAATGATCCTCATATTCGACTAGTAGGTAGTTGATCACGGCTATAAATATGATGGCAGCCAATTTTTTCCCTGTGGAGCTCCACTTGCTATACCGTACAGGATAGAGCTTTTGTATCCTAGAACTTACCACTCGTTCTGGTCGATTTCTTATATTTTGGTAGTGGAAAGGGAGGATTTGGGAGTAGAGAGGGTGACATTTCATGGCTGACCGAAGTCAGTGCTTAGCTCTTTACTGCTGCTTTTCTGCGGGAGATAAGGGAAGGGGAATCCGGAAAGTACTGGATCCGTGTAGGTTGCGAACGGTTGGTCCGGTTCTAGTGAAACTTTATTGGTGATAAGAACTGATGACCTAGACAAGCGAAACATGCGTCTGAACAACATGCGGCCTCGTTTGGGGGAGTCCGAGACAGGGCGGGGGGGGGGGGGGGGGGGGGGGTACTGACATTTTTTTACATGCAAGGAACTTGACGGATCGACAGAATGGGATGCATGTTGGATAATAAGTCCGTACCGGATCCGGCCAAGTTGGGGGGGGGGGATTACAGCGGGAACCGGAAATTGGCAGATATGCTTCGAATCGAGACAAACTTGATGGACGCAGAGATGTCAGATATGCGACATTTGCGTATCCGATTCGTATTCGGATACAATGGGGGGGGGGGGTCGAGGAGAGTCACGGAAATGTTTTGGCTCGCACAGTGGTCAAACGAGTGGAGCGATTTGAATGAAACTTTAATGAAAAATGAAAAAAGAGGTCATATGCCAAAGATATTTTAGGGTCTGAATGGGATCCGAGCACGTTGCCCCCCCCCCCCCCCCCCCCCCCGGAGCATTTCTCTCCCGAGAGATGCTCAGATTCGAGGAAAACTTGATAGGTGGTAGGAAAATCTTTGGCTGATCCATTTGTGTGTCCGAACCGGATTCGGCCGCAGTAGAGGGGGTTTGGGGTGAGGGGTCCGGAAATAATATGGCACGTCTAAGAAGCAAACAAGTGGACCTAAACTGGAAGGTAGAAAATTCCGTTGCCCTAGATGATCCGAGGCGATGCCAGAAACGCTAGGATCTCATCTTGGGCCCCTAGGGGGTGGAAGGGAATATTTTCTGACGTTTTCTTTCTACTTTCTTGCATCACCTACTCGGTACAAGTGCCATATGAGCTCTTAGCTCTTGTTCTAATTTAAAGAGCTTACAACTCGAACATCAGTACAGTGACTGTAAAATACAGTAGAGGTATGCTTATGTTAACAGTTACTTTAATGTGAACAGTGTAGTTTTGGGCTAAATGGTAGAATGAAGATCCAAAATACGAATATAGGTGTTTTCAGATGCCCTTAATTACCTACTTTTGCTAACTGGTAGTTAGCTTAGACACATTAAGTGCATGAAAATAGCAAAGTTCACTGTCTAAGCTTGCCTCTACTGTACATGATCGGATTTTTAGAGAAATCTTCTAGGTGGTTCAGGAACGTTGTCGACATTGTCGCCAGGAGTCGGCACAAGCATTGAGGCGAGTGCCCATGGGGTTCCAGGTTCCAGGTTAAAAGAGATTCTTAAGGTGCCTATAGTTATTTCTGGAATATTCTCCGGACCAGGATCAGGAGAGGAGGAATTCAGTCCCGCTTCTGAGGAGATGATCGAGAATGTTTTGGTTGCTGTCGTGACAACTACAGGTATGCAGTATTTTGCAAGGAGCTCTTTTTAATAATAATAATACAGTACCAAAAAAGGCCATTGGGTCACTAACAAAGCTCGTTTAAAATATTGCTTTTCTGCTAAAATACTGCTTTTTGTTTCTGTGGAGCTATAACTTCATTTCTCTTTCGAGGTTGATATGAAGTCATATCCACCGCTAACTTTCTGTCAAGTTTATCGTAACGTAACTGGCCGAAGGTCACAGAATGCCGATTTGAGATAAGTTATTAAAGGTTAACTTCAGACATCGAGGTTGATATTGGCAGCGAGCGTAATACGAGGTCGGCGGCAGCGATTGGCAGCGAGAGATGATACGAGGTCATAACAACCTCCACAGAAGTAATTGTCAAAAATAACTTCCTGTTGCATACAGTAGAAGCTGTTACACCGATACGAACCGAGCTGGAGGTATGTTAGCTATTATAACTTTTTCGAACAGAATATTTTTATCGGTACGTCTTATTCGTCTTTTGTTGTACTTTTTCGAAAATGGGGTTAGCAAGTTTATTTTAGTACACCTACTAAAATGATTACTGCTGGGACCCAAGCACATAGTCTTTTATTTTTTTTGGTGAGTCAGATGCCATGTCCCGGTCATGAAAACCTACTATGGATCTACTAAAATTATTACTCTAGGGGTCGTGGAAGTAAAAAGTAAACAATAACAAACCCCACGTGTTGGTGATAATTTCAGAAGAAAGACAGTGATCAATGCTGAATAACTAGCCTTTGTTTATTTTCTTTATTTTGGGATAGTAGGATGTTGTTTCAGCTGACAAGCTGTATTTTCAGTGGAAATCTGATTGTGTCAAGTTACGACCTAGGGCATGGGCTGGTTGTCTTAGAGAGTAAGATGTTTTGTCATTTCTTCAATGCTGAATATCTAACTGTTGAAAAGCAAGGGGTAGTAGGATATTGTTTCAGTTGCAGGCTGTATTTTGATTAATCTGACTGTGACAAGGTTATGACCTAGGGGCAGGGCATAGACTGGTTGTCTAAGAGAGTAAAATGTTCTGTCATTTTTGAACATTTAATTTTTTTCTTATTTTATTCTTACATAATTTTTTAAGTATTTTTTGTGTTTTTTACTGAAAGTATTTTTTGCATTTTGTTTGTAGAGGTCAGCTTCTGCTTTTCAGTATTTGAGGAAAAGTGCTCGATGAACATCTGCGGAGGCTGTTACGGCTTCGTATCAGCCTCTTTGGAGGATGATACGAGGTCGTAACAACCTCCAAAGAAGTAATTGTCAAAAATAACTTCCTGTTGCATACAGGAAGATATGCATTGCCTATCTGTTCAAGAAAAGTTATAAAGCAATATAGCTGAACAACTTGACTGCGATTGACAAAGAAACCTTTCGTTCTTGTCTCAATTTTCGCATGTTTCACACGCGCGTGTTAATTTTCGAAGTTAGGTGGGGGCGAGAAAAAACATCATTTCATTGAAAATCTGGGTTAGAAAGGTAGCCTAGTATCTTCTTGTCAATCAGTCGACCAATCAACCTGGTATGTAAAAGTCAAGATGACTGAGAAAATGTATCAATGGTTTGACGGCAACTCACTAGCTTTAAATGTAAAAAAGTCGTTCCTTGTTATTTTTTTCCCGCACTGGTAAGAGTTGCCCGACAGTGGCTGAGCTACCTACTTGAATAAGTCTTACATGCCGATCACCTGAACGGTATGTCCTGTTCCTGGGAATACTCCTGGATGAAAATGTAAGTTTCAGGCGGCATGTTGAGACGAGAAGAGTCAAAATCTCACGAGGAGTGGGAACACTACAGAAGCTTAAAATAATTTTTCCATTTTCTATTCTTCGACTATTATATTTATCTCTTATATATCCATACATATATTATTGTTCATCTACATGGATGTCTACTTCTCCGTCGTTACTTTCCCCCATCCATAATTTACAACGGAAAGCATTTAAAATTTTCCAGTCAACAACAAGTGCTCCTGTTCATCTATTGAAACTAAGAGACATTTACGCTCTTTCGTTATGCTCATTTGCATTTTAGTACTTTCGTAGTGACCTCCCGTCATGTTTTTCTGGGATGTTGCGACTTGTTAATGAAGTTACCCCTTATGCATTAAGGAACCGAGATGACATACTGGTTCCTTCCACTCCCTCAGTGCGCTGAGATCCGGCAGTCCCTGAGTTTTGATTCGTTCAAAAAACACCTTAAAAGATTATTGTTGGAACACAGTAATTAATTGGTTGAAATTTGGAGAAGAAAACTGAATTTATTGAAAAGAAGTAATAAGGTTTGAATATGGTTGTTTATTCTAATCGTTTAAAAAAATTAGGTGTTAGTGTTGGCTCACGATGAATTTGTTTATTTCTCTTTTGTTCTTTTTTTTTGCGTGGTGATGTGAAGGTCGGTTGTAGTCGCTAGAACACCTGGTAAATTATTTTACTTTATTTTAAAGATGGGATTCTGTTTAATAAATAGATTTTGCTTTTTGTCTATGTTAGTATTATTTTAGTTGTATATATATATAAGTTTGTCAATGAAAAGAACTTGAACTTGAACGGTTTCATGTCATTTACGTCTATTTTGAAACGGTTGCTTAATGGTAAATAGTAGAATGTTTATGTAGTATGACGAAGACGAGATCTCTAAAAGTCCCGATTCTCTTGATTAAGAAGTCCAGTAAATCTTAAAACTTTTGGGATCCCAGCGAAAACTTAGGTCTTGAAAATTTAACGAGCTTGCAACTTGAACACAGCAGTACAGTTACTCTAAACTACATGATCGCATTTTTCGATCGCATTTTTCTGTTCTTTGTACTTATCGCACGTTTTGTTGAACTTTGATGGGTACTAAAGTTTACTTACTTGCTTACTTACTTACTATAGATGGTCCTGGAAAGGTGTCATCGCCGCCAGTCGGCTCGAGCATGGAGGCGAGTACCCATGGGTTCAGTTCCACCTCTCTCGATAAGTCGGAAGATTCCGGATTTGGAGAGAATCTCAAGGTTCCGATAGCTATTTCTGGGATGTTTTCCGGATCCGGATCTGGATCCGGAGAGGAGGAAGTCCCTCCCGAGGAGGAAGAGGAGGAAGTCGTGACAGCTACAGGTATGCCATATTTGAAAGGTTTTTTTTTATCCCAAAACATAAGTTTTGGGACACCTATGACCAAGGGCGTCGCTATTGGGAAGGGGGGGGGAGGGTAGCTAAACTGGACGCTCGCAGAGCACCTGGAACACAAAAGTTCAGCTAAACGGGCGCTAACTTAGGAAAGCTCACTGGGGGACTGGCAGTGCGCCGAAAAAGCCAGTAAGGCTAATTCAGGGTTACCGAGAAACTGAGTTGACATCCACCTCGGACCTAGACCGTTCTGGGTTCTCGAGCGTTTTAGAGTTCAAGAATATTATTATCAGCCGCATGTTTCGAGCTTGCCAGATTGACAATTTTAACACTATCTGTATGTACCAATATCTCTTAACTTAATTCATGTAAGAAGCAGTCCGATTTTGCTTGTGGCGTACAATTTGAAGAATTCGTTAGTTCTAGTTAGTTGGTGCGATGTTTAAAAATAGATCGGAAAACCAGCTTTGACAAGTTCGCAATGCGAAGTAAATAGCCAACCAGACCTAAAAAAGGACGAACCTACTTCTTAGCAACCAGTCGGTTTACGCTACGAATAGCTTTCACCTTTTCAGTTAAGGTTTGTGACCATTTCCCTACGACTTGTCCCAGTTACTGCGTCTCCTTTTGGGCGAACTTGCATGTCTCGATGTTGAGACTGAGCTTTGCCTCGCTTAGCTTTCGGAAGACCATCCTCATGTGGTCCAGTTGGTCCTCAAATGTCTCGCTGAAATTGGTGATGTCATCCAGATACGCCCTAGCAAATTTGTCGTGTCCTTTGAGTACTCGATCCATCAGGCCTTGGAACGTCGCTGGGGATCCCTCCAGCCAGGATGTCACTACTGTGAACTCGAAGAGTCGGAAAAGGGGAAAGAAGACTGTCTTATGCCGGTCAGCTTGGTCTACCATGACCTGCCAGTATCAGCTCCGGCACTAAGAAATGGAGATGGACCTTGCTCTACCAACTGACTTAAAGTTCAATGGGCACATCAAACTACCCCAATCCCACACTGTGACAACCTAGGAACAATGCTTACCCCCTAGATCAGCAGCTTTTTCAACAGTTTCCTCTCTGTGATATTTCAAAGCGTATTTTTTGGGGCCAGTACATGCTCAATTTAATAGCTTGGACAAAGATAAAAGGGATGGTTCTTATAATACTTAGTAGATCTTTATTTTATGCATAAATCAGCTTGTATAATTCAGATTTAAATAGGTTACTTGTTTTTGAAGGGTTTTTGTAGCTATGTTATTTTTTATAAGCTTATTGCATATTCTGGTACATTTTATAAAGCAAGCTAATCAAGCTTCACAACACTATTCCACAAAGAAAATAGGCACTTTAACCCATGGAAGTTCTGATGAAACACTAGAACAATCAGGTAAACTGCATCTGCGGCTTGACTTTGGTGACATCTCAAATATATCCTTTTCTATCAAGCATTGCTGGGAATTTTTGAATTTCCTGCCACGATATCCCAGCTCCTACGATTTGGATCACCGAAATGCCAGAGAGGTAAAGACAGAGGATAACAAGAAAACGGCCGATTTTCGTAGCGCCTTCTAAAGGAAGTCGGAAATGTTTATTTGTGAAGCATTTAATACAAAGTAAAGCATTAGAAGTGTCTATTGTGCTTTAAGCATTTTGTCTGTTCTACGCATCGGATATGCGTTCGCGACGGAAACAGTATTCAGTATGCGGTAATCCACACAGAACAGAACAAATCAGTCCTTGTTAGAAACCAGAACAGTTGGAGTGGTGTACTCTGATGATGACTGTTCAGTTAATTTGGCTTGCAACATTTTCTGGATATAGAATAGAAATGTCTGTGCCTGTTAGTATTATAGAAAAGGAGTTCCTGCTCCACCCAACCCCAAATAAAAATAAGCCCCTAATTACATGAAATTTACCAATTTTAACATATATTATATCAAATTAACCCCCTTTTAAAAAAAAAATCTATTTTCCTAATTAAAAAATAAAGGCCTCCAGAAATGAACATATTACCCTTTATCTCAATAGTCTATTGATATATTTACTATAAAAAAATAACGGTATCATATACACTACTACTGAGTAAACAGTTCTAAATCCACATATGTTTCTTTGTTCTTGTTTTCCCGTACAATCGGTTGCAAAACTAGATTTTTTACAAGTAATTCATTAGCAATAGCATTATTTTTCTGAGTTATGAACAAATCACATGGTTTGTCATTATGATTAATGACTGCAACCAACTTATCACCGTATTTTGTCTTAGCAATTCTCATTTTATAGACATTATATTTCTTTCCTAATCCCAGTGATTCTTTTTTGATTGTCTCATTGTGTTTGTTTATTCTAATTGTATTCAATACTTCCTTTGTGGACTCCATTTATTAGCGGATGATTTTATTGAATAAAAATCCAAACTCACAAACTAACGAGCATATTTTTATTGATAATATCTAATGTAGCTTTTCTTTCATAATATAGAACACAGTAAACATTATATGCTACAGGTTGAGCTTCTTTCAACGTTAAACTTATTTCAATATCAGCTGTTGTTCAATTATATATACTTGATTAATTTGAGTGGTTCTTCAGGATATTTATCCCCATTAATTCTAAGTTCTATGTCTCAATTCTCATGTGGTCAAAAACCATATTATTCATTAATTGATTGTTATGCTTTTCATTTTTCTGTAAAATTACAACTACTTTTTGTTGGATTGTTTCTCTCAGAAATAACTTTCCAAGTGTGTTCCTTATTTTGACTAACATCGCTTTTACAAGTATTACATGCTACCCACATCAGGTTATGCTCTCTATCCCTTGGCAACCCCTTTTCCATTTCAATCATCATTTTAGTACTAGTAGCTACAATAGGGATCTTCCAGGATAAATACTCGATTACTACTTTCAAATTAGTATTTCCATTTCTTATAATTATGTTGTTATCATCATTTCTTCTTAGAAATATTTTATGCGATGCACCTCTGAAGAATAGTTTGTTTCCTTTCAAAAATCCAAACAATTCTGATTATCGTAAGTACATATTTACTAATTTACTGCTTTTTGTTCGGTTATTTCTTTTTCCAAACCCTTTATTATAATTATTATTATTTGTCAAAGAGGCTGTTCCAGTCCCTGCTACTACTTCGATTGGAGTAAACGAAGCAACTACAGGATTGTTTCTACAGGAATCGTTATACCAAAAATTATTTCTCGCTGCACTTTTAGCATAATCATCAGAGTATTCAATCAACTTCGTAACAGTAGTTGTAATACCCACATGATAAATTTTTTCGACCGATTCATCGTTTATTACGTACTCAGCGGTACTGAATAAATTAAATCCATAAGTCGTTAAAGTAGCACCATCGGTTGCAGCTATATTAGTCCCATTTTCGTTTACTATTCTTACACTAACATCAAGATAACTTTCACTTGGATAAAACCAAGAATCTAATTTCTTTGTTACGAATTCAAACTCTGATTTATTTGAAACATTTACATCTATTTCTCGAATTTCTTTAAATTCATATTTTACTACTGTATCATCAACACGCGGCTCGTCAAATATGTTCCATTGCGGACTAATAATTTTATTTATTGCCGTTTACATGAGAAGGAAATTATTAAATAAAAATTATTTCAGAATCTTCAAACCATTTCCAGTCATTAACGTTTTGAATAAGTCTTGACTTCTTTGATTTAAAATTCTTTTATTTGCACCTAGAAGATACTTCATAGATTTTTTGTTTTGAATGACATCAATTAATTCTTCCTTGTTCACATCAATTAAGTCTTTCCCATATTCTATTGCTCTGTTTTTCAACAATTCAAATCTCGGTTTAATAATTCTATTAATCAATAATGCGCCATCTTTTTATTTGTTTTGCAGAGGTTTGGAGTAATTGAGAATTGGCAATGTTTTTTAATATACTACCAATTCCACTTCCGTACTGCTTTTTATAAAGTAATCGCTTATTGTTAATTAACATTTATAAGTAAAATAAATTTATTTCAATAATTCTTTGAGCTTTTCTTAAATGCAATACGTACCCAACGTTATCTCTACTCAGGTTAATCGGTCTTCCTAATTGATCAGTAATTATCATTCTCAAGGAATAAATATACTCAAGGAATAAATATACTTAAGGAAGAATCTTTAATTGTTTTTCCACAAGATCATTTTCCAGCTTGAGCCTGAAGAGGATCCTTACCAAGAAAGGCTGAAATATATGTCTAAGAAAATGTAACATGTAACCGTTAAATATGATTCGCAGTCAACTTGGGCTGAAGGAATGTTTATAATTGTATCCAACTAAAATATGTACTATACAAAATTACTGAGTAAACAGCTCTAAATCCACATATGTTTCGTTGTTCTTGTTTTCCCATTCAATCGGTTGCAAATCCAAATTTTTCTTTAAAAGTAAGTCTTTAGCAATAGTATTATACCTCTGAGTAAGAAACAAATCACACAATTTTGAGATTAATAACTACAACCAACTTATCGCCATATTGTTTTTTTGCACTTCTCATTTTATATACGCTATATTTCTTTCCAAATACGAATTATTCGTTTTTGATTGTATCATATTATTTATTTATTCTGATTGCATTCTATACATATAGATAGTCCTTCAGACCCAAGCTAACTTCTTTTGTTTTATCAAATAAAATCCAAATCGCTTATAAATATTTGATAATAGAAACCGAACATCTTTAACAAATAGATGGGAAAAGATTAAATCATTTTGAAAAATTCATAAAATATTTTTGCAAAATCCCACACCCGAGTTTGATGCTGAAACACCTCGACTGGTGTAGTGTTTGTGGTGATGAAATGACGTCTTAAATTGGCGGCGGGAACAATGTTATCTGTGAATGCCGCAGATCATTAATGCGTTTAGGAAATAGACGTTTAGGTGATAAATGCAATAGACTATGTTTTTTTTTATTTTGTCTTGACTTTTTATAGATCTGTTACAATATTTATAACTGTTCAAACGGTCTTGTTTCATGTATTTTTCGCGAGGAAAAAATCTAAACATTATACGCATTTCAGTTTCACATTGAATTACCTCTTCAGTTGTTAATTGCCCACATTTTAGCAGTGAAAACAACTCATTATAGGAATCATAGATAGATAGATAGATAGATATGTTTATTGATTCCCTAGCATAATGCGGCACGCTCTGATTTGCAGTGATTCAATCTCTTCCTTATGTTGTATGCTTCTTTGCACAAAGGGTCCCCAAATTGGGCAGGCATACTCCAGTAGCGGTCGCACGTATGTCACATAAGCTAACTTCAAAGATTCGACACCGAATCCAAATCGCTTCATTGTCGTGATGGACTGGAGTGCAGCGTTCCCTTTCTTCACGAGGTTGCAAACATGGTCACTGAATTTGCAATCTTCGGTGAAAGTGACACCCAACAAAGTATGACTCTTAACCATATTAAATATAGAATCAGGCTCATTGAATTCACTTTTCAGCGGGTTGAATCGAATCACTTTACACTTTTGCGGGTTTAGAGTTAGTTTTGCAAGTTCACACTCACGATAAAAAGAAGGCACTAAGTCGGGTTCAAATTGCGGTAAAGTGACTCCTTGATTGACTAGAAATTTGAGCAAGAACGACAAATCGCCAACGAACTTAGCACGATCGGCGAAGTCAGCAAGGATAAAATTGACAACGGCTAAGAAAATCAGGCCTGCAAGTCTTGTACCTTGCGGTGCACCACAGGTAATTGGTATCCAGTCAGAGTTCCTATCATCATCGTTGAGGGCAAACACGCATTGCATACGCTCCGACAGAAAGCTGGCTATTGTCTTAAGGATGCGTGCTTTGGCACCCATGCGTCTCAGGTTTAACAATGAAACGAGGTGCTGAATCAGGTCAAAAGCTTTTTGGAAGTCTGTAAGTGCCAAGTCAACGAATGATGATCCCTTTTCCAGCCAAGTCAAAATACTATCGAATAGTCTCACTAGGTAAAACGTTGTGTTCGAGCCTTGCAGACATCCATACTGATAAACGTCAATCTTATCACTAATTTGATCCATGAGTTGCCTTGCAATAAACGCTTCAGTGACTTTGGCCATACAGGGAGTAATGGAAATCGGCCTCAGGTCGTTACACGTTTTCGGTGACCTAGTTTTTGGGATCACTCTTATGTAAGCCCGTTTCCAAAGCGAGGGGAAGGTACACTGTGTGAGGATCAAGTTAATGATATTGGCCAGACGCCTCGCTATAAAAGGGGCGAATTCGCGGATTAGTTTGACTGGTAACTCACCGAGGAAAGAGGACGAATGTGGTTTCAGTTTGAGCAATTCGGTGCAGACCTCATGTTCTTCAACAGGTGCTATCGGATCGTCTTCACCACAATAAATTGTTCTGTATTGTGCTTTCCAATCAGCAATGCTTAAATGATTTTCAATTATTTCAATAATGACAAAACCCAGACTTAACAATGCAAGAGGTAATAGAAGAAATGCACTTAACCAGGCAATTTAAAAGAGGAATTCGGATTAAAAAATGCAATTACTAATATTATTGTAATACTTCTAGCTTTGGCGATACACAAACATTTTCTTTCATCATTCTTCAATTTACAATATAATAAAATTCTTAAAAAAAAAAAAGTATTTCCAACAAATACAGATGAAGAATATTAACCAAATGTCAACTTCGTGAAGTGTAGTGAAGCATATGGGAAATCCGTGAAGAGTAGTAAAACATGTGAGAAACCCGTTAAGGATAGTGAATACAGGATAGTGAAAACCGCTGCTTTTCCTTACTTCTAAGATTTCTCAATCGAGATAAATTAATTTATAAAAATATTTCCCTAATAAATGATGAACAGTGCAGAAAAGATTGAAATCTAACAACGAATCGATTATACAACTTTTACCGCAATACGCGTATAATGAACTACGTGCGAAAATATGAACGAAATTATAGATAGTATTGTAAATCACATTAAGAAGAATATTTTACTATCTGAAGATTTAATTAATATTCTAGGTAGAGACGAAAGGATCCGTAATAAAAATAGACCATCCGACTATAAACCAGAACCGAAATTACCAACAATTTTGGAAAATGAGATAAATGAAAGTAATATCACCATTCCAAAAATAAAACAAGAAAATACAAAAATAAAATAAAAAGAAACGAGTGAATTAAAAAAATTTCTAAAAAAGATAAGCCTATCAGTTAAGGAAATCGAGATGAAGAGCTAAAAAGGGTTAGATAATACTATAAGAATAATTGAGTTACATGAAGAATCTATTATGAAAAATAGAAAATTTATAAGAAGTCAAGTAGAAAGGAGTGATCAGAATAAAGACAAATGAGGCTTCCCTGGTAAGGTGAAGTTTGATCCGTGTTATACCGACCTATGAGCACTGGCGAAAACCGAGAAAACCGAGTCGAAACACCTCGCCCACCCTGTGGTTTTTATAGGGGTTTTTGTTCTTGTTGAGGGTGATACTCAGGAAGTCGTGTCTCTGAAAACTGGTTTGATTTTCACACCGCTACCCTTGCATAGCATCGGGTCTATCTCAAATGTATCCTCGGTTTCACCAGTGCTCATAGGTGATGATCAGATATATCGATTCTCTCATTCAAATCTTGTTTGAGATCTTGATCAAAAATCTTCGGTTCAAATATCATATGTCAAGCTATCATTATCCATGTAACACGAATCAAACTTTATCTTCATATTTAGGCTTCATATACTCATAATGGAATTCATTTATCAAATGTTTGAATTGTTCCCACACAGCGAAAAAAATGTTCATTGCTTTGTTTAGATTTCTTTTTTCCTTTGACATTCTTGCTTCTGAAGAGTTTTCACTAAAAATTATTTCAGATTTAAAGTTGAGTTTCTTTAAAAAAAATTTCTTGTTTGATCAGTTATTATTTCCACATCCGCTTGCTTCCTTACGTTTTCTATAGGTTTCAAAGCAAGCATTGTTCATCAGTTTAAAAAATTCCTTTTCAAATTCATTTGTACCTTTAGTTCTAAGGGTTGTGTTGTGATCTATATGTCCTTTTTAGTAGCCACTTTCAGTGCATTCTAGTATTATGTGTACTCCTTTCTATATGAAACCTTTTTGTAAATAGAATTCTAGATTCCTTGTTGTGAATTACATGTTCCGGTGCTAATGGTAAGTCGTTGTGTATTTCGTGTAGTTCTTTCGGGTTTTCAAAATCTACTTTATATATAGCACCTATACGTTATATAATTGCGTCACACAATCAATATGATCTTTAGATGGTTGTTATAGTCGAATGAAATCATATAACCGTATAAATTATTTTTATCCAAATATACGAAATAATAAGATGGATTATTCTTATTAAAATTGCTAATATTTTATTATTTGCTTTTGCGTATCTCTTATACATTGCGAAAATGCACCTCTTATTCCCTTTTCAATGAATGTATACTTGTCTTCCTTCGAGAATAACGGTAATTCTACTTTCGAATGTTTTAGGAAAGCATCCCAAGCTAATCTAGGAGCTGAGAAGTAATGAAGTGGATCCAAATCATAATTATGTATACAAACATTTCTGAAATTCTCTACAACACCCCACAATATTAAACCATCACTTTTTAGGTATAACTTGGTATAATCAAGTAATGTTTCACAGTTAAATTCTTTTGTAATATGTAAAATGTCCGCAAAAAGTGCACCGGTATATTTTAGTTTTGTTTTTGGAGATTTGAGTAATGACTAATCTGCTCAGATCCTTTACCAGTACGTAATGATTATCGAGATACAATAAATAAATGATAGATTTTGATGCTTTCTCATTGATTGTAGTTTTTAAGATATGACTTCTGATAATTTTGTCTTTTTAAATTAGAAATAAACAAATCTTAATATTTATCTCTTTTCAAATTTGTGTATATCTTTTGTTTCCATTTGGAAGGACTTATTATAAATTTTCTATTAGGTTCATCTCTTTTAGAAATCTTTTTAATTCATTTGTTTCTCTTTCTTTTGTTTTTGTATTATCTTGTTTTATTTTTGGAATAGTGATATTACTTTCTTTTATCTCATCTTCCAGAACTATTGGCAATTTCGGTTCTGGTTTATAGTCGGATGGTCTATTCTTATTACGGATTCTTTCGTCTCTAGGTAGAATATTAATTAAATCTTCAGGTAGTAAACTATTCTTATTAATATGATTTGTAATACTATCGATAATTTTGTTTTTCATAATTCCATTTGTTTTTCATACTTACATTTTGTTTGTATTTTCGCATACGATCGTAGTTCATTATACGCGTATTGTGGTACACTGTGTATAATCGATTCATTGTTAGATTTCAATCTTTTCTGTGATTTATATTCTAATGGTTCATTAGGACAATAATAGCTTAAAATTATTTCGAAATATTTATGTGAACAAACATTTATATCTCACCTGTTCGTCTACTTCAAATCATGAAAACTTTCATCACAGTCAATGGTTATTGTCATTTTGACCCACTGTCAAAATACAAGACTCTGGAGTTAAATGGCATCAAAATTGAACTTCTATGAGGGTTCTACCTAAAACCTCAAAAGTCATCCGGATTTATAGGCTTGATTTTTGCTTAACAAATGAGTGAAAAGGCTCCAATCAAAGTAAATGTTTTTAACGAAAAGAATAATTATCAGAACAAATACAAAATTGCACCTCAGTTGCCATTTACATTATTAAACTGTGGAAGTTCTGGAATAGGAAATCAAATCTACTCTTGCATTTAATTTATGAATATATTTGTTTCAACCGAATAAACTTATATGCAAAAGATCTTGCAGAAGAGAAATGTAAAGACCTTGTACACAATTTAAACACTTTGGAATCGCATTGTAAAGCGAATATTTTATTATACTGATATTATCGATGCTGACGATGTAGACCATAAATAACAAACCTTGATTATCTTTGATGATTTTGTTACTAAGAAGACCAGAAGAAAATAGAAGATTTATTCATAAGAAGAAGAAAGAAAAATGCCTCAGTTGTTTAGTTGACACAGTGCTATCATAAAACGCCAGAAGTGGTAAGACTTAAATGTAACTATTTCGCAATCTTTCAGTTGTCTAAATCCAAAAGAAATAATCAGCAAAAATCATATATCTAATATAGACAATGAGAAGGTAGCTGTAAAATTCAAGGTTATAACCAAAGGCTGCAGATTTTCTTTATTGATTTAAAAACAAAAGATAAAAACTGATATATAGGGAAAACTTTGAAAAGCTTACTAGATAATTTTTGTCTGCTATAAATGAAGAATTCGGTAGTGTTGGAAAAAGTTACTAACGAATCAAATGAAAAGATACTTACTGATGACAACGGTAATATCAACATACAAGATAAGAGAAATATCTATTTAGCTTATGCGAAAGCAGATCTGTATGCTGTTAGTTTGAGATCTATGACTATTCTTTTGAATCAACTTAAAGAACAAATTACCTCAGAACAAATGGGGACAATTCAGTGTTTTAGCGAAGTTATCAACAGATTTGATTAAAGCAATTTGATTAAAGCAATGACACAGAATGTGATATTGATATATCGTACAAGCAGATGAGGGAAGCGACTAAAAAAGGTGGATTACTACTTTTATTTTTAATACCGCTAAAAATTACACTTGGTCTGTCGCGACCTCGGTTATTTCTTTTGCAACTTCGTCAGTTTCTCTAGTAGAGGTCGGCTCTGTTGTGACATTGGTTGCTTCTGTTATCACTTCGGTGGTCCTTGTCGTAGCCTCTGTTGTAGAAGAAGCTGTCTCTGTTGTGACCTTGGCAGTCTCTATTCTCAGTTCGGCGGGCTCTGTTCTGAGCTCGCTGGTTTCTGTTGTCAGTTCAGTGGTTCCCGCAGTACCCTCTGTTGTGACTTCAGTTGTTTCTGTTGTTACTTCTGTAGTCTCTATTGTTTCTTTAGTTGTCTCTGATTTCCCTTCGGTCGTCTCTATGGTCAAGGAAGCCTCTGTCTTGACCTCGGTTCTTTCTGTTGACACATCGGTGGTCTCTGGAATAGGCTCTGTTGTGAAAGACTGGTCTGTTGCGACCTCGGTTGTATATGCCGTAGCTTCATTTGTCTCTCTCCTAGAGGAAGGTTCTTTTGCGACTTTTGTTGTTTTTGTTGTCACTTCGGTGGTCTCTGTCGTAGCCTCCAAAGTGGAGGACGGTTCTGATGTGAACTCGATTCTTTCTGTTGTCACTCCTTCCCTCTCTGTAGTAGCCTCTGTTGTTGAGTACTGCTCTGTTGTGATTTTGCTTGTTTCAAACACTTCGATGGTCTCAGTCGTAGCCTCCGTTTTGAATTCGGCTGTCTCAGTTGTCACTTCGGTTGTCGCTGTAGTAGCCTCTCTTGTGCAGGGCTGCTTATTTGTGACCTGGGATGTTCCTGTCTTCCCTGTAGTAGTCTCTGTTTTGGAAGAGGAACGCTCAGTTATGACCTCGGTTGATTCTGTTTTCACTTCGCTGGTCTCTGTCGTAGCCTTTTCTGTTCTCCTTTCGGTGGTGTCTGTTGTCGAGGAAGGCTCTGTCGAGACCTCTTTTGTTTCTGCTGTGACTTCGGTTGTCTCTGAAGTAGACCCTGTTGTGGAGGACAGATCTCTTGCACCCTCGGTTGTTTCTGTTGTCACTTCGGTGGTTTCTGTCGTAGTGTTCATTGTGATTTCGGATTTTTGTGTTGTCACTTCGGTAGTATCTCTTGTAGAGGACGATTCTATTGTAATCTTGGTTGTTTCCGCTGTCACTTTGGTAGACTTTGGCGTAGTCTCTGTTGTGACTCCGATTGTTTCTGTTGTAGCTTCTGTTGTCTCTATGGTAGACTCCGTTGTGGAAGATGAATAATCTGTTGTGAACTTGGTTGTTTCTAATGTCACTTCTCTAGTCTCTGTCATAGCCTCAGTGGTTGAGGATGACTCAGCTGTCACTTCGGTTGTCTCTGTAGTAGACTCTGTTCTTGAGAACTGCTCAGTTGTGACCTCAGTGGTTTCTGTTACAACTTCTGTTGTCTCTGTAGTAGGCTCTGCTGTGGAAGAGGAAGGCTCTATTGTGACCTCGGTTGTTCCTGTTGTCACTTTGGTTGTTTCTCTCGTAGATGCTGTTGCGGAGTAGGTCACTGGTGTTATTTCTATAGTCTCTGTCATCGAGGACGGATCTGCTGTGACCTCGGTTGTTTTGTTTGTCATTCCGTCTGTTTCTGTAATAGCCTCTGTTGTGGAGTATTGCTTTGTTGTGATCTTGCTCGTTTCTATTGTCACTTCGGTGATCTCATTCGTAGCTTCAGTTTTGAATTCGGTTGTTTCTATTTTAACTTCGCTGGTCTCTGTCATAGCCTCTATAGTGAAGGACGCTTCTGTTGTGACCTCTACTGTTTCTGTTGTCGATTCGGTTATCTCTGTCGCAGCCTCCGTTGTGGAGGAGAGCTCTGTTGTCACTTTGGTTGTCTCTGTTTTGGACGGCTGCTCAGTTTTGACCTTAGGTGTTTCTGTTACAACTTCTCTTGTCTCTATAGTAGACTCTGTTCTGGAACTGAAAGGCTCAGTTGCGCTTTGGGTTGTTTTTGCTGTCGCTTCTTTGGTCTCTGTCGTAGCCTCTTTTGTGAAGAAAGGTTCTGTTTCTGTGGTCACTTCGGTAGCCTCTGGGCTAGTGTCTGTTGTGACCACCATTGTTTCTGTTATCATTTCGGTGATCTCTGTCGCAGTCTCTGTTCTGTAGGACGGCTCCGTTGTGAATTCGATTGTTTCTGTTGTCACTGCCGTTGTCTCTGTATTAAGCTCTTTAGAGGGAGACTGGTCTGTTGCGACTTCGGTTGTTTCAGTTGGCATTTCATTGGTCTCTGTCGTAGCGTCCCATGTGATTTCTGCTGTTTCTGTTGTCACTTCGGTGGTCTCTTTCATAGCCTCTGCTGTCGAGGATGACTCCGTCTTCACTTTAGTTGTCACTGTAGTAGCCTCTGTCGATGAGGAGTTCTCAGTTGTTACCTCGGCTGTTACTGTTGCAACTCCTGTTGTCTGTGTAGTAGGCTCTGTAGTGGAAGAGGAAGACTCTGTTGTAACCTTGGCTGTTTCTATTGTCATTTCGGTGGTTACTGTGGTGGTAAAGGACGGCTCTGTTGTGGCCTTGGTCGTCTTCATTGTCAGTTCTTTTGCCTTTTTCTTACTCCCTGTGGTGGAGGATGGGTTGATTGGGAACTGGGATGTTTCCTTTGTTGTGGTCTTTGTCGGCTCAGATATCTCCTCGGTAGATTCAGTCGTTACTTCGGTGACTACTGGCGTTGACTCTGTGGTTGAGAACGGCTCGGATGTGACCTTGGTTATTTCCGTAGTTATAGGAACTCTCTTAGACTCTGTTGTCGTGGACGGATTTGATTTGATCTCCGTGAAAATAGTAGACCAGAATTCGGGACTCTTCTCAGTCGTTAAGGTTCGCTCCGTTTGAGTGCTTTTAATTTTATCAGTAAACTTAGTTTCTGTTTTACTCTCAAATATTGTTGTCACGGTCGTAGTGGTGTTGGTATTCGATTTTATTACGGTGACTTCAGTTGTCACCTTTTCGGTAGTTGACTTGTCTATGCAGTACGCGAATCGTACTCGATCCGACACGCACTTTTGCGAGGATAAGCACACAAGTGTTAGACACGCATCAACTAGAAAAACAAAGTCTGAGTAAGATGCTATATAAAATCAACTGAAGCAACAAAGTTTCTAACTTTTGAGCAGGCGTGAACTAGACATTTTTTCTGACAACAGTAAAAAAAAACGTCTTATTTAGTGGCAGCATTTGGACTATCAAGTACTGGAATGCAATGTGGACCAAGCGAGAGGACAAGAACTACCGGTAATAAATAAATGACCTTTGATCATTTTTGTCAATACCATTGCATGTTACCACCCTCTTATCACAACTTTTCCCAGTTATTTCCACTCTTCACTTTGCAAGAAAATGTTGACATGACGATATCGCTTGACTACACCAATAAAAAGAAGACAAGCTCAACTACTCGGTTGCAAATCACAACAGCTTGGAACTACAAAAGGACATATTTTCTTCAAGTCCCTATTTTTAGAGCTAAGACTTCCAGAATGATAGAAAAAAATTCGAGGTCGTGTTTACAAGTAAAACCCATTGATGTAGGCCTAATCATTGAAGGTTACTGTAGCAACACAGCAAATGTAGGCTTACTTGAAGGTGTTGTTTTCTCAAGCGTCGTGGTATCAGTTGTGCTGTGCGTTCTAATTTCTGAACTCGTGCTAGACATTGTTTCCTCGGTAGTTACTTCTTCGGTTATTGGATCATCTACAAAATAGATTTAGCTAACGAACTTGGCATTTCCGAAAAGGGAGTCATTGGGTTCCGAGACATGGGTCAGCTGAAAAAGAAGTTGAACCACGAATTTTGAAGCAGCGCCTGATCTACCCTCTTTCAAGCAAAACACACGAGCTGAAAACTCAAATCACAGAAATGAAAAATAACTATTTTTTGCTAATAAAACGAGCCAACTGGAAGGAGTGAAACTATTCGCGTTCCTGGTGAGCTGGAAGTTTTTATTTTGTACCGTGGAGCAGTTGATCCAAACATAGCCGATTTTGCTTTCCTAGCTAGAATTTAGTTTGCGTAGTCAGTGGGAGTAGTCCGGTCGTCCGTCTGTCCGTCTGGTAGCTGGTCACTGGGATCAAGCGACCAAGGTGTTCTTAGCAAGGCTGGGTTTATTCGATTGTGATGTACGGTAATCACGCGCGACTGACCGTCAATTTTCACAATTTACTTAATTAACCCTTGCTAGGATGTGGACCATCAAAGTTTAAAGTGAAAACCTTGTGCCGTTTTTCTGACAACTGAAGATGTAAATATACGACATCTCCGGGATTACATATGTGAGTCGTAAACGTCAGCTGTTCTGTGACCTTTTCTGAAGCAAAAGTGGCATCACACAAAAACTTGAGGAAGAAACTATTTTCTTGTGAAACGAATCTATGCATCCCAATCTCCTTGGTGTTGCTGATCGACATACTGCGAAAGAACTAAGGCAACTTCCCAATGTCTTTTTAGGTTCAGGTTCAGGTTCAGGTTCTTTTTAATAACAAAGTAAATAACAAAATGTCCAGAGCCCGGCTGAGAAGACAAATTCGTAATGCACGGGATGGAAAGACTTCTTTAAATAAATACAACATTTATACTTCACTACATGCCATTCATACAAATGGAAATATGCGTATTCCCCCTCAGTACCCGGTCCCCAACAAGAGCAGTTGACACGTCCAGCGAAACAAACAATACAAAAATAAGAATTAAAGATAAGAAGAACCGAGGAAAAGTGATTTCAGTCCGAAGGATCCTGGACTGAGTATTCACATCCCCCAGGTTTAGTATCTTCAAAACCAGATAAAATGGGAACAAACTTAACCTCCCAAAGGCAATCCGCATCAACTAACAACAACTCACTTATCACGAAACACATTCTCAATATAACAACATAAATTTAAGTTTACGTTTGGTTGTTTGAATTGACTGTGAAATGTCCAAATTAGAAGTATAAATATTCCAGTTCCGAATTACTGAGTTTCGAAGCGAAAATTTCGATCTTTCAGTTATAATTCTTGGCTGATACAGTTTATTAAAATTTCTAGTTAGATGTCCGTGTTCAATATTTTTAAGCGGGAAAAGGATCGAGGAACGAAAAAACGAGGGAAGCAAACCACGGTCATACTTAAGTTTGAAGAGGATAGATTCAACAGTCACAAAATGTCTTAAAGGAAGGATATTAAGAAAGCAATAAAGAGAATCTGTTGACGACTTCGCTTGATATAATTTAGGGGAAGGCAGGTAACTCTTAAGGACTTCTTAAGGACTTAGTGGTCGGATGTACGTCATGTATGTAAGAAAAACTCTTAAGGACTTAGTGGTCGGATGTACGTCATGTATGTAAGAAAAATGACTTTTCAGGTTCAAAATCCTACGTCTGAACGGAATCGAGAACTGAGCTACTATACTTTTTTTTATTTACATTACCGTACTAAACTAAAAATATAAACACTCAAATATACTCAACTTAAGTTTTTCCTTTGGACTTTCCTCACTAAAGTTCACGCAGAACTGATCTAAAACTGGTTAAATAACTCCAAAAACACCTTTAGTAACTAGCCTGATAATTCCCAGAATATACACAAGTATAGATGGTAGCCATTCCTAAGGAGAAAAAAATCACTGTAGATATCTCCCCAAAGGACATGAAATCTTTGTTGAGTGAACCAAAAACATATTATTTTCACATACATGGTTGAGACCCTTCTACGAACCAGAATATCAAGCATAGTACGGTGGTTCAGGCGATCGAACATAGAATGTAAGCATAACCGATGCAAGCCGAGCCGATGCAAGCATAACCAATATTATTCAAACCGGTCAAACAAGGATTCGATCCAGGTAAGCTCTAAGAAGCAAGATAAAATAAATGATAGTTACAGTCATCTTGGCTACCATCTGAGCCGAGCCTAGAACTTATTAAGTTTTTAAAAACATTATATTTCTTTGATATTCCGTTTTTTTTTAATGTTAATCCGTAAATTCGTTGTTTTATTTTGCGTGTTACGGATGATTTGCACTAGGATTAGAAAATTTGTACGTAAGTATTGTAAATACTTTAACCTTTTTTCTTGTATCGTCATTTTGGCGGAATAAAAGCATTTCATTCACTCATTATTCGTATTCAATTGTCTCACCCAACCTGCAAGTACCATATAAGCTTCTAGCTCTTGTTATGGCACCTACAGCTTCGCTCAAGTGGCATATACCGATACATTTTAGGTATGCCTGTTGGTCCACTGTTGTACACTACGGTTTAGTCTTGGTTAAACCAAGGTTAAACAGATTCGACTTGTGTATATTCTGGGAATTATCAGGCTAGTTACTAAAGGTGTTTTTGGAGTTATTTAACCAGTTTTAGATCAGTTCTGCGTGAACTTTAGTGAGGAAAGTCCAAAGGAAAAACTTAAGTTGAGTATATTTGAGTGTTTATATTTTTAGTTTAGTACGGTAATGTAAATAAAAAAAAGTATAGTAGCTCAGTTCTCGATTCCGTTCAGACGTAGGATTTTGAACCTGAAAAGTCATTTTTCTTACATACATGACGTACATCCGACCACTAAGTCCTTAAGAAGTCCTTAAGAGTTACCTGCCTTCCCCTAAATTATATCCAGCGAAGTCGTCAACAGATTCTCTTTATTGCTTTCTTAATATCCTTCCTTTAAGACATTTTGTGACTGTTGAATCTATCCTCTTCAAACTTAAGTATGACCGTGGTTTGCTTCCCTCGTTTTTTCGTTCCTCGATCCTTTTCCCGCTTAAAAATATTGAACACGGACATCTAACTAGAAATTTTAATAAACTGTATCAGCCAAGAATTATAACTGAAAGATCGAAATTTTCGCTTCGAAACTCAGTAATTCGGAACTGGAATATTTATACTTCTAATTTGGACATTTCACAGTCAATTCAAACAACCAAACGTAAACTTAAATTTATGTTGTTATATTGAGAATGTGTTTCGTGATAAGTGAGTTGTTGTTAGTTGATGCGGATTGCCTTTGGGAGGTTAAGTTTGTTCCCATTTTATCTGGTTTTGAAGATACTAAACCTGGGGGATGTGAATACTCAGTCCAGGATCCTTCGGACTGAAATCACTTTTCCTCGGTTCTTCTTATCTTTAATTCTTATTTTTGTATTGTTTGTTTCGCTGGACGTGTCAACTGGTGGTGTTGGGGACCGGGTACTGACGGGGGAATACGCATATTTCCATTTGTATGAATGGCATGTGGTGAAGTATAAATGTTGTATTTATTTAAAGAAGTCTTTCCATCCCGTGCATTACGAATTTGCCTTCTTAGCCGGGCTCTGGACATTTTGTTATTTACTTTGTTATTAAAAAGAACCTGAACCTGAACCTGAACCTAAAAAGACATTGGGAAGTTGCCTTAGTTCTTTCGCAGTATGTCGATCAGCAACACCAAGGAGATTGGGATGCATAGATTCGTTTCACAAGAAAATAGTTTCTTCCTCAAGTTTTTGTGTGATGCCACTTTTGCTTCAGAAAAGGTCACAGAACAGCTGACGTTTACGACTCACATATGTAATCCCGGAGATGTCGTATATTTACATCTTCAGTTGTCAGAAAAACGGCACAAGGTTTTCACTTTAAACTTTGATGGTCCACATCCTAGCAAGGGTTAATTAAGTAAATTGTGAAAATTGACGGTCAGTCGCGCGTGATTACCGTACATCACAATCGAATAAACCCAACCTTGCTAAGAACACCTTGGTCGCTTGATCCCAGTGACCAGCTACCAGACGGACAGACGGACGACCGGACTACTCCCACTGACTACGCAAACTAAATTCTAGCTAGGAAAGCAAAATCAGCTATGTTTGGATCAACTGCTCCACGGTACAAAATAAAAACTTCCAGCTCACCAGGAACGCGAATAGTTTCACTCCTTCCAGTGGGCTCGTTTTATTAGCAAAAAATAGTTATTTTTCATTTCCGTGATTTGAGTTTTCAGCTCGTGTGTTTTGCTTGAAAGAGGGTAGATCAGGCGCTGCTTCAAAATTCGTGGTTCAACTTCTTTTTCAGCTGACCCATGTCTCGGAACCCAATGTCTCCCTTTTCGGAAATGCCAAGTTCGTTAGCTAAATCTATTTTGTAGATGATCCAATAACCGAAGAAGTAACTACCGAGGAAACAATGTCTAGACCTGGCACGAGTTCAGAAATTAGAACGCACAGCACAACTGATACCACGACGCTTGAGAAAACAACACCTTCAAGTAAGCCTACATTTGCTGTGTTGCTACAGTAACCTTCAATGATTAGGCCTACATCAATGTGTTTTACTTGTAAACACGACCTCGAATTTTTTTCTATCATTCTAGAAGTCTTAGCTCTAAAAGTAGGGACTTGAAGAAAATATGTCCTTTTGTAGTTCCAAGTTGTTGTGATTTGCAACCGAGTAGTTGAGCTTGTCTTCTTTTTATTGGTGTAGTCAAGCGATATCGTCATGTCAACATTTTCTTGCAAAGGGAAGAGTGGAAATAACTGGGAAAAGTTGTGATAAGAGGGTGGTAACATGCAATGGTATTGGCAAAAATGATCAAAGGTCATTTATTTATTACCGGTAGTTCTTGTCCTCTCGCTTGGTCCACATTGCATTCCAGTACTTGATAGTCCAAATGCTGCCACTAAAAAAGACGTTTTTTTTTACTGTTGTCACAAAAAATGCCTAGTTCACGCCTGCTCAAAAGTTAGAAACTTTGTTGCTTCAGTTGATTTTATATAGCATCTTACTCAGACTTTGTTTTTCTAGTTGATGCGTGTCTAACACTTGTGTGCTTATCCTCGCAAAAGTGCGTGTCGGATCGAGTACGATTTGCGTACTGCATAGACAAGTCAACTACCGAAAAGGTGACAACTGAAGTCACCGTAATAAAATCGAATACCAACACCACTACGACCGTGACAACAATATTTGAGAGTAAAACAGAAACTGAGTTTACTGATAAAATTAAAAGCACTCAAACGGAGCGAACCTTAACGACTGAGAAGAGTCCCGAATCCTGGTCTACTATTTTCACGGAGATCAAATCAAATCCGTCCACCTACCGAGGAGATATCTGAGCCGACAAAGACCACAACAAAGGAAACATCCCAGTTCCCAATCAACCCATCCTCCACCACAGGGAGTAAGAAAAAGGCAAAAGAACTGACAATGAAGACGACCAAGGCCACAACAGAGCCGTCCTTTACCACCACAGTAACCACCGAAATGACAATAGAAACAGCCAAGGTTACAACAGAGTCTTCCTCTTCCACTACAGAGCCTACTACACAGACAACAGGAGTTGCAACAGTAACAGCCGAGGTAACAACTGAGAACTCCTCATCAACAGAGGCTACTACAGTGACAACTAAAGTGAAGACGGAGTCATCCTCGACAGCAGAGGCTATGAAAGAGACCACCGAAGTGACAACAGAAACAGCAGAAATCACATGGGACGCTACGACAGAGACCAATGAAATGCCAACTGAAACAACCGAAGTCGCAACAGACCAGTCTCCCTCTAAAGAGCTTAATACAGAGACAACGGCAGTGACAACAGAAACAATCGAATTCACAACGGAGCCGTCCTACAGAACAGAGACTGCGACAGAGATCACCGAAATGATAACAGAAACAATGGTGGTCACAACAGACACTAGCCCAGAGGCTACCGAAGTGACCACAGAAACAGAACCTTTCTTCACAAAAGAGGCTACGACAGAGACCAAAGAAGCGACAGCAAAAACAACCCAAAGCGCAACTGAGCCTTTCAGTTCCAGAACAGAGTCTACTATAGAGACAAGAGAAGTTGTAACAGAAACACCTAAGGTCAAAACTGAGCAGCCGTCCAAAACAGAGACAACCAAAGTGACAACAGAGCTCTCCTCCACAACGGAGGCTGCGACAGAGATAACCGAATCGACAACAGAAACAGTAGAGGTCACAACAGAAGCGTCCTTCACTATAGAGGCTATGACAGAGACCAGCGAAGTTAAAATAGAAACAACCGAATTCAAAACTGAGGCTACGAATGAGATCACCGAAGTGACAATAGAAACGAGCAAGATCACAACAAAGCAATACTCCACAACAGAGGCTATTACAGAAACAGACGGAATGACAAACAAAACAACCGAGGTCACAGCAGATCCGTCCTCGATGACAGAGACTATAGAAATAACACCAGTGACCTACTCCGCAACAGCATCTACGAGAGAGACAACCAAAGTGACAACAGGAACAACCGAGGTCACAATAGAGCCTTCCTCTTCCACAGCAGAGCCTACTACAGAGACAACAGAAGTTGTAACAGAAACCACTGAGGTCACAACTGAGCAGTCCTCAAGAACAGAGTCTACTACAGAGACAACCGAAGTGACAGCTGAGTCATCCTCAACCACTGAGGCTATGACAGAGACTAGAGAAGTGACATTAGAAACAACCAAGTTCACAACAGATTATTCATCTTCCACAACGGAGTCTACCATAGATACAACAGAAGCTACAACAGAAACAATCGGAGTCACAACAGAGACTACGCCAAAGTCTACCAAAGTGACAGCGGAAACAACCAAGATTACAATAGAATCGTCCTCTACAAGAGATACTACCGAAGTGACAACACAAAAATCCGAAATCACAATGAACACTACGACAGAAACCACCGAAGTGACAACAGAAACAACCGAGGGTGCAAGAGATCTGTCCTCCACAACAGGGTCTACTTCAGAGACAACCGAAGTCACAGCAGAAACAACCGAGGTCTCGACAGAGCCTTCCTCGACAACAGACACCACCGAAAGGAGAACAGAAAAGGCTACGACAGAGACCAGCGAAGTGAAAACAGAATCAACCGAGGTCATAACTGAGCGTTCCTCTTCCAAAACAGAGACTACTACAGGGAAGACAGAAACATCCCAGGTCACAAATGAGCAGCCCTGCACAAGAGAGGCTACTACAGCGACAACCGAAGTGACAACTGAGACAGCCGAATTCAAAACGGAGGCTACGACTGAGACCATCGAAGTGTTTGAAACAAGCAAAATCACAACAGAGCAGTACTCAACAACAGAGGCTACTACAGAGAGGGAAGGAGTGACTCCAGAAAGAATCGAGTTCACATCAGAACCGTCCTCCACTTTGGAGGCTACGACAGAGACCACCGAAGTGACAACAAAAACAACAAAAGTCGCAAAAGAACCTTCCTCTAGGAGAGAGACAAATGAAGCTACGGCATATACAACCGAGGTCGCAACAGACCAGTCTTTCACAACAGAGCCTATTCCAGAGACCACCGATGTGTCAACAGAAAGAACCGAGGTCAAGACAGAGGCTTCCTTGACCATAGAGACGACCGAAGGGAAATCAGAGACAACTAAAGAAACAATAGAGACTACAGAAGTAACAACAGAAACAACTGAAGTCACAACAGAGGGTACTGCGGGAACCACTGAACTGACAACAGAAACCAGCGAGCTCAGAACAGAGCCCGCCGAACTGAGAATAGAGACTGCCAAGGTCACAACAGAGACAGCTTCTTCTACAACAGAGGCTACGACAAGGACCACCGAAGTGATAACAGAAACAACCAATGTCACAACAGAGCCGACCTCTACTAGAGAAACTGACGAAGTTGCAAAAGAAATAACCGAGGTCGCAACAAACCAGTCCTCCATAACAGAGCCTATTCCAGAGACAACCAAATTGACAACTGAAACAACCGAGGTCAAAACAGAGCCTTCCTCTACGAGAAAGACTACGGAAGTTACAACAGAAACAACCGATTTCGTAACAGACCAGTCCTCGACAACAGAGCCTATTCCAGGGATAACCGAAGCGACAACAGATACAACCGAGGTCGCAGCAGACCAGTCCTCTACAACAGAGCCTACTCCAGAGACACCCGAAGTGACAACAAAAACAACCAAGGTCAAAACAGAGCCTTCCTCACCGAGAAAGACTACGGAAGTTACAACAGAAACAACCGAGGTCGCATCAGACCAGTCCTCCACAACAGAGCCTATCCCAGAGACAACCAAAGTGACAACTGAAACAACCGAGGTCAAAACAGAGCCTTCCTCTACGAGAAAAACTACGGAAGTTACAACAGAAACAACCGATGTCGTAACAGACCAGTCCTCGACAACAGAGCCTATTCCAGAGACACCCGAAATGACAACAGAAACAACCAAGGTCAAAACAGAGCCTTCCTCTACGAGAAAGACTACGGAAGTTACAACAGAAACAACCGATGTCGTAACAGACCAGTCCTCCACAACAGATCCTATCCCAGGGACAACCAAAGTGACAACTGAAACAACCGAGGTCAAAACAGAGCCTTCCTCTACGAGAAAGACTACGGAAGTTACAACAGAAACAACCGATGTCGTAACAGACCAGTCCTCGACAACAGAGCCTATTCCAGAGACACTCGAAATGACAACAGAAACAACCAAGGTCAAAACAGAGCCTTCCTCTACGAGAAAAACTACGGAAGTTACAACAGAAACAACCGATGTCGTAACAGACCAGTCCTCGACAACAGAGCCTATTCCAGAGACACTCGAAATGACAACAGAAACAACCAAGGTCAAAACAGAGCCTTCCTCTACGAGAAAGACTACGGAAGTTACAACAGAAACAACCGATGTCGCATCATACCAGTCCTCCACAACAGAGCCTATCCCAGAGACAACCAAAGTGACAACTGAAACAACCGAGGTCAAAACAGAGCCTTCCTCTACGAGAAAAACTACGGAAGTTACAACAGAAACAACCGATGTCGTAACAGACCAGTCCTCGACAACAGAGCCTATTCCAGAGACACTCGAAATGACAACAGAAACAACCAAGGTCAAAACAGAGCCTTCCTCTACGAGAAAGACTACGGAAGTTACAACAGAAACAACCGATGTCGTAACAGACCAGTCCTCCACAACAGAGCCTATCCCAGAGACAACCAAAGTGACAACTGAAACAACCGAGGTCAAAACAGAGCCTTCCTCTACGAGAAAGACTACGGAAGTTACAACAGAAACAACCGATGTCGTAACAGACCAGTCCTCGACAAGAGAGCCTATTTCAGGGATAATCGAAGCGACAACAGAAACAACCGAGGTCGCAGCAGACCAGTCCTCCACAACAGAGCCTATTCCAGAGACACTTGAAATGACAACAGAATCAACCAAGGTCAAAACAGAGCCTTCCTCTACGAGAAAGACTACGGAAGTTACAACAGAAACAACCGATGTCATAACAGACCAGTCCTCGACAACAGAGCCTATTCCAGGGATAACCGAAGCGACAACAGAAACAACAGAGGTCGCCGCAGACCAGTCCTCGACAACAGAGCTTACTCCAGAGACACCCGAAGTGACAACAAAAACAACCAAGGTCAAAAAAGAGCCTTCCTCTACGAGAAAGACTACGGAAGTAACAACAGAAACAACCGATGTCGTAACAGACCAGTCCTCGACAATAGAGCCTATTCCAGGGATAACCGAAGCGACAACAGAAACAACCGAGGTCGCAGCAGACCAGTCCTCGACAACAGAGCCAATTCCAGAGACACTCGAAGTGACAACAGAAACAACCAAGGTCAAAACAGAACCTTCCTCTACGAGAAAGACTACGGAAGTTACAACAGAAACAAACGAGGTCGGAACAGACCAGTCTTCCACAACAGAGCCTATCCCAGAGACAACCAAAGTGACAACTGAAACAACCAAGGTCACAACAGAGCCGTCCTCCACGAGATATACTACCAAAATTACAACAGAAACAACCGAGGTCAAGACAGAGCTTTCCTCTGCGAGAGAGACTACCGAAGTTACAACAGGAACAACCGATCTTTCTGCAGACCAGTCCACGTCAACAGAGCTTATTCCAGAGACAACCGAAGTGACAACTGAAACAACCAAGATCACAACAAAACCGTCCTCTACGAGAGAGACTACCAAAATTACAACAGAAAAAACCCAAGTCACAACAAAGCAGTCATACACAACAGAGCCTATTCCAGAGACAACCGAAGTGACAACAGAAACAACTGAGGTCAAGTCAGAGCCGTCCTCTATGAGAGAGACTACCAAAGTTACAACAGAAACAACCGATGTCGCAACAGACCAGTCTTCCACAACAGAGCTTATACCAGAGGCAACAGAAGTTACAACAGAGATCAAGACAGAGCCGTCCTCTAGTAGAGAGACTATCGAAGTTACAACAGAAACAACCGAGGTCGCAACAGACCAGACCTCCGTAACAGAGCCTATTCCAGAGACAACCGAAGTGACAACAGAAACAACCGTGGTCAAGACAGAGCCGTCCTCTACGAGAGAGACTATCGAACTTACAACAGAAAAATCCGAGGTCGCAACAGACCAGACTTCCGTAACAGAGCCTATTCCAGAGACAACCGAAGTGACAACAGAAACAACCGAGGTCAAGACAGAGCCGTCCTCTACGAGAGAGACTACCGAGGTTACAACAGAAACAACCGAGGTCGCAACAGACCAGTCCTCCACAACAGAGCCTAGTCCAGAGAAACCCGAAGTGACAACAGGAACAACCAAGGTCAAAACAGAGCCTTCCTCTACGAGAAAGACTACGGAAGTTACAATAGAAACAACCGGTGTCGTAACAGATCAGTCCTCGACAACAGAGCCTATTCCAGGGATAACCGAAGCGACAACAGAAACAACCGAGGTCGCAGCAGACCAGTCCTCCACAACAGAGCCTATTCCAAAGACACCCAAAGTAACAACAGAAACAACCGATGTCGCGACAGACCACTCCACGTCAACAGAGCTTATACCAAAGGCAACAGAAGTTACAACAGAGATCAAGACAGAGCCTTCCTCTACTAGAGAGACTATCGAAGTTACAACAGAAACAACCGAATTCGCAGCAGACCATTCCTCCACAACAAAGCCTAGTCCAGAGACACCCGAAGTTACAACAGGAACAACCAAGGTCAAAACAGAGCCTTCCGCTACGAGAAAGACTACGGAAGTTACAACAGAAACAACCGATGTCGTAACAGACCAGCCCTCGACAACAGAGGCAATTCCAGGGATAACGGAAGCGACAACAGAAACAACCGAGTTCGCAGCAGACCAGACCTCCTCAAGAGAGCCTATTCCAGAGATACCCGAAGTGACAACAGGAACAACCAAGGTCAAAACAGAGCCTTCCTCTACGAGAAAGACTACGGAAGTTACAATAGAAACAACCAGTGTCGTAACTGACCAGTCCTCGACAACAGAGCCTATTCCAGGGATAACCGAAGCGACAACAGAAACAACCGAGGTCGCAGCAGACCAGTCCTCCACAACAGAGTCTATTCCAGAGACACCCGAAGTAACAACGGAAACAACTGAGGTCAAGACAGAGCCGTCCGCTACGAGAGAGACTACTGAAGTTACAACAGAAACAACTGAAGTCACAACAAAGCAGTCATACACAAGAGAGCCTTTTCCAGAGGCAACAGAAGTTACAAGAGAGATCAAGACAGAGCCGTCCTCTACTAGAGAGACTACTGAAGTTACAACAGAAACAACTGAGGTCACAACAAAGCAGTCATACACAAGAGAGCCTTTTCCAGAGGCAACAGAAGATACAACAGAGATCAAGACAGAGCCGTCCTCTACTAGAGAGACTATCGAACTTACAACAGAAAAATCCGAGGTCGCAACAGACCAGACTTCCGTAACAGAGCCTATTCCAGAGACAACCGAAGTGACAACAGAAACAACCGAGGTCAAGACAGAGCCGTCCTCTACGAGAGAGACTACCGAGGTTACAACAGAAACAACCGAGGTCGCAACAGACCAGTCCTCCACAACAGAGCCTAGTCCAGAGAAACCCGAAGTGACAACAGGAACAACCAAGGTCAAAACAGAGCCTTCCTCTACGAGAAAGACTACGGAAGTTACAATAGAAACAACCGGTGTCGTAACAGATCAGTCCTCGACAACAGAGCCTATTCCAGGGATAACCGAAGCGACAACAGAAACAACCGAGGTCGCAGCAGACCAGTCCTCCACAACAGAGCCTATTCCAAAGACACCCAAAGTAACAACAGAAACAACCGATGTCGCGACAGACCACTCCACGTCAACAGAGCTTATACCAAAGGCAACAGAAGTTACAACAGAGATCAAGACAGAGCCTTCCTCTACTAGAGAGACTATCGAAGTTACAACAGAAACAACCGAATTCGCAGCAGACCAGTCCTCCACAACAGAGCCTATTCCAAAGACACCCAAAGTAACAACAGAAACAACCGATGTCGCGACAGACCACTCCACGTCAACAGAGCTTATACCAAAGGCAACAGAAGTTACAACAGAGATCAAGACAGAGCCTTCCTCTACTAGAGAGACTATCGAAGTTACAACAGAAACAACCGAATTCGCAGCAGACCATTCCTCCACAACAGAGCCTAGTCCAGAGACACCCGAAGTTACAACAGGAACAACCAAGGTCAAAACAGAGCCTTCCGCTACGAGAAAGACTACGGAAGCGACAACAGAAACAACCGAGTTCGCAGCAGACCAGACCTCCTCAAGAGAGCCTGTTCCAGAGATACCCGAAGTGACAACAGGAACAACCAAGGTCAAAACAGAGCCTTCCTCTACGAGAAAGACTACGGAAGTTACAATAGAAACAACCAGTGTCGTAACTGACCAGTCCTCGACAACAGAGCCTATTCCAGGGATAACCGAAGCGACAACAGAAACAACCGAGGTCGCAGCAGACCAGTCCTCCACAACAGAGTCTATTCCAGAGACACCCGAAGTAACAACGGAAACAACTGAGGTCAAGACAGAGCCGTCCGCTACGAGAGAGACTACTGAAGTTACAACAGAAACAACTGAAGTCACAACAAAGCAGTCATACACAAGAGAGCCTTTTCCAGAGGCAACAGAAGTTACAAGAGAGATCAAGACAGAGCCGTCCTCTACTAGAGAGACTACTGAAGTTACAACAGAAACAACTGAGGTCACAACAAAGCAGTCATACACAAGAGAGCCTTTTTCAGAGGCAACAGAAGATACAACAGAGATCAAGACAGAGCCGTCCTCTACTAGAGAGACTATCGAACTTACAACAGAAAAATCCGAGGTCGCAACAGACCAGACTTCCGTAACAGAGCCTATTCCAGAGACAACCGAAGTGACAACAGAAACAACCGAGGTCAAGACAGAGCCGTCCTCTACGAGAGAGACTACCGAGGTTACAACAGAAACAACTGAGGTCGCAGCAGACCAGTCCTCCACAACAGAGCCTAGTCCAGAGACACCCGAAGTGACAACAGGAACAACCAAGGTCAAAACAGAGCCTTCCTCTACGAGAAAGACTACGGAAGTTACAATAGAAACAACCGATGTCGTAACAGACCAGTCCTCGACAACAGAGCCTATTCAAGGTATCACCGAAGCGACAACAGAAACAACCGAGGTCGCAGCAGACCAGTCTTCCACAACAGAGCCTATTCCAGAGACACCCGAAGTAACAACAGAAAAAACCAAGGTCAAAACAGAGCCTTCCTCTACGAGAAAGACTACGGAAGTTACAACAGAAACAACCGAGGTCGCTACAGACCAGTCTTCCACAACAGAGCCTATCCCAGAGACAACCGAAGTGACAACTGAAACAACCAAGGTCACAACAGAGCCGTCCTCCACGAGATATACTACCAAAATTACAACGGAAACAACCGAGGTCAAGACAGAGCTTCCCTCTGAAACAACTGAGGTCAAGACAGAGCCGTCCTCTACGAGAGAGACAACCGAAATTACAACAGAAACAACCGAGGTCACAACAGACCAGTCTTCCACAACAGAGCCTATTCCAGAGACAACCGAAGCGACAACTGAAACAATCAAGGTCACAACAGAGCCGGCTCTGTTACTAAAAAAGATCAAGACAGAGCCGTCCTCTACTAGAGAGACTATCGAACTTACAACAGAAAAATCCGAGGTCGCAACAGACCAGACTTCCGTAACAGAGCCTATTCCAGAGACAACTGAAGTGACAACAGAAACAACCGAGGTCAAGACAGAGCCGTCCTCTACGAGAGAGACTACCGAGGTTACAACAGAAACAACCGAGGTCACAACAGACCAGTCTTCCACAACAGAGCCTATTCCAGAGACAACCGAAGTGACAACTGAAACAATCAAGGTCACAACAGAGCCGGCCTCTACGAGATATACTACTAAAATTACAACAGAAACAGCCGAGGTCAAGACAGAGCTGTCCTCTGCGAGAGAGATTACTAAAATTACAACAGAAACAACCGAGGTCAAGACAGAGCTGTCCTCTGCGAGAGAGATTACTGAAGTTACAACAGAAACAACCGATGTCGCGACAGACCAGTCCGCGTCAACAGAGCTTATACCAGAGGCAACAGAAGTTACAACAGAGATCAAGACAGAGCCGTCCTCTACTGGAGAGACTATCGAAGTTACAACAGAAACAACCGAGGTCGCAGCAGACCAGTCCTCCACAACAGAGGCAATTCCAGGGATAACCGAAGCGACAACAGAAACAACCGAGGTCGCAGCAGACCAGTCCTCGACAACAAAGCCTATTCCAGAGACACCCGAAGTGACAACGGAAACAACCGAAGTCAAGACAGAGCCGTCCTCTACGAGAGAGAATACTGAAGTTACAACAGAAACAACCGCGGTCGCAACAGACAAGTCAACCACAATAGAGCCTATTCCAGAGACAACCGAAGTAACAACGGAAACAACTGAGGTCAAGACAGAGCCGTCCGCTACGAGAGAGACTACTGAAGTTACAACAGAAACAACTGAGGTCACAACAAAGCAGTCATACACAAGAGAGCCTTTTCCAGAGGCAACAGAAGTTACAACAGAGATCAAGACAGATCCGTCCTCTACTAGAGAGACTATCGAAGTTACAACAGAAACAACCAAGTTCGCAGCAGACCAGACCTCCTCAAGAGAGCCTATTCCAGAGACACCCGAAGTGACAACAGGAACAACCAAGGTCAAAACAGAGCCTTCCTCTACGAGAAAGACTACGGAAGTTACAATAGAAACAACCGGTGTCGTAACAGACCAGTCCTCGACAACAGAGCCTATTCCAGGGATGACCGAAGCGACAACAGAAACAACCGAGGTCGCAGCAGACCAGTCCTCCACAACAGAGCCTATTCCAGAGACACCCGAAGTAACAACAGAAACAACCGATGTCGCGACAGACCACTCCACGTCAACAGAGCTTATACCAGAGGCAATAGAAGTTACAACAGAGATCAAGACAGAGCCTTCCTCTACAAGAGAGACTATCGAACTTACAACAGAAAAAACCGAGGTCGCAACAGACCAGACCTCCGTAACAGAGCCTATTCCAGAGACAACCGAAGTGACAACAGAAACAACCGAGGTCAAGACAGAGCCGTCCTCTACGAGAGAGACTACCGAGGTTACAACAGAAACAACCGAGGTCGCAGCAGACCAGTCCTCCACAACAGAGCCTAGTCCAGAGACACCCGAAGTGACAACAGGAACAACCAAGGTCAAAACAGAGCCTTCCTCTACGAGAAAGACTACGGAAGTTACAATAGAAACAACCGATGTCGTAACAGACCAGTCATCGACAACAGAGCCTATTCCAGGGATAACCGAAGCGACAACAGAAACAACCGAGGTCGCAGCAGACCAGTCTTCCACAACAGAGCCTATTCCAGAGACACCCGAAGTAACAACAGAAACAACCAAGGTCAAAACAGAGCCTTCCTCTACGAGAAAGACTACGGAAGTTTCAACAGAAACAACCGAGGTCGCTACAGACCAGTCTTCCACAACAGAGCCTATCCCAGAGACAACCGAAGTGACAACTGAAACAACCAAGGTCACAACAGAGCCGTCCTCCACGAGATATTCTACCAAAATTACAACGGAAACAACCGAGGTCAAGACAGAGCTTCCCTCTGAAACAACTGAGGTCAAGACAGAGCCGTCCTCTACTAGAGAGACGATCGAAGTTACAACAGAAGCAACCGAGGTCGCAACAGACCAGACCTCCTCAACAGAGCCTATTCCAGAGACAACCGAAGTTACAACAGAAACAACCGAGGTCATAACAGACCAGTCTTCCACAACAGAGCCTATTCCAGAGACAACCGAAGTGACAACTGAAACAATCAAGGTCACAACAGAGCCGGCCTCTACGAGAGAGACTACTGAAGTTACAACAGAAACAACCGATGTCGTAACAGACCAGTCCTCGACAACAGAGCCTATTCCAGGGATAACCGAAGCGACAACAGAAACAACCGAGGTCGCAGCAGACCAGTCCTCCACAACAGAGCCTATTCCAGAAACACCCGAAGTGACAACAGAAACAACCAAGGTCAAAACAGAGCCTTCCTCTACGAGAAAGACTACGGAATTTACAACAGAAACAACCGAGGTCGCAACAGACCAGTCTTCCACAACAGAGCCTATCCCAGAGACAACCGAAGTGACAACTCAAACAACCAAGGTCACAACAGAGCCGTTCTCCACGAGATATACTACCAAAATTACAACGGAAACAACCGAGGTCAAGACAGAGCTTTCCACTGAAACAACTGAGATCAAGACAGAGCCGTCCTCTACGAGCGAGACTTCCGAAGTTACAACAGAAACAACCGATGTCGCAACAGACCAGTCTTCCACAACAGAGCCTTTTCCAGAGACAACCGAAGTGACAACTGAAAAAATCAAGGTCACAACAGAGCCGACCTCTACGAGAGAGACTACTGAAGTTACAACAACAAAAACAACCGATGTCGCGACAGACCAGTCCACGTCAACAGAGCTTATACCAGAGGAAACAGAATTGACAACAGAGATCAAGACAAAGCCGTCCTCTACTAGAGAGACTATCGAAGTTACAACAGAAACAACCGAGGTCGCAACAGACCAGACCTCCTCAACAGAGCCTATTACAGAGGCAACCGAAGTGACAACAGAAACAACCGAGGTCGCAGCAGACCAGTCCTTCACAACAGAGCTTAGTCCAGAGACACCCGAAGTGACAACAGAAACAACCAAGGTCAAAACACAGCCTTTCTCTACGAGAAAGACTACGGAATTTACAACAGAAACAACCGAGGTCGCAACAGACCAGTCTTCCACAACAGAGCCTATCCCAGAGACAACCGAAGTGACAACTCAAACAACCAAGGTCACAACAGAGCCGTTCTCCACGAGATATACTACCAAAATTACAACGGAAACAACCGAGGTCAAGACAGAGCTTTCCACTGAAACAACTGAGGTCAAGACAGAGCCGTCCTCTACGAGCGAGACTTCCGAAGTTACAACAGAAACAACCGAGGTCGCAACAGACCAGTCTTCCACAACAGAGCCTTTTCCAGAGACAACCGAAGTGACAACTGAAAAAATCAAGGTCACAACAGAGCCGGCCTCTACGAGAGAGACTACTGAAGTTACAACAACAAAAACAACCGATGTCGCGACAGACCAGTCCACGTCAACAGAGCTTATACCAGAGGCAACAGAATTGACAACAGACATCAACACAGAGCCGTCCTCTACTAGAGAGACTATCGAAGTTACAACAGAAACAACCGAGGTCAAGACAGAGCTGTCCTCTGCGAGAGAGACTACTGAAGTTACAACAGAAACAACCGATGTCACAACAAAGCATTCATACACAACAGATCCTTTTCCAGAGGCAACAGAAGTTACAACAGAATCAACCGAGGTCGCAAAAGACCAGACCTCCTCAATAGAGCCTATTCCAGAGACAACCGAAGTGACAACAGAAACAACCGAGGTCGCAGCAGACCAGTCCTTCACAACAGAGCTTAGTCCAGAGACACCCGAAGTGACAACAGAAACAACCAAGGTCAAAACACAGCCT
This sequence comes from Branchinecta lynchi, assembly GCA_023053575.1. Taxonomy (NCBI): domain Eukaryota; kingdom Metazoa; phylum Arthropoda; class Branchiopoda; order Anostraca; family Branchinectidae; genus Branchinecta; species Branchinecta lynchi. Next base: position 30,551,089 of record JAKZAP010000003.1, read on the forward strand.
TCCTCTACGAGAAAGACTACGGAAGTTACAACAGAAACAACCGATGTCGCAGCAGACCAGTCCTCGACAACAGAGCCTATTCCAGAGACAACCGAAGTGACAACAGAAACAACCGAGGTCGCAGCATTCCAGTCCTTCACAACAGAGCTTAGTCCAGAGACACCCGAAGTGACAACGGAAACAACCGAAGTCAAGACAGAGCCGTCCTCTACGAGAGAGACTACTCAAGTTACAACAGAAACAACTGAGGTCACAACAAAGCAGTCATACACAAGAGAGCCTTTTCCAGAGGCAACAGAAGTTACAACAGAGATCAAGACAGAGCCGTCCTCTTCTAGAGAGACTATCGAACTTACAACAGAAAAAACCGAGGTCGCAACAGACCAGACCTCCGTAACAGAGCCTATTCCAGAGACAACCGAAGTGACAACAGAAACAACCGAGGTCAAGACAGAGCCGTCCTCTACGAGAGAGACTACCGAGGTTACAACAGAAACAACTGAGGTCGCAGCAGACCAGTCCTCCACAACAGAGCCTAGTCCAGAGACACCCGAAGTGACAACAGGAACAAACAAGGTCAAAACAGAGCCTTCCTCTACGAGAAAGACTACGGAAGTTACAATAGAAACAACCGATGTCGTAACAGACCAGTCCTCGACAACAGAGCCTATTCCAGGGATAACCGAAGCGACAACAGAAACAACCGAGGTCGCAGCAGACCAGTCTTCCACAACAGAGCCTATTCCAGAGACACCCGAAGTAACAACAGAAACAACCAAGGTCAAAACAGAGCCTTCCTCTACTAGAAAGACTACGGAAGTTACAACAGAAACAACCGAGGTCGCTACAGACCAGTCTTCCACAACAGAGCCTATCCTAGAGACAACCGAAGTGACAACTGAAACAACCAAGGTCACAACAGAGCCGTCCTCCACGAGATATACTACCAAAATTACAACGGAAACAACCGAGGTCAAGACAGAACTTCCCTCTGAAACAACTGAGGTCAAGACAGAGCCGTCCTCGACGAGAGAGACAACCGAAGTTACAACAGAAACAACCGAGGTCACAACAGACCAGTCTTCCAAAACAGAGCCTATTCCAGAGACAACCGAAGTGACAACTGAAACAATCAAGGTCACAACAGAGCCGGCCTCTACGAGAGAGACTACTGAAGTTACAACAGAAACAACCGCGGTCTCAACAGACAAGTCAACCACAATAAAGCCTATTCCAGAGACAACCGAATTAACAATGGAAACAACTGAGGTCAAGACAGAGTCGTCCGCTACGAGAGAGACTACTGAAGTTACAACAGAAACAACTGAGGTCACAACAAAGCAGTCATACACAAGAGAGCCTTTTCCAGAGGCAACAGAAGTTACAACAGAGATCAAGACAGAGCCGTCCTCTACTAGAGAGACTATCGAAGTTACAAAAGAAACAACCAAGTTCGCAACAGACCAGACCTCCTCAAGAGAGCCTATTCCAGAGACACCCGAAGTGACAACAGGAACAACCAAGGTCAAAACAGAGCCTTCCTCTACGAGAAAGACTACGGAAGTTACAATAGAAACAACCGAGGTCGCAGCAGACCAGTCCTCCACAACAGAGCCTATTCCAGAGACACCCGAAGTAACAACAGAAACAACCGATGTCGCGACAGACCACTCCATGTCAACAGAGCTTATACCAGAGGCAACAGAAGTTACAACAGAGATCAAGACAGAGCCGTCCTCTACTAGAGAGACTATCGAACTCACTACAGAAAAAAACGAGGTCGCAACAGACCAGACCTCCGTAACAGAGCCTATTCCACAGACAACCGAAGTGACAACAGAAACAACCGAGGTCAAGACAGAGCCGTCCTCTACGAGAGAGACTACCGAGGTTACAACAGAAACAACCGAGGTCGCAGCAGACCAGTCCTCCACAACAGAGCCTAGTCCAGAGACACCCGAAGTGACAACAGGAACAACCAAGGTCAAAACAGAGCCTTCCTCTACGAGAAAGACTACGGAAGTTACAATAGAAAAAACCGATGTCGTAACAGACCAGTCCTCGACAACAGAGCCTATTCCAGGGATAACCGAAGCGACAACAGAAACAACCGAGGTCGCAGCAGACCAGTCTTCCACAACAGAGCGTATTCCAGAGACACCCAAAGTAACAACAGAAACAACCAAGGTCAAAACAGAGCCTTCCTCTACGAGAAAGACTACGGAAGTTACAACAGAAACAACCGATGTCGTAACAGACCAGTCCTCGACAACAGAGCCTATTCCAGGGATAACCGCAACAGACCAGTCTTCCACAACAGAGCCTATCCCAGAGACAACCGAAGTGACAACTAAAACAACCAAGGACACAACAGAGCCGTTCTCCACGAGATATACTACCAAAATTACAACAGAAACAAAAGAGGTCAAGACAGAGCTTTCCTCTGAAACAACTGAGGTCAAGACAGAGCCGTCTTCTACGAGCGAGACTTCAGAAGTTACAACAGAAACAACCGAGGTCGCAACAGACCAGTCTTCCACAACAGAGCCTACTCCAGAGACAACCGAAGTAACAACGGAAACAACTGAGGTCAAGACAGAGCCGTCCGCTACGAGAGAGACTACTGAAGTTACAACAGAAACAACCGAGGTCACAACAAAGCAGTCATACACAACAGAGCTTTTTCCAGAGGCAACAGAAGTTACAACAGAGATCAAGACAGAGCCGTCCTCTACTAGAGAGACTATCGAAGTTACAACAGAAACAACCAATTTCGCAACAGACCAGACCTCCTCAAGAGAGCCTATTCCAGAGACAACCGAATCGACAACAGAAACAACCGAGGTCAAGACAGAGCCGTCCTCTACGAGAGAGACTACCGAGGTTACAAAAGAAACAAGCGAGGTCGCAGCAGACCAGTCCTCCACAACAGAGCCTAGTCCAGAGACACCCGAAGTGACAACAGGAACAACCAAGGTCAAAACAGAGCCTTCCTCTACGAGAAAGACTACGGAAGTTACAATAGAAACAACCGGTGTCGTAACAGACCAGTCCTCGACAACAGAGCCTATTCCAGGGATAACCGATGCGACAACAGAAACAACCGAGGTCGCAGTGGACCAGTCCTCCACAACAGAGCCTATTCCAGAGACAACCGAAGTGACAACAGAAAAAAACAAAGTCAAAACAGAGCCTTCCTCTACGAGAAAGACTACGGAAGTTACAACAGAAACAACCGAGGTCGCAACAGACCAGTCTTCCACAACAGAGCCTATTCCAGAGACAACCGAAGTGACAACAGAAACAACCGAGGTCAAGACAGAGCCGTCCTCTACGATAGAGACTACCGAGCTTACAACAGAAACAACCGAGGTCGCAGCAGACCAGTCCTCCACAACAGAGCCTATTCCAGAGACAACCGAAGTGACAACAGAAACAACGAAAGTCAAAACAGAGCCTTCCTCTACGAGAAAGACTACGGAAGTTACAACAGAAACAACCGATGTCGTAACAGACCAGTCCTCGACAACAGAGCCTATTCCAGGGATAACCGAAGCGACAACAGAAACAACAGAGGTCGCCGCAGACCAGTCCTCGACAACAGAGCCTACTCCAGAGACACCCGAAGTGACAACAAAAACAACCAAGGTCAAAACAGAGCCTTCCTCTACGAGAAAGACTACGGAAGTTACAACAGAAACAACCGAGGTCGCAACAGACCAGTCTTCCACAACAGAGCCTATCCCAGAGACAACCAAAGTGACAACTGAAACAACCAAGGTCAAAACAGAGCCTTCCTCTACGAGAAAGACTACGGAAGTTACAACAGAAACAACCGATTTCGTAACAGACCAGTCCTCGAAAACAGAGCCTATTCCAGGGATAACCGAAGCGACAACAGAAACAACCGAGGTCGCAGCAGACCAGTCCACCACAACAGAGCCTAATCCAGAGACACTCGAAATGACAACAGAAACAACCAAGGTCAAAACAGAGTCTTCCTCTACGAGAAAGACTACGGAAGTTACAACAGAAACAACCGATTTCGTAACAGACCAGTCCTCGACAACAGAGCCTATTACAGGGATAATCGAAGCGACAACAGAAACAACCGAGGTCGCAGCAGACCAGTCCTCCGCAACAGCGCCTATTCCAGAGACACTCAAAATGACAACAGAAACAGCCAAGGTCAAAACAGCGCCTTCCTCTACGAGAAAGACTACGGAAGTTACAACAGAAACAACCGATGTCGTAACAGACCAGTCCTCGACAATCGAGCCTATTCCAGGGATAACCGAAGCGACGGCAGAAACAACAGAGGTCGCCGCAGACCAGTCCTCGACAACAGAGCCTACTCCAGAGACACCCAAAGTGACAACAAAAACAGCCAAGGTCAAAACAGAGCCTTCCTCTACGAGAAAGACTACGGAAGTTACAACAGAAACAACCGAGGTCGCAACAGACCAGTCTTCCACAACTGAGCCTATCCCAGAGACAACCAAAGTGACAACTGAAACAACCGAGGTCAAAACAGAGCCTTCCTCTACGAGAAAGACTACGGAAGTTAGAACAGAAACAACCGATTTCGTACCAGACCAGTCCTCGACAACAGAGCCTATTCCAGGGATAACCGAAGCGACAACAGAAACAACAGAGGTCGCCGCAGACCAGTCCTCGACAACAGAGCCTACTCCAGAGACACCCGAAGTGACAACACAAACAACCAAGGTCAAAACAGAGCCTTCCTCTACGAGAAAGACTACGGAAGTTACAACAGAAACAACCGAGGTCGCAACAGACCAGTCTTCCACAACAGAGCCTATCCCAGAGACAACCAAAGTGACAACTGAAACAACCGAGGTCAAAACAGAGCCTTCCTCTACGAGAAAGACTACGGAAGTTACAACAGAAACAACCGATTTCGTAACAGACCAGTCCTCGACAACAGAGCCTATTCCAGGGATAACCGAAGCGACAACAGAAACAACCGAGGTCGCAGCAGACCAGTCCACCACAACAGAGCCTAATCCAGAGACACTCGAAATGACAACAGAAACAACCAAGGTCAAAACAGAGCCTTCCTCTACGAGAAAGACTACGGAAGTTACAACAGAAACAACCGATTTCGTAACAGACCAGTCCTCGACAATCGAGCCTATTCCAGGGATAACCGAAGCGACGGCAGAAACAACAGAGGTCGCCGCAGACGAGTCCTCGACAACAGAGCCTACTCCAGAGACACCCAAAGTGACAACAAAAACAGCCAAGGTCAAAACAGAGCCTTCCTCTACGAGAAAGACTACGGAAGTTACAACAGAAAAAACCGATCTCGTAACAGACCAGTCCTCGACAACAGAGCCTATTCCAGGGATAACCGAAGCGACAATAGAAACAACAGAGGTCGCCGCAGACCAGTCCTCCACAACAGAGCCTATTCCAGAGACACTCGAAATGACAACAGAAAAAACCAAGGTCAAAACAG